>CATIWC010000571.1:0-51975 GCA_948472305.1 Vicia faba
TTTTTTCAGGTTCCGGTTCACTTCCAATTTCTTCATATTTTCTTCATATTTCATCTTATTTTCTACAGATTTATGTTTACTTAAAATTTCAGCCATTTTTTTATTTCATCATATTTTCTTCATATTTATATTCACTTAAAATTTTTATCTGATTTTTTTCATATTTCATTTGATTTTCTTCATACTTATGATTACTTTAGATTTCATCTTATTTTCTTCAGATTATGTTTAAGTCAAATTTTATCATATTTTCTTAAGATTTATATTCACTTCAAATTTCCTCATAATTTCCTCTTAATTCATAAGTGTTCTTCTGATTTGTGTTCTCTTCTTATTTCATTGAATTTTATACAAATTTCATCTGATTTCTACATTTTTTTGTTTTACCTAAATTTCATCAGTTTTTTTATTTCGTCAAATTTTCTTCTGATTTATATTCACTTCAAATTTCATGATATTTTCTTAAGATTTTTGTTCACTTCAAATTTTGTCATACTTTCTTTAGATTTAATCGTATTTTCGTCATATTTAGGATTAATTAAAATTTCATCAAATTTTTTTCGGATTTATGTTCCCTTCAATTTTTATCACATTTCATACAATTTTCTTTAGAGTTTCTTTAGAATTATGTTCACTTCATATTTCACCATATTTTCTTAAAGGTGATGTATTAACTTCAAGCTTCATGATATTATCTTAAGATTTAAGTTTACTTCAAAATTCATCAAATTGTCTTAAGATTTCACTAGTTTTAATCAGATTTTGTGCAAATTTATGTTCACTTCAAATTTCATCAGCCTTTTTTTTAAATTCAAATTTCAGCATATTTCCTTATGATTTATGTTCACCTAACATTTCATCATATTTTCTTCCCATTTCATTTGAGTTTCTCCAGATATATGTTCAGTACAAAATTCATCAGATTTTTGTTCACTTCAAATTTCGTCAAATTTTCTTCCTATTTCATTAGAGTTTCTCCAGATATATGCTCATTAAAAATTCAACATATTTTTTCAGGTTCCGGTTCACTTTCAATTTCTTTATATTTTCTTCATATTTCATCTTATTTTCTACAGATTTATGTTTACTTAAAATTTCAGCCGTTTTTTTATTTCATCATATTTTCTTCATATTTATATTTACTTAAAATTTTATATGATTTTCTTTCATATTTCATTTGATTTTCTTCATACTTATGATTACTTTAGATTTCATCTTATTTTCTTCAGATTATGTTTAAGTCAAATTTTATCATATTTTCTTAAGATTTATATTCACTTCAAATTTCCTCATATTTTCCTCTTAATTCATAAGTGTTCTTCTGATTTGTGTTCTCTTCCTATTTCATTGAATTTTATACAAATTTCATCTGATTTCTACATATTTATGTTTACCTCAATTTTCATCAGTTTTTTTATTTCGTCTGATTTTATTCTGATTTATATTCACTTCAAATTTCATGACATTTTCTTAAGATTTTTGTTCACCTTAAATTTTGTCAGACTTTCTTTAGATTTAATCATATTTACTTCATATTTAGAATTACTTAAAATTTCATCAAATTTTGTTCGGATTTATGTTCCCTTCAATTTTTATCACATTTCATACAATTTTCTTTAGAGTTTCTTTAGAATTATGTTCATTTCATATTTCACCATATTTTCTTAAAGGTGATGTATTAACTTCAAGCTTCATAATATTATCTTAAGATTTAAGTTTACTTCAAAATTCATCAAATTGTCTTAAGATTTCATTAGTTTTAATCAGATTTTGTGCAAATTTATGTTCACTTCAAATTTCATCAGACTTTTTTTAAATTCAAATTTCAGCATATTTCCTTATGATTTATGTTCACCTAAAATTTCATCATATTTTCTTCCCATTTCATTTGAGTTTCTCCAGATATATGTTCAGTACAAAATTCATCAGATTTTTGTTCACTTCAAATTTCGTCAGATTTTCTTCCTATTTCATTAGAGTTTCTTCAGATATATGCTCATTAAAAATTCATCATATTTTTTCAGGTTCCGGTTCACTTCTAATTTCTTCCTTTTTTCTTCATATTTCATCTTATTTTCTACAGATTTATGTTTACTTAAAATTTCAGCCGTTTTTTTATTTCATCATATTTTCTTCATATTTATATTCACTTAAAATTTTATATGATTTTCTTCATATTTCATCTGATTTTCTTCATACTTATGATTACTTTAGATTTCATCTTATTTTCTTCAGATTATGTTTAAGTCAAATTTTATCATATTTTCTTAAGATTTATATTCACTTCAAATTTCCTCATATTTTCCTCTTAATTCATAAGTGTTCTTCTGATTTGTGTTATCTTCCTATTTCATTGAATTTTATACAAATTTCATCTGATTTCTACATATTTATGTTTACCTCAATTTTCATCAGTTTTTTTATTTCGTCAGATTTTATTCTGATTTATATTCACTTCAAATTTCATGACATTTTCTTAAGATTTTTGTTCACCTTAAATTTTGTCAGACTTTCTTTAGATTTAATCATATTTTCTTCATATTTAGAATTACTTAAAATTTCATCAAATTTTGTTCGGATTTATGTTCCCTTCAATTTTTATCACATTTCATACAATTTTCTTTAGAGTTTCTTTAGAATTATGTTCATTTCATATTTCACCATATTTTCTTAAAGGTGATGTATTAACTTCAAGCTTCATAATATTATCTTAAGATTTAAGTTTACTTCAAAATTCATCATATTGTCTTAAGATTTCATTAGTTTTAATCAGATTTTGTGCAAATTTATGTTCACTTCAAATTTCATCAGACTTTTTTTAAAATTCAAATTTCAGCGTATTTCCTTATGATTTATGTTCACCTAAAATTTCATCATATTTTCTTCCCATTTCATTTGAGTTTCTCCAGATATATGTTCAGTACAAAACTCATCAGATTTTTGTTCACTTCAAATTTCGTCAGATTTTCTTCCTATTTCATTAGAGTTTCTTCAGATATATGCTCATTAAAAATTCATCATATTTTTTCAGGTTCCGGTTCACTTCTAATTTCTTCCTTTTTTCTTCATATTTCATCTTATTTTCTACAGATTTATGTTTACCTTAAAATTTCAGCTGTTTTTTTATTTCATCATATTTTCTTCATATTTATATTCACTTAAAGTTTTATCTGATTTTCTTCATATTTCATCTGATTTTCAACATACTTATGATTACTTTAGATTTCATCTTATTTTTCTTCAGATTATGTTTAAGTCAAATTTTATCATATTTTCTTAAGATTTATATTCACTTCAAATTTCCTTATATTTTCCTCTTAATTCATAAGTGTTCTTCTGATTTGTGTTCTCTTCCTATTTCATTGAATTTTATACAAATTTCATCTGATTTCTACATTTTTTTTGTTTTAACCTCAATTTTCATCAGTTATTTTATTTCGTCAGATTTTCTTCTGATTTATATTCACTTCAAATTTCATGATATTTTCTTAAGATTTTTGTTCACTTCAAATTTTGTCAGACTTTCTTTAGATTTAATCATATTTAGGATTACTTAAAATTTCATCAAATTTTTTTCGGATTTATGTTCCCTTCAATTTTTATCACATTTCATACAATTTTCTTTAGAGTTTCTTTAGAATTATGTTCACTTCATATTTCACCATATTTTCTTAAAGGTGATGTATTAACTTCAAGCTTCATGATCTTATCTTAAGATTTAAGTTTACTTCAAAATTCATCAAATTGTCTTAAGATTTCACTAGTTTTAATCAGATTTTGTGCAAATTTATGTTCACTTCAAATTTCATCAGACTTTTTTTTAAATTCAAATTTCAGCATATTTCCTTATGATTTATGTTCACCTAAAATTTCATCATATTTTCTTCCCATTTCATTTGAGTTTCTCCAGATATATGTTCAGTACAAAATTCATCAGATTTTTGTTCACTTCAAATTTCGTCAGATTTTCTTCCTATTTTATTAGAGTTTCTTCAGATATATGCTCATTAAAAATTCATCATATTTTTTCAGGTTCCGGTTCACTTCCAATTTCTTCATATTTTCTTCATATTTCATCTTATTTTCTACAGATTTATGTTTACTTAAAATTTCAGCCCTTTTTTTATTTCATCATATTTTCTTCATATTTATATTTACTTAAAATTTTATATGATTTTCTTCATATTTCATCTGATTTTCTTCATACTTATGATTACTTTAGATTTCATCTTATTTTCTTCAGATTATGTTTAAGTCAAATTTTATCATATTTTCTTAAGATTTATATTCACTTCAAATTTCCTCATATTTTCCTCTTAATTCATAAGTGTTCTTCTGATTTGTGTTATCTTCCTATTTCATTGAATTTTATACAAATTTCATCTGATTTCTACATATTTATGTTTACCTCAATTTTCATCAGTTTTTTTATTTCGTCTGATTTTATTCTGATTTATATTCACTTCAAATTTCATGACATTTTCTTAAGATTTTTGTTCACCTTAAATTTTGTCAGACTTTCTTTAGATTTAATCATATTTACTTCATATTTAGAATTACTTAAAATTTCATCAAATTTTGTTCGGATTTATGTTCCCTTCAATTTTTATCACATTTCATACAATTTTCTTTAGAGTTTCTTTAGAATTATGTTCATTTCATATTTCACCATATTTTCTTAAAGGTGATGTATTAACTTCAAGCTTCATAATATTATCTTAAGATTTAAGTTTACTTCAAAATTCATCAAATTGTCTTAAGATTTCACTAGTTTTAATCAGATTTTGTGCAAATTTATGTTCACTTCAAATTTCATCAGACTTTTTTTTAAATTCAAATTTCAGCGTATTTCCTTATGATTTATGTTCACCTAAAATTTTCATCATATTTTCTTCCCATTTCATTTGAGTTTCTCCAGATATATGTTCAGTACAAAATTCATCAGATTTTTGTTCACTTCAATTTCGTCAGATTTTCTTCCTATTTTATTAGAGTTTCTTCAGATATATGCTCATTAAAAATTCATCATATTTTTTCAGGTTCGGTTCACTTCCAATTTCTTCATATTTTCTTCATATTTCATCTTATTTTCTACAGATTTATGTTTACTTAAAATTTCAGCCGTTTTTTTATTTCATCATATTTTCTTCATATTTCTATTTACTTAAAATTTTATATGATTTTCTTCATATTTCATCTGATTTTCTTCATACTTATGATTACTTTAGATTTCATCTTATTTTCTTCAGATTATGTTTAAGTCAAATTTTATCATATTTTCTTAAGATTTATATTCACTTCAAATTTCCTCATATTTTCCTCTTAATTCATAAGTGTTCTTCTGATTTGTGTTCTCTTCCTATTTCATTAAATTTTATACAAATTTCATCTGATTTCTACATATTTATGTTTACCTTAATTTTCATCAGTTTTTTTATTTCGTCTGATTTTATTCTGATTTATATTCACTTCAAATTTCATGACATTTTCTTAAGATTTTTGTTCACCTCAAATTTTGTCAGACTTTCTTTAGATTTAATCATATTTTCTTCATATTTAGAATTACTTAAAATTTCATCAAATTTTGTTCGGATTTATGTTCCCTTCAATTTTTATCACATTTCATACAATTTTCTTTAGAGTTTCTTTAGAATTATGTTCACTTCATATTTCACCATATTTTCTTAAAGCTGATGTATTAACTTCAAGCTTCATAATATTATCTTAAGATTTAAGTTTACTTCAAAATTCATCAAATTGTCTTAAGATTTCATTAGTTTTAATCAGATTTTGTGCAAATTTATGTTCACTTCAAATTTCATCAGACTTTTTTTTAAATTCAAATTTCAGCATATTTCCTTATGATTTATGTTCACCTAAAATTTCATCATATTTTCTTCCCATTTCATTTGAGTTTCTCCAGATATATGTTCAGTACAAAACTCATCAGATTTTTGTTCACTTCAAATTTCGTCAGATTTTCTTCCTATTTCATTAGAGTTTCTTCAGATATATGCTCATTAAAAAATCATCATATTTTTTCAGGTTCCGGTTCACTTCCAATTTCTTCATATTTTCTTCATATTTCATCTTATTTTCTACAGATTTATGTTTACTTAAAATTTCAGCCGTTTTTTTATTTCATCATATTTTCTTCATATTTATATTCTCTTAAAATTTTATCTGATTTTCTTCATATTTCATCTGATTTTCATCATACTTATGATTACTTTAGATTTCATCTTATTTTCTTCAGATTATGTTTAAGTCAAATTTTATCATATTTTCTTAAGATTTATATTCACTTCAAATTTCCTCATATTTTCCTCTTAATTCATAAGTGTTCTTCTGATTTGTGTTCTCTTCCTATTTCATTGAATTTTATACAAATTTCATCTGATTTTCCACATATTTATCTTTACCTCAATTTTCATCAGTTTTTTTATTTCGTCAGATTTTCTTCTGATTTATATTCACTTCAAATTTCATGACATTTTCTTAAGATTTTTGTTCACTTTAAATTTTGTCAGACTTTCTTTAGATTTAATCATATTTTCTTCATATTTAAGATTACTTAAAATTTCATCAATTTTTTTTCGGATTTATGTTCCCTTCAATTTTTATCACATTTCATACAATTTTCTTTAGAGTTTCTTTAGAATTATGTTCACTTCATATTTCACCATATTTTCTTAAAGGTGATGTATTAACTTCAAGCTTCATGATATTATCTTAAGATTTAAGTTTACTTCAAAATTCATCAAATTGTCTTAAGATTTCATTAGTTTTAATCAGATTTTGTGCAAATTTATGTTCACTTCAAATTTCATCAGACTTTTTTTTAAATTCAAATTTCAGCATATTTCCTTATGATTTATGTTCACCTAAAATTTCATCATATTTTCTTACCATTTCATTTGAGTTTCTCCAGATATATGTTCAGTACAAAATTCATCAGATTTTTGTTCACTTCAAATTTCGTCAGATTTTCTTCCTATTTTATTAGAGTTTCTTCAGATATATGCTCATTAAAAATTCATCATATTTTTTCAGGTTCCGGTTCACTTCCAATTTCTTCATATTTTCTTCATATTTCATCTTATTTTCTACAGATTTATGTTTACTTAAAATTTCAGCCGTTTTTTTATTTCATCATATTTTCTTCATATTTATATTTACTTAAAATTTTATATGATTTTCTTCATATTTCATCTGATTTTCTTCATACTTATGATTACTTTAGATTTCATCTTATTTTCTTCAGATTATGTTTAAGTCAAATTTTATCATATTTTCTTAAGATTTATATTCACTTCAAATTTCCTCATATTTTCCTCTTAATTCATAAGTGTTCTTCTGATTTGTGTTCTCTTCCTATTACATTAAATTTTATACAAATTTCATCTGATTTCTACATATTTATGTTTACCTTAATTTTCATCAGTTTTTTTATTTCGTCTGATTTTATTCTGATTTATATTCACTTCAAATTTCATGACATTTTCTTAAGATTTTTGTTCACCTCAAATTTTGTCAGACTTTCTTTAGATTTAATCATATTTTCTTCATATTTAGAATTACTTAAAATTTCATCAAATTTTGTTCGGATTTATGTTCCCTTCAATTTTTATCACATTTCATACAATTTTCTTTAGAGTTTCTTTAGAATTATGTTCACTTCATATTTCACCATATTTTCTTAAAGGTGATGTATTAACTTCAAGCTTCATAATATTATCTTAAGATTTAAGTTTACTTCAAAATTCATCAAATTGTCTTAAGATTTCATTAGTTTTAATCAGATTTTGTGCAAATTTATGTTCACTTCAAATTTCATCAGACTTTTTTTTAAATTCAAATTTCAGCATATTTCCTTATGATTTATGTTCACCTAAAATTTCATCATATTTTCTTCCCATTTCATTTGAGTTTCTCCAGATATATGTTCAGTACAAAACTCATCAGATTTTTGTTCACTTCAAATTTCGTCAGATTTTCTTCCTATTTCATTAGAGTTTCTTCAGATATATGCTCATTAAAAATTCATCATATTTTTTCAGGTTCCGATTCACTTCCAATTTCTTCATATTTTCTTCATATTTCATCTTATTTTCTACAGATTTATGTTTACTTAAAATTTCAGCCGTTTTTTTATTTCATCATATTTTCTTCATATTTATATTCTCTTAAAATTTTATCTGATTTTCTTCATATTTCATCTGATTTTCATCATACTTATGATTACTTTAGATTTCATCTTATTTTCTTCAGATTATGTTTAAGTCAAATTTTATCATATTTTCTTAAGATTTATATTCACTTCAAATTTCCTCATATTTTCCTCTTAATTCATAAGTGTTCTTCTGATTTGTGTTCTCTTCCTATTTCATTGAATTTATACAAATTTCATCTGATTTTCCACATATTTATCTTTACCTCAATTTTCATCAGTTTTTTTATTTCGTCAGATTTTCTTCTGATTTATATTCACTTCAAATTTCATGACATTTTCTTAAGATTTTTGTTCACTTTAAATTTTGTCAGACTTTCTTTAGATTTAATCATATTTTCTTCATATTTAAGATTACTTAAAATTTCATCAATTTTTTTTCGGATTTATGTTCCCTTCAATTTTTATCACATTTCATACAATTTTCTTTAGAGTTTCTTTAGAATTATGTTCACTTCATATTTCACCATAATTTTCTTAAAGGTGATGTATTAACTTCAAGCTTCATGATATTATCTTAAGATTTAAGTTTACTTCAAAATTCATCAAATTGTCTTAAGATTTCATTAGTTTAATCAGATTTTGTGCAAATTTATGTTCACTTCAAATTTCATCAGACTTTTTTTTAATTCAAATTTCAGCATATTTCCTTATGATTTATGTTCACCTAAAATTTCATCATATTTTCTTCCCATTTCATTTGAGTTTCTCCAGATATATGTTCAGTACAAAATTCATCAGATTTTTGTTCACTTCAAATTTCGTCAGATTTTCTTCCTATTTTATTAGAGTTTCTTCAGATATATGCTCATTAAAAATTCATCATATTTTTTCAGGTTCCGGTTCACTTCCAATTTCTTCATATTTTCTTCATATTTCATCTTATTTTCTACAGATTTATGTTTACTTAAAATTTCAGCCGTTTTTTTATTTCATCATATTTTCTTCATATTTATATTTACTTAAAATTTTATATGATTTTCTTCATATTTCATCTGATTTTCTTCATACTTATGATTACTTTAGATTTCATCTTATTTTCTTCAGATTATGTTTAAGTCAAATTTATCATATTTTCTTAAGATTTATATTCACTTCAAATTTCCTCATATTTTCCTCTTAATTCATAAGTGTTCTTCTGATTTGTGTTCTCTTCCTATTACATTAAATTTTATACAAATTTCATCTGATTTCTACATATTTATGTTTACCTTAATTTTCATCAGTTTTTTTATTTCGTCTGATTTTATTCTGATTTATATTCACTTCAAATTTCATGACATTTCTTAAGATTTTTGTTCACCTCAAATTTTGTCAGACTTTCTTTAGATTTAATCATATTTTCTTCATATTTAGAATTACTTAAAATTTCATCAAATTTTGTTCGGATTTATGTTCCCTTCAATTTTTATCACATTTCATACAATTTTCTTTAGAGTTTCTTTAGAATTATGTTCACTTCATATTTCACCATATTTTCTTAAAGGTGATGTATTAACTTCAAGCTTCATAATATTATCTTAAGATTTAAGTTTACTTCAAAATTCATCAAATTGTCTTAAGATTTCATTAGTTTTAATCAGATTTTGTGCAAATTTATGTTCACTTCAAATTTCATCAGACTTTTTTTTAAATTCAAATTTCAGCATATTTCCTTATGATTTATGTTCACCTAAAATTTCATCATATTTTCTTCCCATTTCATTTGAGTTTCTCCAGATATATGTTCAGTACAAAACTCATCAGATTTTTGTTCACTTCAAATTTCGTCAGATTTTCTTCCTATTTCATTAGAGTTTCTTCAGATATATGCTCATTAAAAAATTCATCATATTTTTTCAGGTTCCGGTTCACTTCCAATTTCTTCATATTTTCTTCATATTTCATCTTATTTTCTACAGATTTATGTTTACTTAAAATTTCAGCCGTTTTTTTATTTCATCATATTTTCTTCATATTTATATTCTCTTAAAATTTTATCTGATTTTCTTCATATTTCATCTGATTTTCATCATACTTATGATTACTTTAGATTTCATCTTATTTTCTTCAGATTATGTTTAAGTCAAATTTTATCATATTTTCTTAAGATTTATATTCACTTCAAATTTCCTCATATTTTCCTCTTAATTCATAAGTGTTCTTCTGATTTGTGTTCTCTTCCTATTTCATTGAATTTTATACAAATTTCATCTGATTTTCCACATATTTATCTTTACCTCAATTTTCATCAGTTTTTTTATTTCGTCAGATTTTCTTCTGATTTATATTCACTTCAAATTTCATGACATTTTCTTAAGATTTTTGTTCACTTTAAATTTTGTCAGACTTTCTTTAGATTTAATCATATTTTCTTCATATTTAAGATTACTTAAAATTTCATCAATTTTTTTTTCGGATTTATGTTCCCTTCAATTTTTATCACATTTCATACAATTTTCTTTAGAGTTTCTTTAGAATTATGTTCACTTCATATTTCACCATATTTTCTTAAAGGTGATGTATTAACTTCAAGCTTCATGATATTATCTTAAGATTTAAGTTTACTTCAAAATTCATCAAATTGTCTTAAGATTTCATTAGTTTTAATCAGATTTTGTGCAAATTTATGTTCACTTCAAATTTCATCAGACTTTTTTTAAAATTCAAATTTCAGCATATTTCCTTATAATTTATGTTAACCTAAAAATTTCATCATATTTTCTTCCTATTTCATTTGAGTTTCTCCAGATATATGTTCAGTACAAAATTCATCAGATTTTTGTTCACTTCAAATTTCGTCAGATTTTCTTCCTATTTCATTAGAGTTTCTTCAGATATAAGCTCATTAAAAATTTATCATATTTTTTCAGGTTCCTGTTCACTTCCAATTTCTTCATATTTTCTTCATATTTCATCTTATTTTCTACAGATTTATGTTTACTTAAAATTTCAGCTGTTTTTTTATTTCATCATATTTTTTTCATATTTATATTCACTTAAAATTTTATCTGATTTTCTTCATATGTCATCTGATTTTCTTCATACTTATGATTACTTTAGATTTCATCTTATTTTCTTCAGATTATGTTTAAGTCAAATTTTATCATATTTTCTTAAGATTTATATTCACTTCAAATATCCTCATATTTCCTCTATATTCATAAGTGTTCTTCTGATTTGTGTTCTCTTCCTATTTCATTAAATTTTATACAAATTTCATCTGATTTCTACATATTTATGTTTACCTTAATTTTCATCAGTTTTTTTATTATGTCAGATTTTCTTCTTATTTATATTCACTTCAAATTTCATGACATTTTCTTAAGATTTTTGTTCACTTCAAATTTTGTCAGACTTTCTTTAGATTTAATCATATTTTCTTCATATTTAGGATTACTTAAAATTTCATCAAATTTTTTTCGGATTTATGTTCCCTTCAATTTTTATCACATTTCATACAATTTTCTTTAGAGTTTCTTTAGAATTATGTTCACTTCATATTTCACCATATTTTCTTAAAGGTGATGTATTAACTTCAAGCTTCATGATATTATCTTAAGATTTAAGTTTACTTCAAAATTCATCAAATTTTCTTAAGATTTCATTAGTTTTAATCAGATTTTTGTGCAAATTTATGTTCACTTCAAATTTCATCAGACTTTTTTTTAAATTCAAATTTCAGCATATTTCCTTATGATTTATGTTCACCTAAAATTTCATCATATTTTCTTCCCATTTCATTTGAGTTTCTCCAGATATATGTTCAGTACAAAATTCATCAGATTTTTGTTCACTTCAAATTTCGTCAGATTTTCTTCCTATTTCATTAGAGTTTCTTCACATATATGCTCATTAAAAATTCATCATATTTTTTAAGGTTCCGGTTCACTTCCAATTTCTTCATATTTTCTTCATATTTCATTTTATTTTCTACAGATTTATGTTTACTTAAAATTTCAGCCGTTTTTTTATTTCATCATATTTTCTTCATATTTATATTCACTTAAAATTTTATCTGATTTTTTTCATATTTCGTTTGATATTCTTCATACTTATGATTACTTTAGATTTCATCTTATTTTCTTCAGATTATGTTTAAGTCAAATTTTATCATATTTTCTTAAGATTTATATTCACTTCAAATTTCCTCATATTTTCCTCTTAATTCATAAGTGTTCTTCTGATTTGTGTTCTCTTCCTATTTCATTGAATTTTATACAAATTTCATCTGATTTTCTACATATTTATCTTTACCTCAATTTTCATCAGTTTTTTTATTTCGTCAGATTTTCTTCTGATTTATATTCACTTCAAATTTCATGACATTTTCTTAATATTTTTGTTCACTTTAAATTTTGTCAGACTTTCTTTAGATTTAATCATATTTTCTTCATATTTAAGATTACTTAAAATTTCATCAATTTTTTTTCGGATTTATGTTCCCTTCAATTTTTATCACATTTCATACAATTTTCTTTAAAGTTTCTTTAGAATTATGTTCACTTCATATTTCACCATATTTTCTTAAAGGTGATGTATTAACTTCAAGCTTCATGATATTATCTTAAGATTTAAGTTTACTTCAAAATTCATCAAATTGTCTTAAGATTTCATTAGTTTTAATCAGATTTTGTGCAAATTTATGTTCACTTCAAATTTCATCAGACTTTTTTTAAAATTCAAATTTCAGCATATTTCCTTATGATTTATGTTCACCTAAAATTTCATCATATTTTCTTCCCATTTCATTTGAGTTTCTCCAAATATAAGTTCAGTACATAATTCATCAGATTCTTGTTCACTTCAAATTTCGTCAGATTTTCTTCCTATTTCATTAGAGTTTCTTCAGATATATGCTCATTAAAAATTTATCATATTTTTTCAGGTTCCGGTTCACTTCCAATTTCTTCATATTTTCTTCATATTTGTTCTTATTTTCTACAGATTTATGTTTACTTAAAATTTCAGCCGTTTTTTTATTTCATCATATTTTCTTCATATTTATATTCACTTAAAAATTTATCTGATTTTCTTCATATGTCATCTGATTTTCTTCATACTTATGATTACTTTAGATTTCATCTTATTTTCTTCAGATTATGTTTAAGTCAAATTTTATCATATTTTCTTAAGATTTATATTCACTTCAAATATCCTCATATTTTCCTCTATATTCATAAGTGTTCTTCTGATTTGTGTTCTCTTCCTATTTCATTAAATTTGATACAAATTTCATCTGATTTCTACATATTTATGTTTACCTTAATTTTCATCAGTTTTTTTATTATGTCAGATTTTCTTCTGATTTATATTCACTTCAAATTTCATGACATTTTCTTAAGATTTTTGTTCACTTCAAATTTTGTCAGACTTTCTTTAGATTTAATCATATTTTCTTCATATTTAGAATTACTTAAAATTTCATCAAATTTTTTCGGATTTCTGTTCCCTTCAATTTTTATCACATTTCATACAATTTTCTTTAGAGTTTCTTTAGAATTATGTTCACTTCATATTTCACCATATTTTCTTAAAGGTGATGTATTAATTTCAGGCTTCATAATATTATCTTAAGATCTAAGTTTACTTCAAAATTCATCAAATATTCTTAAGATTTCATTAGTTTTAATCAGATTTTGTGCAAATTTATGTTCACTTCAAATTTCATCAGACTTTTTTTTAAATTCAAATTTCAGCATATTTCCTTATGATTTATGTTCACCTAAAATTTCATCATATTTTCTTCCCATTTCATTTGAGTTTCTCCAGATATATGTTCAGTACAAAATTCATCAGATTTTTGTTCACTTCAAATTTCGTCAGATTTTCTTCCTATTTCATTAGTGTTTCTTCAGATATATGCTCATTAAAAATTCATCATATTTTTTCAGGTTCCGGTTCACTTCCAATTTCTTCATATTTTCTTCATATTTCATCTTATTTTCTACAGATTTATGTTTACTTAAAATTTCAGCCGTTTTTTTTATTTCATCATATTTTCTTCATATTTATATTCACTTAAAATTTTATCTGATTTTCTTCATATTTCATCTGATTTTCTTCATACTTATGATTACTTTAGATTTCATCTTATTTTCTTCAGATTATGTTTAAATCAAATTTTATCATATTTTCTTAAGATTTATATTCACTTCAAATTTCCTCATATTTTCCTCTTAATTCATAAGTGTTCTTCTGATTTGTGTTCTCTTCCTATTTCATTGAATTTTATACAAATTTCAATTGATTTCTACATATTTATGTTTACCTTAATTTTCATCAGTTTTTTTATTATGTCAGATTTTCTTCTGATTTATATTCACTTCAAATTTCATGACATTTTCTTAAGATTTTTGTTCACTTCAAATTTTGTCAGACTTTCTTTAGATTTAATCATATTTTCTTCATATTTAGGATTACTTAAAATTTCATCAAAATTTTTTCGGATTTATGTTCCCTTCAATTTTTATCACATTTCATACAATTTTCTTTAGAGTTTCTTTAGAATTATGTTCACTTCATATTTCACCATATTTTCTTAAAGGTGATGTATTAATTTCAGGCTTCATAATATTATCTTAAGATCTAAGTTTACTTCAAAATTCATCAAATATTCTTAAGATTTCATTAGTTTTAATCAGATTTTGTGCAAATTTATGTTCACTTCAAATTTCATCAGACTTTTTTTTCAATTCAAATTTCAGCATATTTCCTTATGATTTATGTTCACCTAAAATTTCATCATATTTTCTTCCCATTTCATTTGAGTTTCTCCAGATATAAGTTCAGTACATAATTCATCAGATTCTTGTTCACTTCAAATTTCGTCAGATTTTCTTCCTATTTCATTAGAGTTTCTTCAGATATATGCTCATTAAAAATTTATCATATTTTTTCAGGTTCCGGTTCACTTCCAATTTCTTCATATTTTCTTCATATTTCATCTTATTTTCTACAGATTTATGTTTACTTAAAATTTCAGCCGTATTTTTATTTCATCATATTTTCTTCATATTTATATTCACTTAAAATTTTATCTGATTTTCTTCATATGTCATCTGATTTTCTTCATACTTATGATTACTTTAGATTTTATCTTATTTTCTTCAGATTATGTTTAAGTCAAATTTTATCATATTTTCTTAAGATTTATATTCACTTCAAATATCCTCATATTTTCCTCTATATTCATAAGTGTTCTTCTGATTTGTGTTCTCTTCCTATTTCATTAAATTTTATACAAATTTCATTTGATTTCTACATATTTATGTTTACCTTAATTTTCATCAGTTTTTTTATTATGTCAGATTTTCTTCTGATTTATATTCACTTCAAATTTCATGACATTTTCTTAAGATTTTTGTTTCACTTCAAATTTTGTCAGACTTTCTTTAGATTTAATCATATTTTCTTCATATTTAGGATTACTTAAAATTTCATCAAAATTTTTTCGGATTTATGTTCCCTTCAATTTTTATCACATTTCATACAATTTTCTTTAGAGTTTCTTTAGAATTATGTTCACTTCATATTTCACCATATTTTCTTAAAGGTGATGTATTAATTTCAGGCTTCATAATATTATCTTAAGATCTAAGTTTACTTCAAAATTCATCAAATATTCTTAAGATTTCATTAGTTTAAATCAGATTTTGTGCAAATTTATGTTCACTTCAAATTTCATCAGACTTTTTTTTCAATTCAAATTTCAGCATATTTCCTTATGATTTATGTTCACCTAAAATTTCATCATATTTTCTTCCCATTTCATTTGAGTTTCTCCAGATATAAGTTCAGTACATAATTCATCAGATTCTTGTTCACTTCAAATTTCGTCAGATTTTCTTCCTATTTCATTAGAGTTTCTTCAGATATATGCTCATTAAAAATTTATCATATTTTTTCAGGTTCCGGTTCACTTCCAATTTCTTCATATTTTCTTCATATTTCATCTTATTTTCTACAGATTTATGTTTACTTAAAATTTCAGCCGTATTTTTATTTCATCATATTTTCTTCATATTTATATTCACTTAAAATTTTATCTGATTTTCTTCATATGTCATCTGATTTTCTTCATACTTATGATTACTTTAGATTTTATCTTATTTTCTTCAGATTATGTTTAAGTCAAATTTTATCATATTTTCTTAAGATTTATATTCACTTCAAATATCCTCATATTTTCCTCTATATTCATAAGTGTTCTTCTGATTTGTGTTCTCTTCCTATTTCATTAAATTTTATACAAATTTCATTTGATTTCTACATATTTATGTTTACCTTAATTTTCATCAGTTTTTTTATTATGTCAGATTTTCTTCTGATTTATATTCACTTCAAATTTCATGACATTTTCTTAAGATTTTTGTTCACTTCAAATTTTGTCAGACTTTCTTTAGATTTAATCATATTTTCTTCATATTTAGGATTACTTAAAATTTCATCAAAATTTTTTCGGATTTATGTTCCCTTCAATTTTTATCACATTTCATACAATTTTCTTTAGAGTTTCTTTAGAATTATGTTCACTTCATATTTCACCATATTTTCTTAAAGGTGATGTATTAATTTCAGGCTTCATAATATTATCTTAAGATCTAAGTTTACTTCAAAATTCATCAAATATTCTTAAGATTTCATTAGTTTTAATCAGATTTTGTGCAAATTTATGTTCACTTCAAATTTCATCAGACTTTTTTTTCAATTCAAATTTCAGCATATTTCCTTATGATTTATGTTCACCTAAAATTTCATCATATTTTCTTCCCATTTCATTTGAGTTTCTCCAGATATAAGTTCAGTACATAATTCATCAGATTCTTGTTCACTTCAAATTTCGTCAGATTTTCTTCCTATTTCATTAGAGTTTCTTCAGATATATGCTCATTAAAAATTTATCTTATTTTTTCAGGTTGCGGTTCACTTCCAATTTCTTCATATTTTCTTCATATTTCATCTTATTTTCTACAGATTTATGTTTACTTAAAATTTCAGCCGTATTTTTATTTCATCATATTTTCTTCATATTTATATTCACTTAAAATTTTATCTGATTTTCTTCATATGTCATCTGATTTTCTTCATACTTATGATTACTTTAGATTTTATCTTATTTTCTTCAGATTATGTTTAAGTCAAATTTTATCATATTTTCTTAAGATTTATATTCACTTCAAATATCCTCATATTTTCCTCTATATTCATAAGTGTTCTTCTGATTTGTGTTCTCTTCCTATTTCATTAAATTTTATACAAATTTCAATTGATTTCTACATATTTATGTTTACCTTAATTTTCATCAGTTTTTTTATTATGTCAGATTTTCTTCTGATTTATATTCACTTCAAATTTCATGACATTTTCTTAAGATTTTTGTTCACTTCAAATTTTGTCAGACTTTCTTTAGATTTAATCATATTTTCTTCATATTTAGAATTACTTAAAATTTCATCAAATTTTTTTCGGATTTCTGTTCCCTTCAATTTTTATCACATTTCATACAATTTTCTTTAGAGTTTCTTTATAATTATGTTCACTTCATATTTCACCATATTTTCTTAAAGGTGATGTATTAATTTCAGGCTTCATAATATTATCTTAAGATCTAAGTTTACTTCAAAATTCATCAAATATTCTTAAGATTTCATTAGTTTTAATCAGATTTTGTGCAAATTTATGTTCACTTCAAATTTCATCAGACTTTTTTTTAAATTCAAATTTCAGCATATTTCCTTATGATTTATGTTCACCTAAAATTTCATCATATTTTCTTCCCATTTCATTTTAGTTTCTCCAGATATATGTTCAGTACAAAATTCATAAGATTCTTGTTCACTTCAAATTTCGTCAGATTTTCTTCCTATTTCATTAGAGTTTCTTCAGATATATGCTCATTAAAAATTCATCATATTTTTTCAGGTTCCGGTTCACTTCCAATTTCTTCATATTTTCTTCATATTTCATCTTATTTTCTACAGATTTATGTTTACTTAAAATTTCAGCTGTTTTTTTATTTCATCATATTTTCTTCATATTTATATTCACTTAAAATTTTATCTGATTTTCTTCATATGTCATCTGATTTTCTTCATACTTATGATTACTTTAGATTTCATCTTATTTTCTTCAGATTATGTTTAAGTCAAATTTTATCATATTTTCTTAAGATTTATATTCACTTCAAATATCCTCATATTTTCCTCTATATTCATAAGTGTTCTTCTGATTTGTGTTCTCTTCCTATTTCATTGAATTTTATACAAATTTCATCTGATTTCTACATTTTTGGTTTTACCTCAATTTTCATCAGTTTTTTTATTTCGTCAGATATTCTTCTGATTTATATTCACTTCAAATTTCATGACATTTTCTTAAGATTTTTGTTCACTTCAAATTTTGTCAGACTTTCTTTAGATTTAATCATATTTTCTTCATATTTAGGATTACTTAAAATTTCATCAAAATTTTTTCGGATTTATGTTCCCTTCAATTTTTATCACATTTCATACAATTTTCTTTAGAGTTTCTTTAGAATTATGTTCACTTCATATTTCACCATATTTTCTTAAAGGTGATGTATTAATTTCAGGCTTCATAATATTATCTTAAGATCTAAGTTTACTTCAAAATTCATCAAATATTCTTAAGATTTCATTAGTTTTAATCAGATTTTGTGCAAATTTATGTTCACTTCAAATTTCATCAGACTTTTTTTTAAATTCAAATTTCAGCATATTTCCTTATGATTTATGTTCACCTAAAATTTCATCATATTTTCTTCCCATTTCATTTGAGTTTCTCCAGATATAAGTTCAGTACATAATTCATCAGATTCTTGTTCACTTCAAATTTCGTCAGATTTTCTTCCTATTTCATTAGAGTTTCTTCAGATATATGCTCATTAAAAATTTATCATATTTTTTCAGGTTCCGGTTCACTTCCAATTTCTTCATATTTTCTTCATATTTCATCTTATTTTCTACAGATTTATGTTTACTTAAAATTTCAGCCGTTTTTTTATTTCATCATATTTTCTTCATATTTATATTCACTTAAAATTTTATCTGATTTTCTTCATATGTCATCTGATTTTCTTCATACTTATGATTACTTTAGATTTCATCTTATTTTCTTCAGATTATGTTTAAGTCAAATTTTATCATATTTTCTTAAGATTTATATTCACTTCAAATATCCTCATATTTTCCTCTATATTCATAAGTGTTCTTCTGATTTGTGTTCTCTTCCTATTTCATTAAATTTTATACAAATTTCATCTGATTTCTACATATTTATGTTTACCTTAATTTTCATCAGTTTTTTTATTATGTCAGATTTTCCTCTGATTTATATTCACTTCAAATTTCATGACATTTTCTTAAGATTTTTGTTCACTTCAAATTTTGTCAGACTTTCTTTAGATTTAATCATATTTTCTTCATATTTAGAATTACTTAAAATTTCATCAAATTTTTTTCGGATTTCTGTTCCCTTCAATTTTTATCACATTTCATACAATTTTCTTTAGAGTTTCTTTAGAATTATGTTCATTTCATATTTCACCATATTTTCTTAAAGGTGATGTATTAACTTCAAGCTTCATAATATTATCTTAAGATTTAAGTTTACTTCAAAATTCATCAAATATTCTTAAGATTTCATTAGTTTTAATCAGATTTTGTGCAAATTTATGTTCACTTCAAATTTCATCAGACTTTTTTTTAAATTCAAATTTCAGCATATTTCCTTATGATTTATGTTCACCTAAAATTTCATCATATTTTCTTCACATTTCATTTGAGTTTCTCCAGATATATGTTCAGTACAAAATTCATCAGATTTTTGTTCACTTCAAATTTCGTCAGATTTTCAGCCTATTTCATTAGAGTTTCTTCAGATATATGCTCATTAAAAATTCATCATATTTTTTCAGGTTCCGGTTCACTTCCAATTTCTTCATATTTTCTTCATATTTCATCTTATTTTCTACAGATTTATGTTTACTTAAAATTTCAGCCGTTTTTTTATTTCATCATATTTTCTTCATATTTATATTCACTTAAAATTTTATCTGATTTTCTTCATATTTCATCTGATTTTCTTCATACTTATGATTACTTTAGATTTCATCTTATTTTCTTCAAATTATGTTTAAGTCAAATTTTATCATATTTTCTTAAGACTTATATTCACTTCAAATTTCCTCATATTTTCCTCTTAATTCATAAGTGTTCTTCTGATTTGTGTTCTCTTCCTATTTCATTGAATTTTATACAAATTTCATCTGATTTCTACTTTTTTTTTGTTTTACCTCAATTTTCATCAGTTATTTTATTTCATCAGATTTTCTTCTGATTTATATTCACTTCAAATTTCATGATATTTTCTTAAGATTTTTGTTCACTTCAAATTTTGTCAGACTTTCTTTAGATTTAATCATATTTTCTTCATATTTAGGATTACTTAAAATTTCATCAAATTTTTTTCGGATTTATGTTCCCTTCAATTTTTATCACATTTCATACAATTTTCTTTAGAGTTTCTTTAGAATTATGTTCACTTCAAATTTCACCATATTTTCTTAAAGGTGATGTATTAACTTCAAGCTTCATGATATTATCTTAAGATTTAAGTTTACTTCAAAATTCATCAAATTGTCTTAAGATTTCATTAGTTTTAATCAGATTTTTTGCAAATTTATGTTCACTTCAAATTTCATCAGACTTTTTTTTAAATTCAAATTTCAGCATATTTCCTTATGATTTATGTTCACCTAAAATTTCATCATATTTTCTTCCCATTTCATTTGAGTTTCTCCAGATATATGTTCAGTAGAAAATTCATCAGATTTTTGTTCACTTCAAATTTCGTCAGATTTTCTTCCTATTTCATTAGAGTTTCTTCAGATATATGCTCATTAAAAATTTATCTTATTTTTTCAGGTTCCGGTTCACTTCTAATTTCTTCATATTTTCTTCATATTTCATCTTATTTTCTACAGATTTATGTTTACTTAAAATTTCAGCCGTATTTTTATTTCATCATATTTTCTTCATATTTATATTCACTTAAAATTTTATCTGATTTTCTTCATATGTCATCTGATTTTCTTCATACTTATGATTACTTTAGATTTTATCTTATTTTCTTCAGATTATGTTTAAGTCAAATTTTATCATATTTTCTTAAGATTTATATTCACTTCAAATATCCTCATATTTTCCTCTATATTCATAAGTGTTCTTCTGATTTGTGTTCTCTTCCTATTTCATTAAATTTTATACAAATTTCAATTGATTTCTACATATTTATGTTTACCTTAATTTTCATCAGTTTTTTTATTATGTCAGATTTTCTTCTGATTTATATTCACTTCAAATTTCATGACATTTTCTTAAGATTTTTGTTCACTTCAAATTTTGTCAGACTTTCTTTAGATTTAATCATATTTTCTTCATATTTAGAATTACTTAAAATTTCATCAAATTTTTTTCGGATTTCTGTTCCCTTCAATTTTTATCACATTTCATACAATTTTCTTTAGAGTTTCTTTATAATTATGTTCACTTCATATTTCACCATATTTTCTTAAAGGTGATGTATTAATTTCAGGCTTCATAATATTATCTTAAGATCTAAGTTTACTTCAAAATTCATCAAATATTCTTAAGATTTCATTAGTTTTAATCAGATTTTGTGCAAATTTATGTTCACTTCAAATTTCATCAGACTTTTTTTTAAATTCAAATTTCAGCATATTTCCTTATGATTTATGTTCACCTAAAATTTCATCATATTTTCTTCCCATTTCATTTTAGTTTCTCCAGATATATGTTCAGTACAAAATTCATAAGATTTTTGTTCACTTCAAATTTCGTCAGATTTTCTTCCTATTTCATTAGAGTTTCTTCAGATATATGCTCATTAAAAATTCATCATATTTTTTCAGGTTCCGGTTCACTTCCAATTTCTTCATATTTTCTTCATATTTCATCTTATTTTCTACAGATTTATGTTTACTTAAAATTTCAGCTGTTTTTTTATTTCATCATATTTTCTTCATATTTATATTCACTTAAAATTTTATCTGATTTTCTTCATATTTCATCTGATTTTCTTCTTACTTATGATTACTTTAGATTTCATCTTATTTTCTTCAAATTATGTTTAAGTCAAATTTTATCATATTTTCTTAAGATTTATATTCACTTCAAATTTCCTCATATTTTCCTCTTAATTCATAAGTGTTCTTCTGATTTGTGTTCTCTTCCTATTTCATTGAATTTTATACAAATTTCATCTGATTTCTACATTTTTGGTTTTACCTCAATTTTCATCAGTTTTTTTATTTCGTCAGATATTCTTCTGATTTATATTCACTTCAAATTTCATGACATTTTCTTAAGATTTTTGTTCACTTCAAATTTTGTCAGACTTTCTTTAGATTTAATCATATTTTCTTCATATTTAGGATTACTTAAAATTTCATCAAAATTTTTTCGGATTTATGTTCCCTTCAATTTTTATCACATTTCATACAATTTTCTTTAGAGTTTCTTTAGAATTATGTTCACTTCATATTTCACCATATTTTCTTAAAGGTGATGTATTAATTTCAGGCTTCATAATATTATCTTAAGATCTAAGTTTACTTCAAAATTCATCAAATATTCTTAAGATTTCATTAGTTTTAATCAGATTTTGTGCAAATTTATGTTCACTTCAAATTTCATCAGACTTTTTTTTAAATTCAAATTTCAGCATATTTCCTTATGATTTATGTTCACCTAAAATTTCATCATATTTTCTTCCCATTTCATTTGAGTTTCTCCAGATATAAGTTCAGTACATAATTCATCAGATTCTTGTTCACTTCAAATTTCGTCAGATTTTCTTCCTATTTCATTAGAGTTTCTTCAGATATATGCTCATTAAAAATTTATCATATTTTTTCAGGTTCCGGTTCACTTCCAATTTCTTCATATTTTCTTCATATTTCATCTTATTTTCTACAGATTTATGTTTACTTAAAATTTCAGCCGTTTTTTTATTTCATCATATTTTCTTCATATTTATATTCACTTAAAATTTTATCTGATTTTCTTCATATGTCATCTGATTTTCTTCATACTTATGATTACTTTAGATTTCATCTTATTTTCTTCAGATTATGTTTAAGTCAAATTTTATCATATTTTCTTAAGATTTATATTCACTTCAAATATCCTCATATTTTCCTCTATATTCATAAGTGTTCTTCTGATTTGTGTTCTCTTCCTATTTCATTAAATTTTATACAAATTTCATCTGATTTCTACATATTTATGTTTACCTTAATTTTCATCAGTTTTTTTATTATGTCAGATTTTCTTCTGATTTATATTCACTTCAAATTTCATGACATTTTCTTAAGATTTTTGTTCACTTCAAATTTTGTCAGACTTTCTTTAGATTTAATCATATTTTCTTCATATTTAGAATTACTTAAAATTTCATCAAATTTTTTTCGGATTTCTGTTCCCTTCAATTTTTATCACATTTCATACAATTTTCTTTAGAGTTTCTTTAGAATTATGTTCATTTCATATTTCACCATATTTTCTTAAAGGTGATGTATTAACTTCAAGCTTCATAATATTATCTTAAGATTTAAGTTTACTTCAAAATTCATCAAATATTCTTAAGATTTCATTAGTTTTAATCAGATTTTGTGCAAATTTATGTTCACTTCAAATTTCATCAGACTTTTTTTTAAATTCAAATTTCAGCATATTTCCTTATGATTTATGTTCACCTAAAATTTCATCATATTTTCTTCACATTTCATTTGAGTTTCTCCAGATATATGTTCAGTACAAAATTCATCAGATTTTTGTTCACTTCAAATTTCGTCAGATTTTCAGCCTATTTCATTAGAGTTTCTTCAGATATATGCTCATTAAAAATTCATCATATTTTTTCAGGTTCCGGTTCACTTCCAATTTCTTCATATTTTCTTCATATTTCATCTTATTTTCTACAGATTTATGTTTACTTAAAATTTCAGCCGTTTTTTTATTTCATCATATTTTCTTCATATTTATATTCACTTAAATTTTATCTGATTTTCTTCATATTTCATCTGATTTTCTTCATACTTATGATTACTTTAGATTTCATCTTATTTTCTTCAAATTATGTTTAAGTCAAATTTTATCATATTTTCTTAAGACTTATATTCACTTCAAATTTCCTCATATTTTCCTCTTAATTCATAAGTGTTCTTCTGATTTGTGTTCTCTTCCTATTTCATTGAATTTTATACAAATTTCATCTGATTTCTACTTTTTTTTTGTTTTACCTCAATTTTCATCAGTTATTTTATTTCATCAGATTTTCTTCTGATTTATATTCACTTCAAATTTCATGATATTTTCTTAAGATTTTTGTTCACTTCAAATTTTGTCAGACTTTCTTTAGATTTAATCATATTTTTCTTCATATTTAGGATTACTTAAAATTTCATCAAATTTTTTTCGGATTTATGTTCCCTTCAATTTTTATCACATTTCATACAATTTTCTTTAGAGTTTCTTTAGAATTATGTTCACTTCAAATTTCACCATATTTTCTTAAAGGTGATGTATTAACTTCAAGCTTCATGATATTATCTTAAGATTTAAGTTTACTTCAAATTTCATCAAATTGTCTTAAGATTTCATTAGTTTTAATCAGATTTTTTGCAAATTTATGTTCACTTCAAATTTCATCAGACTTTTTTTTAAATTCAAATTTCAGCATATTTCCTTATGATTTATGTTCACCTAAAATTTCATCATATTTTCTTCCCATTTCATTTGAGTTTCTCCAGATATATGTTCAGTAGAAAATTCATCAGATTTTTGTTCACTTCAAATTTCGTCAGATTTTCTTCCTATTTCATTAGAGTTTCTTCAGATATATGCTCATTAAAAATTCATCATATTTTTTTAGGTTCCGGTTCACTTCCAATTTCTTCATATTTTCTTCATATTTCATCTTATTTTCTACAGATTTATGTTTACTTAAAATTTTAGCCGTTTTTTTATGTCATCATATTTTCTACATATTTATATTCACTTAAAATTTTATCTGATTTTTTTCATATTTCATTTGATTTTCTTCATACTTATGATTACTTTAGATTTCATCTTGTTTTCTTCAGATTATGTTTAAGTCAAATTTTATCATATTTTCTTAAGATTTATATTCACTTCAAATTTCCTCATATTTTCCTCTTAATTCATAAGTGTTCTTCTGATTTGTGTTCTCTTCCTATTTCATTGAATTTTATACAAATTTCATCTGATTTCTACATTTTTGGTTTTACCTCAATTTTCATCAGTTTTTTTATTTCGTCAGATTTTCTTCTGATTTATATTCACTTCAAATTTAATGACATTTTCTTAAGATTTTTGTTCACTTCAAATTTTGTCAGACTTTCTTTAGATTTAATCATATTTTCTTCATATTTAGGATTACTTAAAATTTCATCAAATTTTTTTCGGATTTATGTTCCCTTCAATTTTTATCACATTTCATACAATTTTCTTTAGAGTTTCTTTAGAATTATGTTCACTTCATATTTCACCATATTTTCTTAAAGGTGATGTATTAATTTCAGGCTTCATAATATTATCTTAAGATCTAAGTTTACTTCAAAATTCATCAAATATTCTTAAGATTTCATTAGTTTTAATCAGATTTTGTTCAAATTTATGTTCACTTCAAATTTCATCAGACTTTTTTTTAAATTCAAATTTCAGCATATTTCCTTATGATTTATGTTCACCTAAAATTTCATCATATTTTCTTCCCATTTCATTTGAGTTTCTCCAGATATATGTTCAGTACAAAATTCAACAGATTTTTGTTCACTTTAAAATTCGTCAGATTTTCTTCCTATTTCATTAGAGTTTCTTCAGATATATGCTCATTAAAAATTCATCATATTTTTTCAGGTTCCGGTTCACTTCCAATTTCTTCATATTTTCTTCATATTTCATCTTATTTTCTACAGATTTATGTTTACTTAAAATTTCAGCCGTTTTTTTATTTCATCATATTTTCTTCATATTTAGATTCACTTAAAATTTTATCTGATTTTCTTCATATTTCATCTGATTTTCTTCATACTTATGATTACTTTAGATTTCATCTTATTTTCTTCAAATTATGTTTAAGTCAAATTTTATCATATTTTCTTAAGATTTATATTCACTTCAAATTTCCTCATATTTTCCTCTTAATTCATAAGTGTTCTTCTAATTTGTGTTCTCTTCCTATTTCATTGAATTTTATACAAATTTTCATCTGATTTCTACATTTTTTTTGTTTTACCTCAATTTTCATCAGTTATTTTATTTCGTCAGATTTTCTTCTGATTTATATTCACTTCAAATTTCATGATATTTTCTTAAGATTTTTGTTCACTTCAAATTTTGTCAGACTTTCTTTAGATTTAATCATATTTTCTTCATATTTAGGATTACTTAAAATTTCATCAAATTTTTTTCGGATTTATGTTCCCTTCAATTTTTATCACATTTCATACAATTTTCTTTAGAGTTTCTTTAGAATTATGTTCACTTCATATTTCACATATTTTCTTAAAGGTGATGTATTAATTTCAGGCTTCATAATATTATCTTAAGATCTAAGTTTACTTCAAAATTCATCAAATATCTTAAGATTTCATTAGTTTTAATCAGATTTTGTGCAAATTTATGTTCACTTCAAATTTCATCAGACTTTTTTTTAAATTTCAAATTTCAGCATATTTCCTTATGATTTATGTTCACCTAAAATTTCATCATATTTTCTTCCCATTTCATTTGAGTTTCTCCAGATATATGTTCAGTACAAAATTCATCAGATTTTTGTTCACTTCAAATTTCGTCAGATTTTCTTCCTATTTCATTAGAGTTTCTTCAGATATATGCTCATTAAAAATTCATCATATTTTTTCAGCTTTTGGTTCACTTCCAATTTCTTCATATTTTCTTCATATTTTATTTGATTTTCTACAGATTTATGTTTACTTAAAATTTCAACTGTTTTTTTATTTCATCATATTTTCTTCATATTTATATTCACTTGAAATTTTATCAGATTTTCTTCAAATTTCATCTGATTTTCTTCAGACTTATGATTACTTTAGATTTCATCTTATTTTCTTCAGATTATGTTTAAGTCAAATTTTTTCATATTTTATTAAGATTTATATTCACTTAAAATGTCCTCATATTTTCCTCTTAATTCATAAGTGTTCTTCTGATTTGTGTTCTCTTCCTATTTCATTAAATTTTATTCCAGTTTCATATGATTTCTACATATTTATGTTTACCTCAATTTTCATCAGTTTTTTTTATTTCGTCAGATTTTCTTCTGATTTATATTCACTTCAAATTTCATGACATTTTTTTAAGATTTTTGTTCACTTCAAATTTAGTCAGACTTTCTTTAGATTTAATCATATTTTCTTCATATTTAGGATTACTTTAAATTTCATCTAATTTTTTTTGGATTTATGTTCCCTTCAATATTTATCAGATTTCATACATAAATCATTTATTTTCATCTTTGTTAGCAAACGAGAACTAACGACAAACTTATAATAAGGACAAAATTCAAATATAATTTTTTAATTGTAGTTTTTACTAATTTTCAAAAAAAAATATAACTAGTGTATAATTTAGTTTTTCACGCATCTTTTAAATTTAAATTTTTATATTTAACAGAAAATGAAGAAAACAAAAATTTTTAGTTACAAATATATTTAGTTCACAATAAAAGGAGAGATATATAATAACAAATTTACTTTTTTTCTAATCTTATAATTTTTTATGTTTTAACCTTTTTAAGAAAATAAAACTATACGTTTTTTATAATATATTAATTTTGATAAATATTTAATCTATATATATATATATATATATATATATATATATATATATATATATATATATACATATATATATATATATATATATATATATATATATATATAATTTATAAAATAATATAAATTTATAAACAAAACAAAAATATAAAAAACATATTCTAAAATAACATATAAAAGAAAAGAAAATATAAACATAATTAAACATTGAAAGAAAAAACACAAGTAAATATGAAAATAAAAACTAAAATATATTTTAATAAAAAAATATTAAAAAGCAGATATAAAAAAATTAACCACTTAAAAATATACAGGTAAGAATCAAAGAATTTTCATGATCTAATCTTAAATTTTGGAAAATGATTTTAATATTTTAAAATAAATATAACGATAATTATGTAAATATAATTAAAATTATAATAACACATTTCTCTTCACTTATTCTCCTCAAAACCCCAAATTTGAAAATTTTAATTAAATATAAATAAATCATGTAAATATAATTTATTATAACGTTTGTTTTTAATAAATGGGATCCCTTAATTTATTTTAAACTTTAATTTATTTTTACCATTTTTTCACGTTCGTCTCTTCTTTAATGATTACATATTTTAATAGTTATTTATTTTATTTATTATGTATACTATTCATTTCATTATTCATGTCATGAGTATGAGTTCATAGCTATTTATTTTATTTATTCATAACTTAAATACATAATGACCTTTTAATATAAATATTTATTTAATTATATTTTATTATTTAATAATACTTTTTATACAAACTAAAATTATATGTTAAGTAAAAAGGAGAAATACAAAGACAATAACCTAGAAATAAACAGAATATTGAAACATATCTAAATTACCTTCGTCATTCAAAAATATAAAATATTTAAGAAATTTGTAAGTGTTTAGAATCAAACCAACAATCTGAATTACCACTATTATTTAAAAATATCTAAAACAATACAATAATCTAACTTTTGTTGCCACTTAAACAACACAAAATCGAAAATCATTACCACCATTTGGAAATATTAGGACAATACTATCATTCAGGAATATCTAGAGCAGCACAATATCTTGACCTTATGAGACACTATCAAATCTTCTTAATATTTTGTATATTTTAATAAATTATATTCTAAAATTATCACTAGTAACTTTATTTCATAAAATTATCAATGATAACTTTTTTTTTGTAAAATTTAAAAACAATTATGATCTTCTGAATATCTTAATCAATATTTAATACAAAAATATATGTACTTATTTCATAACTATAATTATTTTTAATTATATTTCATTAAGTTGGATGCTAACGACAACCTTATAAACGAAATGTTTATATTGAAGGTAAAAATTTGTGTTTGAAAATTTTATATTGATTTACTCAAAAATTTATATTTAATTTATTTCTCACACCCCTTCAGATTTCATGTCACTCACCCCCATCAATTCATACTTTTTCAAAATTAATTATTGAAAAACAAATTAAATCAATCAGTTCGATCAGTTGAACTAGGAATTGAAGTCTTATCTGGATGAACAAATTTTAAAAACCAAACAATACTAAAATAAGTAAACAAACTGGGAAACCGGGAATAAATAGGAGGGAAAACCAAAGGTTTAACCGGTTCCTAAAATTAGACCATAATTTACTTATTTTTTATGAAGAAACTAAAAGGATAAGGAGTAGTTTTCAATACACCAGATCTATTGATTCTATTTCTTCTTTCTTATATTTGTAGTAGTCAAATCCAAATAATATAAATCATTTCTTTTCATATTTGTTAGCAAACGAGAACGAACGACAAACTTATAATAAGGAGAAAATTTAAATATAATTTTTTAAGTGTAGATTTTACTATTTTTCAATAAAAATATGACAAGTGTATAATTTACTTTTACACGCAACTTTTAAATTTAAATTTTTATATTTAACAGAAAAAAGAAGAAAACAAAAAATTTTAGTTACACATATATTTAGTTCACAATAAAAGGAGAGAGATATAGTAACAAATTTACTTTTTTTTATCATTATAATTTTTTAGGTTATAACCTATTTAAGAAAATTAAATTATACGTTTCTTATAATATTTAAATTTTGATAATCCATTTAATCTATATATATATATATATATATATATATATATATATATATATATATATATATATATATATATATATATATACATATATATAATATATATATATATATATATATATATATATATATATATATATATATATATATATTATAATATAATATAAATTTATAAACAAAAAAAAATATAAAAAACATAATCTAAAATAACATTTAAAAGAAAAGAAAATATAAACAAAATTAAACATTGAAAGAAAAAAGACAAGTAAATATGAAAATAGAAACTAAAATATATTTTAAGAAAATAAAATATAAAAAAATATTAAAAAGCAGATATAAAGAAAATTAACCACTTAAAAATATACAGGTAAGAATCAAAGAATTTGCATGATCTAATCTTAAATTTTTGAAGATGATTTTAATATTTTAAAATAAATATAACGATAATTATGTAAATATAATTAAAATTATAATAACACATTTCTCTTCACTTATTCTCCTCAAAACCCCAAATTTGAAAATTTTAATTAAATATAAATAAATCATGTAAATATAATTTATTATAACGTTTGTTTTTAATAAACTATATCCCTTAATTTATTTTAACCATTTTTTAATGTTTTTTTTTTGTTATAATATATTTGTTTTCATTCTTTTTAGAGAGCGTGGACTGAACCAAAAAAAATCAGAAAACAATCTTCCAAAGTTTTTCACTGAGTTAATTATTTGACCAAGGAAAGGTTATTAATGTTTTTTTACTAATAAATATATTTTTTTTAAATATATTATCATTATCTAAAATGAATCATAATTTATTACCACGTTCGTCTCTTCTTTAATGATTACATATTTTAATAGTTATTTATTTTATTTATTATGTATACTATTCATTTCATTATTCATGTCATGAGTATGAGTTCATAGCTATTTATTTTATTTATTCATAACTTAAATACATAATGACCTTTTAATATAAATATTTATTTAATAATATTTTTTATACAAACTAAAATTATATATTAAGTAAAAAGGAGAAATACAAAGACAATGACCTAGAAATAAACTTATTATTGAAACATATCTAATTTACCTTCGTTATTCAAAAACATAAAATATTTAAGAAATATGTAAGTGTTTAGAATCAAACCAACAATCCCAATTACCACTACTATTCAAAAATATCTAAAACAATAAAATAATCTAACTTTTGTCGCCACTTAAACAACACAAACACGATAGGAAATCATTACCACCATTTGGAAATATTTAGGACAATACTATCATTCAGTAATATCTAGAGCGGCACAATATCTTGACCTTATGAGACACTATCAAATCTTCTTGAATATTTTGTATATTTTAATAAAGTATATTCTGAAATTATCAATAGTAACTTTATTTCATAAAATTATTAATGATAACTTTTTTTTGTAAAATTTAAAATCAATTATGATCTTCTGAATATCTTAATCAATATTTAATACAAAAATATATGTACTTATTTCATAACTATATTTATTTTTAATTATATTTCATTAACTTGGATGCTAACGACAAACTTATAAACGAAATGTTTATATTGAAGGTAAAAATTTGTGTTTGAAAATTTTATATTGATTTAGTTAAAAATTTATATTTAATTTATTTCTTACACCCCATCAGATTTCATGTCAGACACACCCATCAATTCATACTTTTTCAAAATTAATTATTGAAAAACAAATTAAATTAATCGGTTCGATCAGTTGAACTAGGAATTAAAGTCTTATCTGGACGAACAAATTTTAAAAACCAAACAATACTAAAATAAGTAAACAAACTGGGAAACCGGGAATAAATAGGAGGGAAAACCAAAGGTTTAACCGGTTCCTAAAATTAGACCATAATTTACTTATTTTTTATGAAGAAACTAAAAAGGATAAGGACTAGTTTTCAATACACCAGATCTATTGATTCTATTTCTTCTTTCTTATATTTGTAGTAGTCAAATCCAAATAATATAAATCATTTCTTTTCATCTTTGTTAGCAAAGGAGAACTAACGACAAACTTATAATAAGGAGAAAATTTAAATATAATTTTTTAAGTGTAGTTTTTACTATTTTTCAATAAAAATATGACAAGTGTATAATTTACTTTTACACGCAACTTTTAAATTTAAATTTTTATATTTAACAGAAAAAGAAGAAAACAAAAAATTTTAGTTACACATATATTTAGTTCACAATAAAAGGAGAGAGATATAGTAAGAAATTTACTTTTTTTTATCTTTATAATTTTTAAGGTTATAACCTATTTAAGAAAATTTAATTATACGTTTCTTATAATATTTTAATTTTGATAATTCATTTTATCTATATATATATATATATATATATATATATATATATATATATATATATATATATATATATATATATATATATATATATATATATATATATATATATATATATATATATATATATATATATATATATATATATATATATATATATATATATATATATATATATATATATATATATATATATATATATATATATATATATATATATATATATATATATATATAATATAAATTTATAAACAAAAAAAAATATAAAAAACATAATCTAAAATAACATTTAAAAGAAAAGAAAATATAAACAAAATTAAACATTGAAAGAAAAAACACAAGTAAATATGAAAATAGAAACTAAAATATATTTTAAGAAAAAAAAATATTAAAAAATATTAAAAAGGAGATATAAAGAAAATTAACCACTTAAAAATATACAGGTAAGAATCAAAGAATTTGCATGATCTAATCTTAAATTTTGAAAGATGATTTTAATATTTTAAAATAAATATAACCATAATTATGTAAATATAATTAAAATTATAATAACTCATTTCTCTTCACTTATTCTCTTCAACCCCAAATTTGAAAAGTTTTAATTAAATATAAATAAATTATGTAAATATAATTTATTATAACGTTTGTTTTTAATAAATGGGATCCCTTAATTTATTTTAAACTTTAATTTATTTTTACCATTATTTAATGTTTTTTTTTGTTATTATGATTTGTTTTCATTCATTTTAGAGAGTGTCGACCAAACCAAAAAAATCAGAAAACAATCTTCCAAAGTTTTTCACTGAGTAAATTGTTTGACCAAGGAAAGGTTATTAATGTTTTCTTACTAATAAATATTTTTTTAAAAATATATTATCATTATCTAAAATGAATCATAATTTATTACCACGTTCGTCTCTTCTTTAATGATTACATTTTTTATTAGTTATTTATTTTATTTATTATGTATACTATTCGTTTCATTATTCATGTCATGAGTATGAGTTCATAGCTATTTATTTTATTTATTAATAACTTAAATACATAATGACCTTTTAATATAAATATTTATTTAATTATATTTTATTATTTAATAATATTTTTTATACAAACTAAAATTATATATTAAGTAAAAAGGAGAAATACAAAGACAATGACCTAGAATTAAACTTATTATTGAAACATATCTAATTTACCTTCGTTATTCAAAAACATAAAATATTTAAGAAATATGTAAGTGTTTAGAATCAAACCAACAATCCCAATTACCACTACTATTCAAAAATATCTAAAACAATACAATAATCTAACTTTTGTCGCAACTTAAACAACACAAACACGATAGTAAATCATTACCACCATTTGGAAATATTTAGGACAATACTATCATTCAGTAATATCTAGAGCGGCACAATATCTTGACCTTATGAGACACTATCAAATCTTCTTAAATATTTTGTATATTTTAATAAATTATAGTCTAAAATTATCAATGGTAACTTTTTTTCATAAAATTATCAATGATAACTTTTTTTTTGTAAAATTTAAAAACAATTATGATCTTCTGAATATCTTAATCAATATTTAATACAAAAATATATGTACTTATTTCATAACTATAATTATTTTTAATTATATTTCATTAACTTGGATGCTAACGACAAACTTATAAACGAAATGTTTATATTGAAGGTAAAAATTTGTGTTTGAAAATTTTATATTGATTTAGTTAAAAATTTATATTTAATTTATTTCTTACACCCCATCAGATTTCATGTCAGACACACCCATCAATTCATACTTTTTCAAAATTAATTATTGAAAAACAAATTAAATTAATCGGTTCGATCAGGTGAACTAGGAATTAAAGTCTTATCTTGACGAACAAATTTTAAAAACCAAACAATACTAAAATAAGTAAATAAACTGGGAAACCGGGAATAAATAGGAGGGAAAACCAAAGGTTTAACCGGTTCGTAAAATTAGGCCATAATTTACTTATTTTTTATGAAGAAACTAAAAAGGATAAGGACTAGTTTTCAATACACCAGATCTATTGTTTCTATTTCTTCTTTCTTATATTTGTAGTAGTCAAATCCAAATAATATAAATCATTTCTTTTCATCTTTGTTAGCAAAGGAGAACTAACGACAAACTTATAATAAGGAGAAAATTTAAATATAATTTTTTAAGTGTAGTTTTTACTATTTTTCAATAAAAATATGACAAGTGTATAATTTACTTTTACACGCAACTTTTAAATTTAAATTTTTATATTTAACAGAAAAAGAAGAAAACAAAAAATTTTAGTTACACATATATTTAGTTCACAATAAAAGGAGAGAGATATAGTAAGAAATTTACTTTTTTTTATCTTTATAATTTTTAAGGTTATAACCTATTTAAGAAAATTTAATTATACGTTTCTTATAATATTTTAATTTTGATAATTCATTTTATCTATATATATATATATATATATATATATATAATATAAATTTATAAACAAAAAAAAATATAAAAAACATAATCTAAAATAACATTTAAAAGAAAAGAAAATATAAACAAAATTAAACATTGAAAGAAAAAACACAAGTAAATATGAAAATAGAAACTAAAATATATTTTAAGAAAAAAAAATATTAAAAAATATTAAAAAGGAGATATAAAGAAAATTAACCACTTAAAAATATACAGGTAAGAATCAAAGAATTTGCATGATCTAATCTTAAATTTTGAAAGATGATTTTAATATTTTAAAATAAATATAACCATAATTATGTAAATATAATTAAAATTATAATAACTCATTTCTCTTCACTTATTCTCTTCAACCCCAAATTTGAAAAGTTTTAATTAAATATAAATAAATTATGTAAATATAATTTATTATAACGTTTGTTTTTAATAAATGGGATCCCTTAATTTATTTTAAACTTTAATTTATTTTTACCATTATTTAATGTTTTTTTTTGTTATTATGATTTGTTTTCATTCATTTTAGAGAGTGTCGACCAAACCAAAAAAATCAGAAAACAATCTTCCAAAGTTTTTCACTGAGTAAATTGTTTGACCAAGGAAAGGTTATTAATGTTTTCTTACTAATAAATATTTTTTAAAAATATATTATCATTATCTAAAATGAATCATAATTTATTACCACGTTCGTCTCTTCTTTAATGATTACATTTTTTATTAGTTATTTATTTTATTTATTATGTATACTATTCGTTTCATTATTCATGTCATGAGTATGAGTTCATAGCTATTTATTTTATTTATTAATAACTTAAATACATAATGACCTTTTAATATAAATATTTATTTAATTATATTTTATTATTTAATAATATTTTTTATACAAACTAAAATTATATATTAAGTAAAAAGGAGAAATACAAAGACAATGACCTAGAATTAAACTTATTATTGAAACATATCTAATTTACCTTCGTTATTCAAAAACATAAAATATTTAAGAAATATGTAAGTGTTTAGAATCAAACCAACAATCCCAATTACCACTACTATTCAAAAATATCTAAAACAATACAATAATCTAACTTTTGTCGCAACTTAAACAACACAAACACGATAGTAAATCATTACCACCATTTGGAAATATTTAGGACAATACTATCATTCAGTAATATCTAGAGCGGCACAATATCTTGACCTTATGAGACACTATCAAATCTTCTTAAATATTTTGTATATTTTAATAAATTATAGTCTAAAATTATCAATGGTAACTTTTTTTCATAAAATTATCAATGATAACTTTTTTTTTGTAAAATTTAAAAACAATTATGATCTTCTGAATATCTTAATCAATATTTAATACAAAAATATATGTACTTATTTCATAACTATAATTATTTTTAATTATATTTCATTAACTTGGATGCTAACGACAAACTTATAAACGAAATGTTTATATTGAAGGTAAAAATTTGTGTTTGAAAATTTTATATTGATTTAGTTAAAAATTTATATTTAATTTATTTCTTACACCCCATCAGATTTCATGTCAGACACACCCATCAATTCATACTTTTTCAAAATTAATTATTGAAAAACAAATTAAATTAATCGGTTCGATCAGGTGAACTAGGAATTAAAGTCTTATCTTGACGAACAAATTTTAAAAACCAAACAATACTAAAATAAGTAAACAAACTGGGAAACCGGGAATAAGTAGGAGGGAAAACCAAAGGTTTAACCGGTTCCTAAAATTAGGCCATAATTTACTTATTTTTTATGAAGAAACTAAAAAGGATAAGGACTAGTTTTCAATACACCAGATCTATTGATTCTATTTCTTCTTTCTTATATTTGTAGTAGTCAAATCCAAATAATATAAATCATTTCTTTTCATCTTTGTTAGCAAAGGAGAACTAACGACAAACTTATAATAAGGAGAAAATTTAAATATAATTTTTTAAGTGTAGTTTTTACTATTTTTCAATAAAAATATGACAAGTGTATAATTTACTTTTACACGCAACTTTTAAATTTAAATTTTTATATTTAACAGAAAAAGAAGAAAACAAAAAATTTTAGTTACACATATATTTAGTTCACAATAAAAGGAGAGAGATATAGTAAGAAATTTACTTTTTTTTATCTTTATAATTTTTAAGGTTATAACCTATTTAAGAAAATTTAATTATACGTTTCTTATAATATTTTAATTTTGATAATTCATTTTATCTATATATATATATATATATATATATATATATATATATATATATATATATATATATATATATAATATAAATTTATAAACAAAAAAAAATATAAAAACATAATCTAAAATAACATTTAAAAGAAAAGAAAATATAAACAAAATTAAACATTGAAAGAAAAAACACAAGTAAATATGAAAATAGAAACTAAAATATATTTTAAGAAAAAAAAATATTAAAAAATATTAAAAAGGAGATATAAAGAAAATTAACCACTTAAAAATATACAGGTAAGAATCAAAGAATTTGCATGATCTAATCTTAAATTTTGAAAGATGATTTTAATATTTTAAAATAAATATAACCATAATTATGTAAATATAATTAAAATTATAATAACTCATTTCTCTTCACTTATTCTCTTCAACCCCAAATTTGAAAAGTTTTAATTAAATATAAATAAATTATGTAAATATAATTTATTATAACGTTTGTTTTTAATAAATGGGATCCCTTAATTTATTTTAAACTTTAATTTATTTTTACCATTATTTAATGTTTTTTTTTGTTATTATGATTTGTTTTCATTCATTTTAGAGAGTGTCGACCAAACCAAAAAAATCAGAAAACAATCTTCCAAAGTTTTTCACTGAGTAAATTGTTTGACCAAGGAAAGGTTATTAATGTTTTCTTACTAATAAATATTTTTTAAAAAATATATTATCATTATCTAAAATGAATCATAATTTATTACCACGTTCGTCTCTTCTTTAATGATTACATTTTTTATTAGTTATTTATTTTATTTATTATGTATACTATTCGTTTCATTATTCATGTCATGAGTATGAGTTCATAGCTATTTATTTTATTTATTAATAACTTAAATACATAATGACCTTTTAATATAAATATTTATTTAATTATATTTTATTATTTAATAATATTTTTTATACAAACTAAAATTATATATTAAGTAAAAAGGAGAAATACAAAGACAATGACCTAGAAATAAACTTATTATTGAAACATATCTAATTTACCTTCGTTATTCAAAAACATAAAATATTTAAGAAATATGTAAGTGTTTAGAATCAAACCAACAATCCCAATTACCACTACTATTCAAAAATATCTAAAACAATACAATAATCTAACTTTTGTCGCAACTTAAACAACACAAACACGATAGTAAATCATTACCACCATTTGGAAATATTTAGGACAATACTATCATTCAGAAATATCTAGAGCGGCACAATATCTTGACCTTATGAGACACTATCAAATCTTCTTAAATATTTTGTATATTTTAATAAATTATAGTCTAAAATTATCAATGGTAACTTTTTTTCATAAAATTATCAATGATAACTTTTTTTTTGTAAAATTTAAAAACAATTATGATCTTCTGAATATCTTAATCAATATTTAATACAAAAATATATGTACTTATTTCATAACTATAATTATTTTTAATTATATTTCATTAACTTGGATGCTAACGACAAACTTATAAACGAAATGTTTATATTGAAGGTAAAAATTTGTGTTTGAAAATTTTATATTGATTTAGTTAAAAATTTATATTTAATTTATTTCTTACACCCCATCAGATTTCATGTCAGACACACCCATCAATTCATACTTTTTCAAAATTAATTATTGAAAAACAAATTAAATTAATCGGTTCGATCAGGTGAACTAGGAATTAAAGTCTTATCTTGACGAACAAATTTTAAAAACCAAACAATACTAAAATAAGTAAACAAACTGGGAAACCAGGAATAAATAGGAGGGAAAACCAAAGGTTTAACCGGTTCCTAAAATTAGGCCATAATTTACTTATTTTTTATGAAGAAACTAAAAAGGATAAGGAGTAGTTTTCAATACACCAGATCTATTGATTCTATTTCTTCTTTCTTATATTTGTAATACTCAAATCCAAATAATATAAATCATTTCTTTTCATCTTTGTTAGCAAAGGAGAACTAACGACAAACTTATAATAAGGAGAAAATTTAAATATAATTTTTTAAGTGTAGTTTTTACTATTTTTCAATAAAAATATGACAAGTGTATAATTTACTTTTACACGCAACTTTTAAATTTAAATTTTTATATTTAACATAAAAAGAAGAAAACAAAAAATTTTAGTTACACATATATTTAGTTCACAATAAAAGGAGAGAGATATAGTTAGAAATTTACTTTTTTTTATCTTTATAATTTTTTAGGTTATAACCTATTTAAGAAAATTAAATTATACGTTTCTTATAATATTTAAATTTTGATAATTCATTTTATCTATCTATCTATATATATATATATATATATATATATATATATATATATATATATATATATATATATATATATATATATATATATATATATATATATATATATATATATATATATATATATATAAAATAATATAAATTTATAAACAAAAAAAAATTAGAAAAAACATAATCTAAAATAACATTTAAAAGAAAAGAAAATATAAACAAAATTAAACATTGAAAGAAAAAACACAAGTAAATATGAAAATAGAAACTAAAATATATTTTAAGAAAAAAAAATATAAAAAAATATTAAAAAGGAGATATAAAGAAAATAAACCACTTAAAAATATACAGGTAAGAATCAAAGAATTTGCATGATCTAATCTTAAATTTTGAAAGATGATTTTAATATTTTAAAATAAATATAACCATAATTATGTAAATATAATTAAAATTATAATAACTCATTTATCTTCACTTATTCTCTTCAAAACCCCAAATTTGAAAAGTTTTAATTAAATATAAATAAATTATGTAAATATAATTTATTATAACGTTTGTTTTTAATAAATGGGATCCCTTAATTTACTTTAAACTTTAATTTATTTTTACCATTATTTAATGTTTTTTTTTTGTTATAAGAGATTTGTTTTCATTCTTTTTAGAGAGTGTCGACCAAACCAAAAAAATCAGAAAACAATCTTCCAAAGTTTTTCACTGAGTAAATTGTTTGACCAAGGAAAGGTTATTAATGTTTTCTTACTAATAAATATTTTTTTAAAAATATATTATCATTATCTAAAATGAATCATAATTTATTACCACGTTCGTCTCTTCTTTAATGATTACATATTTTAATAGTTATTTATTTTATTTATTATGTATACTATTCATTTCATTATTCATGTCATGAGTATGAGTTCATAGCTATTTATTTTATTTATTAATAACTTAAATACATAATGACCTTTTAATATAAATATTTATTTAATTATATTTTATTATTTAATAATATTTTTTATACAAACTAAAATTATATATTAAGTAAAAAGGAGAAATACAAAGACAATGACCTAGAAATAAACTTATTATTGAAACATATCTAATTTACCTTCGTTATTCAAAAACATAAAATATTTAAGAAATATGTAAGTGTTTAGAATCAAACCAACAATCCCAATTACCACTACTATTCAAAAATATCTAAAACAATACAATAATCTAACTTTTGTCGCAACTTAAACAACACAAACACGATAGGAAATCATTACCACCATTTGGAAATATTTAGGACAATACTATCATTCAGTAATATCTAGAGCGGCACAATATCTTGACCTTATGAGACACTATCAAATCTTCTTAAATATTTTGTATATTTTAATAAATTATAGTCTAAAATTATCAATGGTAACTTTTTTTCATAAAATTATCAATGATAACTTTTTTTTTGTAAAATTTAAAAACAATTATGATCTTCTGAATATCTTAATCAATATTTAATACAAAAATATATGTACTTATTTCATAACTATAATTATTTTTAATTATATTTCATTAACTTGGATGCTAACGACAAACTTATAAACGAAATGTTTATATTGAAGGTAAAAATTTGTGTTTGAAAATTTTATATTGATTTAGTTAAAAATTTATATTTATTTATTTCTTACACCCCATCAGATTTCATGTCAGACACACCCATCAATTCATACTTTTTCAAAATTAATTATTGAAAAACAAATTAAATTAATCGGTTCGATCAGTTGAACTAGGAATTAAAGTCTTATCTTGACGAACAAATTTTAAAAACCAAACAATACTAAAATAAGTAAACAAACTGGGAAACCGGGAATAAATAGGAGGGAAAACCAAAGGTTTAACCGGTTCCTAAAATTAGGCCATAATTTACTTATTTTTTATGAAGAAACTAAAAAGGATAAGGAGTAGTTTTTAATACACCAGATCTATTGATTCTATTTCTTCTTTCTTATATTTGTAGTAGTCAAATCCAAATAATATAAATCATTTCTTTTCATCTTTGTTAGCAAACGAGAACTAACGACAAACTTATAATAAGAAGAAAATTTAAATATAATTTTTTAAATGTAGTTTTTACTATTTTTCAATAAAAATATGACAAGTGTATAATTTACTTTTACACGCAACTTTTAAATTTAAATTTTTATATTTAACAGAAAAAGAAGAAAACAAAAAATTTTAGTTACACATATATTTAGTTCACAATAAAAGGAGAGAGATATAGTAAGAAATTTACTTTTTTTTATCTTTATAATTTTTTACGATATAACCTATTTAAGAAAATTAAATTATACGTTTCTTATAATAATTAAATTTTGATAATTCATTTTATCTATATATATATATATATATATATATATATATATATATATATATATATATATATATATACATATATATTTTATAAAATAATATAAATTTATAAACAAAAAAAAATATAAAAAACATAATCTAAAATAACATTTAAAAGAAAGGAAAATATAAACAAAATTAAACATTGAAAGAAAAAACACAAGTAAATATGAAAATAGAAACTAAAATATATTTTAAGAAAAAAAAATATAAAAAAATATTAAAAAGGAGATATAAAGAAAATTAACCACTTAAAAATATACAGGTAAGAATCAAAGAATTTGCATGATCTAATCTTAAATTTTGAAAGATGATTTTAATATTTTAAAATAAATATAACCATAATTATGTAAATATAATTAAAATTATAATAACTCATTTATCTTCACTTATTCTCTTCAAAACCCCAAATTTGAAAAGTTTTAATTAAATATAAATAAATTATGTAAATATAATTTATTATAACGTTTGTTTTTAATAAATGGGATCCCTTAATTTATTTTAAACTTTAATTTATTTTTACCATTATTTAATTTTTTTTTTGTTATAAGAGATTTGTTTTCATTCTTTTTAGAGAGTGTCGACCAAACCAAAAAAATCAAAAAACAATCTTCCAAAGTTTTTCACTGAGTAAATTGTTTGACCAAGGAAGGTTATTAATGTTTTCTTACTAATATGTATTTTTAAAAAATATATTATCATTATATAAAATGAATCATAATTTATTACCACGTTCGTCTCTTCTTTAATGATTACATATTTTAATAGTTATTTATTTTATTTATTATGTATACTATTCATTTCATTATTCATGTCATGAGTATGAGTTCATAGCTATTTATTTTATTTATTAATAACTTAAATACATAATGACCTTTAATATAAATATTTATTTAATTATATTTTATTATTTAATAATATTTTTTATACAAACTAAAATTATATATTAAGTAAAAAGGAGAAATACAAAGACAATGACCTAGAAATAAACTTATTATTGAAACATATCTAATTTACCTTCGTTATTCAAAAACATAAAATATTTAAGAAATATGTAGTGTTTAGAATCAAACCAACAATCCCAATTACCACTACTATTCAAAATATCTAAAACAATACAATAATCTAACTTTTGTCGCAACTTAAACAACACAAACACGATAGGAAATCATTACCACCATTTGGAAATATTTAGGACAATACTATCATTCAGTAATATCTAGAGCGGCACAATATCTTGACCTTATAGACACTATCAAATCTTCTTAAATATTTTGTATATTTTAATAAATTATAGTCTAAAATTATCAATGGTAACTTTTTTCATAAAATTATCAATGATAACTTTTTTTTTGTAAAATTTAAAAACAATTATGATCTTCTGAATATCTTAATCAATATTTAATACAAAAATATATGTACTTATTTCATAACTATAATTATTTTTAATTATATTTCATTAACTTGGATGCTAACGACAAACTTATAAACGAAATGTTTATATTGAAGGTAAAAATTTGTGTTGAAAATTTTATATTTATTTAGTTAAAAATTTATATTTAATTTATTTCTTACTACCCCATCAGATTTCATGTCACACACACCCATCAATTCATACTTTTTCAAAATTAATTATTGAAAAACAAATTAAATTAATCGGTTCGATCAGTTGAACTAGGAATTAAAGTCTTATCTGGACGAACAAATTTTAAAAACCAAACAATACTAAAATAAGTAAACAAACTGGGAAACGGAATAAATAGGAGGAAAACCAAAGGTTTAACCGGTTCCTAAAATTAGACCATAATTTACTTATTTTTTATGAAGAAACTAAAAGGATAAGGAGTAGTTTTCAATACACCAGATCTATTGATTCTATTTTTTCTTTCTTATATTTGTAGTAGTCTAATCCAAATATATAAATCATTTCTTTTCATCTTTGTTAGCAAACGAGAACTAACGACATACTTATAATAAGGAGAAAATTTAAATATAATTTTTTAAGTGTAGTTTTTACTATTTTTCAATAAAAATATGACAAGTGTATAATTTACTTTTACACGCAACTTTTAAATTTAAATTTTTATATTAACAGAAAAAGAAGAAAACAAAAAATTTTAGTTACACATATATTTAGTTCACAATAAAAGAGAGAGATATAGTAAGAAATTTACTTTTTTTTATCTTTATAATTTTTTAGGTTATAACCTATTTAAGAAAATTAAATTATACGTTTCTTATAATATTTAAATTTTGATAATTCATTTTATCTATATATATATATATATATATATATATATATATATATATATATATATATAATATATATATATTTTATAAAATAATATAAATTTATAAACAAAAAAAATATAAAAAACTAATCTAAAACAACATTTAAAAGAAAAGAAAATATAAACAAAATTAAACATTGAAAGAAAAAACACAAGTAAATATGAAAATAGAAACTAAAATATATTTAAGAAAAAAAATATTAAAAAATATTAAAAAGGAGATTTAAAGAAAATTAACCACTTAAAAATATACAGGTAAGAATCAAAGAATTTGCATGATCTAATCTTAAATTTGAAAGATGATTTTAATATTTTAAAATAAATATAACCATAATTATGTAAATATAATTAAAATATAATAACTCATTTCTCTTCACTTCTCTTCAAAACCCCAAATTTGAAAAGTTTTAATTAAATATAAATAAATTATGTAAATATAATTTATTATAACGTTTGTTTTAATAAATGGGATCCCTTAATTTATTTTAAACTTTAATTATTTTTACCATTATTAATGTTTTTTTTTGTTATAAGAGATTTGTTTTCATTCATTTAGAGAGTGTCGACCAAACCAAAAAAATCAGAAAACAATCTTCCAAAGTTTTTCACTGAGTAAATTGTTTGACCAAGGAAAGGTTATTAATGTTTTCTTACTAATAAATATTTTTTTAAAATATATTATCATTATCTAAAATGAATCATAATTTATTACCACGTTCGTCTCTTCTTTAATGATTACATATTTTATTAGTTATTTATTTTATTTATTATGTATACTATTCGTTTCATTATTCATGTCATGAGTATGAGTTCATAGCTATTTATTTTATTTATTAATGACTTAAATACATAATGACCTTTTAATATAAATATTTATTTAATTATATTTTATATTTAATAATATTTGTTATACAAACTAAAATTATATATTAAGTAAAAAGGAGAAATACAAAGACAATGACCTAGAAATAAACTTATTATTGAAAAATATCTAATTTACCTTCGTTATTCAAAAACATAAAATATTTAAGAAATATGTAAGTGTTTAGAATCAAACCAACAATCCCAATACCACTACTATTCAAAAATATCTAAACAATACAATAATCTAACTTTGTCGCAACTCAAACAACACAAACACGATAGGAAATCATTACCACCATTTGGAAATATTTAGGACAATACTATCATTCAGTAATATCTAGAGCGGCACAATATCTTGACCTTATGAGACACTATCAAATCTTCTTAAATATTTTGTATATTTTAATAAATTATAGTCTAAAATTATCAATGGTAACTTTTTTTCATAAAATTATCAATGATAACTTTTTTTTGTAAAATTTAAAACAATTATGATCTTATGAATATCTTAATCAATATTTAATACAAAATATATGTACTTATTTCATAACTATAATTATTTTTAATTATATTTCATTACTTGGATGCTAACGACAAACTTATAAACGAAATGTTTATATTGAAGGTAAAAATTTGTGTTTGAAAATTTTATATTGATTTAGTTAAAAATTTATATTTAATTTATTCTTACACCCCATCAGATTTCATGTCACACACACCATCAATTCATACTTTTTCAAAATTAATTATTGAAAAACAAATTAAATTAATCGGTTCGATCAGTTGAACTAGGAATTAAAGTCTTATCTTGACGAACAAATTTTAAAAACCAAACAATACTAAAATAAGTAAACAAACTGGGAAACCGGGAATAATAGGAGGGAAAACCAAAGGTTTAACCGGTTCCTAAAATTAGGCCATAATTTACTTATTTTTTATGAAGAAACTAAAAAGGATAAGGAGTAGTTTTCAATACACCAGATCTATTGATTCTATTTCTTCTTTCTTATATTTGTAGTAGTCAAATCCAAATAATATAAATCATTTCTTTTCATCTTGTTAGCAACGAGAACTAACGACAACTTATAATAAGAAGAAAATTTAAATATAATTTTTTTAAATGTAGTTTTTACTATTTTTCAATAAAAATATGACAAGTGTATAATTTACTTTTACACGCAACTTTAAATTTAAATTTTATATTTAACAGAAAAAGAAGAAAACAAAAAATTTTAGTTACACATATATTTAGTTCACAATAAAAGGAGAGAGATATAGTAAGAAATTTACTTTTTTTATCTTTATAATTTTTTAGGTTATAACCTATTTAAGAAAATTAAATTATACGTTTCTTATAATATTTAAATTTTGATAATTCATTTTATCTATATATATATATATATATATATATATATATATATATATATATATATATATATATATATATATATATATATATATATATATTATATAATATATATATATATATATATATATATATATATATATATATATATATATAATATATATATATATATATTATATATATATATATATATATATATATATATATATATTTTATAAAATAATATAAATTTATAAACAAAAAAAATATAAAAAACATAATCTAAAATAACATTTAAAAGAAAAGAAAATATAAACAAAATTAAACATTGAAAGAAAAAACACAAGTAAATATGAAAATAGAAACTAAAATATATTTTAAGAAAAAAAAATATTAAAAAATATTAAAAGGAGATATAAAGAAAATTAACCACTTAAAAATATACAGGTAAGAATCAAAGAATTTGCATGATCTAATCTTAAATTTTGAAAAATGATTTTAATATTTTAAAATAAATATAACCATAATTATGTAAATATAATTAAAATTATAATAACTCATTTATCTTCACTTATTCTCTTCAAAACCCCAAATTTGAAAAGTTTTAATTAAATATAAATAAATTATGTAAATATAATTTATTATAACGTTTGTTTTTAATAAATGGGATCCCTTAATTTGTTTTAAACTTTAATTTATTTTTACCATTATTTAATGTTTTATTTGTTATAAGAGATTTGTTTTCATTCTTTTTAGAGTGTCGACCAAACAAAAAAATCAGAAAACAATCTTCCAAAGTTTTTCACTGAGTAAATTGTTTGACCAAGGAAAGGTTATTAATGTTTTCTTACTAATAAATATTTTTTAAAAAATATATTATCATTATCTAAAATGAATTATAATTTATTACCACGTTCGTCTCTTCTTTAATGATTACATTTTTTATTAGTTATTTATTTTATTTATTTTGTATACTATTCGTTTCATTATTCATGTCATGAGTATGAGTTCATAGTTATTTATTTTATTTATTAATGATCTAAATACATAATGACCTTTTAATATAAATATTTATTTAATTATATTTTATTATTTAATAATATTTTTTATACAAACTAAAATTATATATTAAGTAAAAAGGAGAAATACAAAGACAATGACCTAGAAATAAACTTATTATTGAAACATATCTAATTTACCTTCGTTATTCAAAAACATAAAATATTTAAGAAATATGTAAGTGTTTAGAATCAAACCAACAATCCCAATTACCACTACTATTCAAAAATATCTAAAACAATACAATAATCTAACTTTTGTCGCAACTTAAACAACACAAACACGATAGGAAATAATTACCACCATTTGGAAATATTAGGACAATACTATCATTCAGTAATATCTAGCGGCACAATATCTTGACCTTATGAGACACTATCAAATCTTCTTAAATATTTTGTATATTTTAATAAATTATAGTCTAAAATTATCAATGGTAACTTTTTTTCATAAAATTATCAATGATAACTTTTTTTTTGTAAAATTTAAAAACAATTATGATCTTCTGAATATCTTAATCAGTATTTAATACAAAAATATATGTACTTATTTCATAACTATAATTATTTTTAATTATATTTCATTAACTTGGATGCTAACGACAAACTTATAAACGAAATGTTTATATTGAAGGTAAAAATTTGTGTTTGAAAATTTTATATTGATTTAGTTAAAAATTTATATTTAATTTATTTCTTACACCCCATCAGATTTCATGTCACACACACCCATCAATTCATACTTTTTCAAAATTAATTATTGAAAAACAAATTAAATTAATCGGTTCGATCAGTTGAACTAGGAATTAAAGTCTTATCTTGACGAACAAATTTTAAAAACCAAACAATACTAAAATAAGTAAACAAACTGGGAAACCGGAAATAAATAGGAGGAAAACCAAAGGTTTAACCGGTTCCTAAAATTAGGCCATAATTTACTTATTTTTTATGAAGAAACTAAAAGGATAAGGAGTAGTTTTCAATACACCAGATCTATTGATTCTATTTCTTCTTTCTTATATTTGTAGTAGTCAAATCCAAATAATATAAATCATTTCTTTTCATCTTTGTTAGCAACGAGAACTAACGACAAACTTATAATAAGAAGAAAATTAAATATAATCTTTTAAATGTAGTTTTTACTATTTTTCAATAAAAATATGACAAGTGTATAATTTACTTTTACACGCAACTTTTAAATTTAAATTTTTATATTTAACAGAAAAAGAAGAAAACAAAAAATTTTAGTTACACATATATTAGTTCACAATAAAAGGAGAGAGATATAGTAAGAAATTTACTTTTTTTATCTTTATAATTTTTTAGGTTATAACCTATTTAAGAAAATTAAATATACGTTTCTTATAATATTTAAATTTTGATAATTCATTTTATCTATATATATATATATATATATATATATATATATATATATATATATATATATATATATATATATATATATATATATATATAATATATATATATATATATATTATAAAATAATATAAGTTTATAAACAAAAAAAATATAAAAAACATAATCTAAAACAACATTTAAAAGAAAAGAAACTATAAACAAAATTAAACATTGAAAGAAAAAACACAAGTAAATATGAAAATAGAAACTAAAATATATTTTGAGAAAAAAAAATATAAAAAATATTAAAAAGGAGATATAAAGAAAATTAACCACTTAAAAATATACAGGTAAGAATCAAAGAATTTGCATGATCTAATCTTAAATTTTGAAAGATGATTTTAATATTTTAAAATAAATATAACCATAATTATGTAAATATAATTAAAATTATAATAACTCATTCTCTTCACTTATTCTCTTCAAAACCCCAAATTTGAAAAGTTTTAATTAAATATAAATAAATTATGTAAATATAATTTATTATAACGTTTGTTTTTAATAAATGGGATCCCTTATTTATTTTAAACTTTAATTTATTTTTACCATTATTTAATGTTTTTTTTGTTATAAGAGATTTGTTTTCATTCATTTTAGAGAGTGTCGACCAAACCAAAAAAATCAGAAAACAATCTTCCAAAGTTTTTCACTGAGTAAATTGTTTGACCAAGGAAAGGTTATTAATGTTTTCTTACTAATAAATATTTTTTAAAAATATATTATCATTATCTAAAATGAATCATAATTTATTACCACGTTCGTCTCTTCTTTAATGATTACATATTTTATTAGTTATTTATTTTATTTATTATGTATACTATTCGTTTCATTATTCATGTCATGAGTATGAGTTCATAGCTATTTATTTTATTTATTAATGACTTAAATACATAATGACCTTTTAATATAAATATTTATTTAATTATATTTTATTATTTAATAATATTTTTTATACAAACTAAAATTATATATTAAGTAAAAAGGAGAAATACAAAGACAATGACCTAGAATTAAACTTATTATTGAAACAATCTAATTTACCTTCTTTATTCAAAAACTAAAATATTTAAGAAATATGTAAGTGTTTAGAATCAAACCAACAATCCCAATTACCACTACTATTCAAAAATATCTAAAACAATACAATAATCTAACTTTTGTCGCAACTTAAACAACACAAACACGATAGGAAATCATTACCACCATTTGGAAATATTTAGGACAATACTATCATTCAGTAATATCTAGAGCGGCACAATATCTTGACCTTATGAGACACTATCAAATCTTCTTAAATATTTTGTATATTTTAATAAATTATAGTCTAAAATTATCAATGGTAACTTTTTTTCATAAAATTATCAATGATAACTTTTTTTTTGTAAAATTTAAAAACAATTATGATCTTCTGAATATCTTAATCAGTATTTAATACAAAAATATATGTACTTATTTCATAACTATAATTATTTTTAATTATATTTCATTAACTTGGATGCTAACGACAAACTTATAAACGAAATGTTTATATTGAAGGTAAAAATTTGTGTTTGAAAATTTTATATTGATTTAGTTAAAAATTTTTATTTAATTTATTTCTTACACCCCATCAGATTTCATGTCACACACACCCATCAATTCATACTTTTTCAAAATTAATTATTGAAAAACAAATTAAATTAATCGGTTCGATCAGTTGAACTAGGAATTAAAGTCTATCTTGACGAACAAATTTTAAAAACCAAACAATACTACAATAAGTAAACAAACTGGGAAACCGGGAATAAATAAGAGGGAAAACCAAAGGTTTAACCGGTTCCTAAAATTAGGCCATAATTTACTTATTTTTTATGAAGAAACTAAAAAGGATAAGGAGTAGTTTTCAATACACCAGATCTATTGATTCTATTTCTTCTTTCTTATATTTGTAGTAGTCAAATCCAAATAATATAAATCATTTCTTTTCATCTTTGTTAGCAAACGAGAACTAACGACAAACTTATAATAAGAAGAAAATTTAAATATAATTTTTTAAATGTAGTTTTTACTATTTTTCAATAAAAATATGACAAGTGTATAATTTACTTTTACACGCAACTTTTAAATTTAAATTTTTATATTTAACAGAAAAAGAAGAAAACAAAAAATTTTAGTTACACATATATTTAGTTCACAATAAAAGGAGAGAGATATAGTAGAAATTTACTTTTTTTTATCTTTATAATTTTTTAGGTTATAACCTATTTAAGAAAATTAAATTATACGTTTCTTATAATATTTAAATTTTGATAATTCATTTTATCTATATATATATATATATATATATATATATATATATATATATATATATAATATATATATATATATATATATATATATATATATATATTATAAAATAATATAAGTTTATAAACAAAAAAATATAAAAAAACATAATCTAAAACAACATTTAAAAGAAAAGAAACTATGAACAAAATTAAACATTGAAAGAAAAAACACAAGTAAATATGAAAATAGAAACTAAAATATATTTTAAGAAAATAAAATATAAAAAAATATTAAAAAGGAGATATAAAGAAAATTAACCACTTAAAAATATACAGGTAAGAATCAAAGAATTTGCATGATCTAATCTTAAATTTTGGAAGATGATTTAATATTTTAAAATGAATATAACCATAATTATGTAAATATAATTGAAATTATAATAACTCATTTCTCTTCACTTATTCTCTTCAAAACCCCAATTTGAAAAGTTTTAATTAAATATAAATAAATTATGTAAATATAATTTATTATAACGTTGGTTTTTAATAAATGGGATCCCTTAATTTATTTTAAACATTAATTTATTTTTACCATTATTTAATTTTTTTTTTTTATAAGAGATTTGTTTTCATTCTTTTTAGAGAGTGTCGACCAAACCAAAAAAATCAGAAAAACAATCTTCCAAAGTTTTCACTGAGTAAATTGTTTGACCAAGGAAAGGTTATTAATGTTTTCTTACCAATAAATATTTTTTAAAATATATATTATCATTATCTAA
>CATIWC010000572.1:0-397329 GCA_948472305.1 Vicia faba
GCACCTTCAATGGCATCTCTTAAATCATCAGTGGACGGCCGTGAGGCCAAGTCCATGGTAACTCATATGCACCCTCGTCACACGTAACGGAACCAGCCCTTTGCAAATGTTTAATGGACCAAGCCCAGTTACTGTTAGCACCCTCTCTTTTCTATAATCACTAAACACAAGAATAACATGCACCCCCCTTCCTGGACTTATACTGGGCCTAATTCCTATTAATTTTAACACCCCATGTTTCACTTGCCCTTTAGAAACTGCACCCCCCTGAGTTAATTAATTTATTAATTTATTTTCTCTTATAATTCAATTTATTAATTTATTTTCTCTTATTATATTTATTTTCTCATATATTATTTATAATTATTAATGTTATCAAATAGTTTTCTTTATTATCATTATTATTATTATATTTGCTATTATCATTACCAATATTTATTTTCTATTTATTATTCTTATATTTTATCTACTATTTAAATATTATTATATGATCAAATAAATTATTTTCATATTAAAATTGCATATATTATTTTATATATTATTTGCATTAAATATTTTTATCATGCATTAATCAAGATCTTCGCAAATAATACGATTAAAAATTATTCAACAAATCTTAAAACTATTTTTTCGCAATAAACTAAACTAATCAACTGTTTTTTTTTTGCAAAAGGGTTTCAAACTAGTTTTGGCTTACTGCGCATTCAGTCAAAATCTCTGCAATCACTACTCCCGATCGAGTGCGAAGTGATTCAAAATATGTTTGCAAACCCCTAAAAAACACCAACCACATACGAACTACGAATTGAGACTCTGATTCCTCATAAGAGGATACGTAGGCATACGATCTAAAATCCTGGCGAGTCTTTCTAATTAAAACTTAAAATCCAGTTTACCCCAAACCTAAACTTAGAGATTGGTATCCTTGTGAACAATGTAGATGAAAGGTTCCTAACACCTTTCTTTCGTCTAATTGAGTATGAAACCTAGAATCTCTGTCTGCGAATTAAGTTTTTTTGTTAGATTCCCTTCCCTAGGATAAAAACTAATAGGACGACTCTTGATTAAAAAACCAGTTGCTACAATATTCATTGAGGGTGTATAAGTGATTGACCAATTGAGTAAAACACATTATTTTTTACTTTGTCATTCTATCCCATACGGTTCCACATATCCGATCTTTTCAATAGAGGATCGTTTAGACGATTGGAGATTCCGGGAGCTTTCACATATATTTCTAAAAAATAATTTTAAAAAGCACAAACTAATTTAAACGATCTATTCAACCCCTCTTCTAGATCGATCACATTGTCTAACACAAGCTTCCTCTGGTGTCATTTCCTTCACTGATGATGTTGGACATTTATTAAGAACATAAATTGTCCAGTTTACTGCCTCTGCCCAAAATTTTCTTGGAATATTTTTCTCAACCAATAAGCTCCTCACCATATTCATCATGGTTCTATTCTTCTGCTCGGCAACTTTGTTCTGCTGTGGTGTATATGCAGCAGTTAATTGTCGTTTGATTCCATTCATTTCACAATATTCCTTGAATTCATCTGATGTGAATTCACCTCCACGATCCGTTCTTAGGCACTTAATGGACAAGCCTGTTTCTTTTTCTACAAGAACTTTAAATAGCTTAAAGGTAGTGAATGCATCTGACTTGTAAGAAATAAAATACACCCACGCCTTTCTACTATAGTCATCAATGAAAGAAATGAAATACCTCTTGTTTCCTCCCGAAATCGGAAAAATTGGACCACAAATATCAGCATGAACCAGCTCCAATTTTATCGATGCTCTCCATGTACTTCTCCCTGAGATTACATCTCGATGCTGCTTCCCTTTTTCAAGCAATTAGTGCACACAATTTCACCCTCAGAGAAACTTGGCAAGCCCCTCACCATGCTTTTTGTTTACAAAGTCTTCAACCCTTTGTAGCTGAGATGACCGAATCTTCGGTGCCAGAGTTGTGCCACGTCTTCAGTGGTTGTTTGGAAGCATTCTTCCTTGTTGTCTTTTTTGATTGATGGAGTTCTTGATAACATCATGAACATTCGATTTGTTGTCATGTTGGTTTGGAATACTAAACCTTTTGTGTTGTGATAAATCTGACACTCATTTGACTGCATTAGGACAGCCAAACCCTTTTTTTTTGCAGTTGTCCAACACTGAGAAGATTATTCTACAAACCGGGCACATAATAGACATCTCGTACAAGGTGATTTACTCCTTTGACAATCAATCAAACATTGCCTTTTCCAACAACGTTTATGCTTGCATAATCCCCGAATCTAACCACCTTATTGAACCCTTCTTCTAAATCACACAAGAGTGATGAATCACCACACATGTGATTGTTGCACCCAGAGTCAATATACCACACAACATCTTGATCGCCTCCAACCATGTCAACATGCGCCATTAGCACCAACTCTTCTAATTCCTCCAAACCAACTGTTTACAGTGATTTCTGGTAAACAACCGCTAGTCCTCCAAACTATCAAATAATCTTAATGACTGTTATTTAATCTCTCTGGTAACTTGCAGGATCGACTAGATTGATCCTATGGGGTATTGGTTGTTTGGATAACTCTAATTATAGAACTGATATTCATAGTTAGGATTTGTATTTGGAATGTTTTATAAACGTTCAACTTACTTCGATTATCATATTAAAAGGATCTAATGACATGATCAAGCAAAGACGTGTGAAACTAAATTGCATGAATAAAGATTCGATTGTAAAGAAATATATAAAATATGCAAGAAACAAGTAAATAACTTTGAAGTATAAAAGCATGAAATGTAAAAGAGTTTCTGAAATGTAAAGGATTCGAAATAGAAGGAAAGCGTTTAAATGTAGGGAACAGTAAATGACTTTGAATGTAAAGACTTTAATGAAAAAGCATGAATATAAAAGCATGAAATGTAAAAGAGTTTCTGGAATGTGAAATATTCGAAATAGAAGGAAAACGTTTAAATGCAAGAAATCAATAAATGATTTTGAAGGTAAAGGTATTCGAATGACAAAAGCATGAAGATAAAAGCATGAAATGTAAAAGAATTTCTGAAATGTAAAGGATTCGAAATAGAAAGAAAGCGTTTAAATGCAAGAAATCAGTAAATGACTTTGAATGAAAATACTTTAATGTAAAGGCTTTTGAATGATCTTGACATGAAGATAGAAGATAAACTGAAAATGATAAAGAGTTTTACTGAATCATAAATATTTGGTGTTATCATACGTACATTGTTCGAGCATTCGTTTCCCTAGCCATGTGGTATTTTGAATGTTTACTGAATTTTGTACAATAGATATGACACACAAAATCCTAACGCTAAGACTTCTATTTATACTACTTCGACCATAACGGTCTTGCCTATAAGATTCTGCCACGTTCAGAACATGCAGAGCACTGCTCCTCCCTAGCTTCCACGCGTCTTCGAACGCTCCAGCGCATATATTTTTAAATTTCAAACATCCCGCTCGCGTTTGAATTTCAAATGTTTTGGCACTCTTCGCTTCGAACTCAATTCTTAAACACAATCTCGTTACCACTTTGAGGCTTATTTTAAATATATCTTCACAACTGTCACTCGAAGCTCCGAGCTTTGACATGTTCGTTCGAAGAACTGCTTCTACCATTCCGAACCATAACATCTTGTTTTATTCCAACGAAACATCCAAATTGCTTTGTTTCGAACTATGTCATCAAAATCTTTAGCCAACAAAATTCCCCTTTAAAATATGTATTTCGATTCTTTGAGAAACACTTATTTTAAATATATATGCAAGATTTTGATGTGACCTTTGAGTAATCGTAACATTTATTGTGTATGACTCCAGTCACGTCAATCACGACGCCTCTTGGATTCCTTAACCGTCTTGAATCAGTATTTCACAGCATGGTGCAGTTATAAAACAATGATTATTATTAATCACGCCTATTACCAATATCAGCCTTTACGCCACCTCCTTCTCAATCCAACCCACGACTCCCACGTATCCTAGTCTTACTTAGTGGATGTTTAAACTTCCACACTATAAAACCAATCAACTTAGTCTTTTATTCTTTTCCACTTCCTGAAACTTTTTCTTCCTATCTTCTCACCGAAACCCTAAAACTTCCAAAAATCTTCAACAATGTCTTCTACAACATCATCCCAACTGAAGAAAACTTCCAAAAAGAAAGGAAAGAACACAGGAACAATAATGGAAAGCAAGGTTGGTACTTATCAAGGTCACTCTGTGTTTATCCCCCAAATGATCTCCAAAGAGAAGGAAATGCTTTACGCCTCTCAGGTACTAATTCCAACTAACGCTGCTGGAAAGAGGTTAGCTCTAATGCGTCCTCTTACAGTCTTTGAAATCTTAAAAGATACTAGAAAAATCTTCCCTGTTTGTTATAACTTTAAGCCTTTGTTTAATAAAATGGATATCCCTAAGATAGGCGAGTCTTCTGATTCGACAACCATGGAAACTCCAATCGTTCCCCCAAAAGATCCGTTTATGCTAGACTATGTGAAGAGCAACTTTAAACCATTCCGATCCTGCCCTACCTCTGACATAGCTTACCAAAACTGGCTTACCAAAGTAGAAGCCAAGAAATACCAGCAAAGGGAGGAATTAGGAATCTACAATTTGATTAAGTTATCGAAACCAGGCTTCACCTATAGTCATCCATTATTATTTGCGTCCTTATATTTCTGGGACAGCACCTACAACACCTTTCATATCCCTGAGGGAATGATTACACCCACATTTTTCGATATAGCAGCCATTACTGGTTTGTCACCAATAGGAGAAACCTACATCCCTGACAATGAAGAGCACTCCAGCATTATTGACTTCGAAGTCAAATTAGCCAGCTTTTCAAAGTTCATTAGCCATTACCACACTGAAGGAGATAGTGTGTCTGATGTGGAACATATTGCTTTCCTCACCTTATGTATTCTGCAGCAGGTCCTTACAGGTAGCAAGCAGGTTCATCCCTCTAGCTAGAGACTTACATGAGAATAGGAGGGTGTGTTTAAGCGAACTGTTACTTGTTGATCTTTACGAAAGCTTAAGATCAGCCGTTTCGAGTTTGAAATCCCACACTCCCAAAAACATCATTCTAGCTGGCCCCTTCTGGTTACTCCAATTATGGCTTAATGCCATGTTTGAACCCTCACTATCAACTTCTAACACCATTGTTGAACAAGATCCGGAGATAGCGGATAGAATCATTGAAGGTACGAGGCTACGAAAACTTACCCCAAACGATGATAAAGATGACTTCAAGGTCCTTTTCTCAAATTATATCATGATTTTTTCCAAAAGACACAAATTTGAAGAGACCATGGCGCCCTTTGCTTCAAGGACTCATGGACCATCATGGTTCACCATGCCTCTTTCAGAAGCAGTAAAAAGCAAAGAAATTCAAGATACTTGGAAAGCCTTTTTGCTTCCCAGATTAATCTCCTCACGAATCACTCCTTCCAAGAATCAAATCTTCCTTTTTGCCTATCAACCCAACTTTGTTTCTAGACAATTTGGAATGTGCCAACTAATCCCTGAACCTCTGTTCCAAACAGAGAGTGCCATCACTTCTGGTCGAACCTTTAAAGCAAGAGAAGCCAAATTGCAACAGGAACAATATCAAGGCTTCGCCCACTTTGAACTAATACCCTTTGAACCCACACACTTCACAGCAAAGGGTTTTCTGGGATGGTGGACAAGTTCTACCAATCTTATATGTTCGATACCCTCTCCATTCAACAGAAACTAACTGATGCGTTCGATGTGCAGGTACACTCCAAGAAAGGTATGTTCACTCACGCCAAAGAGATTAGGGCTTTTCAAAATTATTTCGAAACCACTTATGATCCCACACACTTGGAAACCACTGTGCATCAAGCGGCTGAGACCTTGAAGGAAAAATTTAAAGAAAAAATTTCTAAGCTCAAACTTCCTTCGGGGTTGTCACCTGAGGATAGGTATAGGTTGGCACTCGAAATGCATCCACCTAAATTCCCTAGATTGCCTACCTCAGAACTGGCTCTGGCTTGGTTTCCTCCATACCCTTGGTGGTTCACTTGCAAAGAAATGTTCAAATACCTTTAAAAGAAACCAAAGCCATCTGAGACTGTGACATGGGCTTGTCATTGGCTCCATGATTTCTCAGGACATCTTCGTTATGACCTTTCTGCCATGTCGATTATATCTAATCAAGGCGCAGGTGCGAATGCTTGGGGAAATCCCAAATGTTTCTTACTTTCTACATTTTTAAATTTTACCTTAATTGTTTCGATTTTCAGCCATCAGGATAAAGACCGCTGCTTCAAAGTCTAAAGAAGGAAGTGCCTCCCAACAATCTGTCGAAACCACTGATGACGTGACCTTATCCAAACCAACAACAACTACTGCAACAACAACAACACCAGTAATAACAACCGTTCCAACTCCACAGGTAATCAATTAGCCCTTCGTTTCGAATAAACTGAATTTCATGATTTGGATCTAACTCATGTTTAAATCTTTTCAGACTAACAAACTCCCACCAACCACTCAAAGGAAAAGGAAAACAAGCACTTTTGGGAAGAATCCCAATGCTGGGGGAATTCACCGACTGCTTCGAAGAAAAAGCAGAAGAAAGAAATTTCCAAAGGCGTTGAACCAACTGGCATTTCTGGACTCGATTCCAGAGATGCTGCTCCCTCAACTAAATCCAAAAATCCACCTTCGACCTCCAACGTAATGTTGGAACATATAGATAGCAACCTCTCTTATGAGAATCCACAGGTAAGTTGAACTCGAATTTTTAACAAAATAATTATTCATTACCTTGGTGCGTGCTCTTAATATTCTTTGTCTCTGTAGGACATTTTGAACCCAACTCTTACCACTTCGACTTCTCCATCAAAGACTGCTGCTCCCATCAACTCTTCTCCTCATGGGGACTCCAGTAACCTGGTGCAAAACAAAGGATCCTCCAACATGGCGGTTCTAACTGGGGCTTCAGAGCAGCAAGATGACCAAAGTACTTCTCCTCCTTTGAAAGAAACGAATGAAGCAACGCTTCATGCCTCTGCAGATATTTTACCAGAAACTTCTCTTCAAAAGTCCCCTCTCGAAACCCTTCAAGAGAACCCATTCATGCTGAAGAAGAGAAGGCTGATTCTGATCAAGAGAACGAAGAATCTGCAGAGGAAGGATCCGAGGAAGAAAATGCCCACAATGGTTCGACTGCTGGAACAGAGTCAGATGCCAATAGCAGTGAGTACAATGATATCGAAGTGGTGGATCTAGTTGATAATGAAGAAGGCAATGAGCAGGAAACAAGTGAAGGTGACGGTGACCGGACCAATGAGCCTATGGAAGTCGAAATGGATGTGACTCCCTTGCGCATGGAACTTCCTCAATCGTCTCAATCTCAAATGACTGAAGAGGAGATAGCTCTCCTAAGACGAAATGACCCAATTGGGTATATGAAGGCAAAACTAGCTCAAAGGGATATTCCTCTTGCTAGGGCTGGTACTAGTTCGACTAGCAATTCGTTTCCCTCAGATGATAGAGTTGTACTCCTTAACAGAATTAGGAGAACAATCCTTGATGTGGACTTGTTCGAAGTGCTCAAACAGGATAGTAAAACTTGCTATACCATGAAGGAGCTACTTACGCAAGTTAACCTCGCCACCTGCTCTTTGCCAGTCAGCACCATATTATTCGATCTTCAATCTCTGTTAGACAACGTGACTGGGTGTCTTCTCCAAGACGAGTTTGCTACCAGAAAGGTCCAAGAGAAACAAACTGCCATGGACACTGCTTATGAGCATGCCTCGAAGCTCTCTAAAGAAGCTGAAGATCAAGCCATGCACATAAAGCAAGCCAAAACTGACTATGAAGCTCGAGCTGAGTCTATTCTTCTCTGGGAAAAGCAAATTCAAGAACTTCAACAAAAGGTTAAGGAGGCTCAACAACAACAATTGGCCTATGAAACCAATACTGCTGGTGATCAGTTCGAAGAGCTCCTCAACAAAGGACTTGCAGAAATGGAGGCAGCAGAGCGACTTAAAGGAGAAGTAGCTACCCTAGAAGGAGCAAGGAGTTTCACTCAACAAAGGCTTGAGTCCTTTCGGAGTACCTTTAATAGATTGAGGAACAATGCCTATTTTTAAATCTCAGTTTTAATTAGTTTTGAATCTTTGGTTGAATTTTGGTCTGTAATACCCAAACAACGCCATTTTGGCAATCGTATATTACCATTTTGGCATTCCTTTATGATGTTTTGATTACGTTGTTATTATTCGAATCTCCTGCAGGCGTGGCTTATATTTCTTTAAATATTTCCCATTAACCTTTAGGATTCGCTTATCATCAGCCAACTCTTCGATTTCATATGCATTGTTTAAAAATATCTTTATTATTCGAAAAGGTCCTTTCCAATGAGGTGACCATTTACCTAATGTTTTATTTTTCTTGTCCATGGGCAATATGACTTTCCAGACTAAGTCATTGATATTGAATGCTTTTCCTTTCACCCTTTTGTTATATGCCCTGGCTACCCTTTCCTTTTGTCTCATTAGGATTTCCAATGCATGCAATCTAACTTCATCTAACTCAACTAACTCATTCATCATCATCTCCCAATATAATGCAGATGGGATTTCGTTTTGTCTTTGAATTCGAACTGATTGTAGATGAATTTCTACTGGCAAAACCGCATCATGACCAAATGTTAGTTGGAAAGGTGTGGTGTTAGTAGCTTCTTTAGGAGATGTTCTACAGGCCCATAGTATTTGGTCCAAAGTCTTGTGCTAGTTCCTTGGCTTTTTTCCAACATGTTTCTTAATTAAACCTATTATCACTTTATTGGCTGCTTCGACCTGACCATTTGCTTGAGCATAATATGGTGTTGATGTTAGTAATCTAAACCCCATCTCTTGAGCAAATTCTTGCATCTTCCTACCAGTAAACACAGAACCTTGATCTGTGGTTATGCTTTCTAGCAATCCGAACCTATAGATAATTTGTTTTTGTATGAACTCAATAATAGCCTCTTGATCAGCAGCTACTAATGGTATTGCTTCTATCCACTTGGTAAAATAATCTATTCCTACCAAGATATATTTCTGTCCTTTAGACGAAGCAGGATTTATTTCTCCTATTAAATCCAATGCCCATCCTCTGAAGGGCCATGGTTTAATGATTGAATGCAACTTACTTGCAGGAGCATGTTGAATCCCTACATGTTTCTGGCATTCTTCACACCCTTTAGCAAAGTCTATACAATCTTTGAGCATACTGGGCCAATACATGCCATATCGAAATAACAACCATTTCATTTTATGACCTGCTTGATGTGCCCCACATGCCCCATTGTGGACTTCTGACAATGCTAAGTATGCCTCACTTTCTCCTAGGCATTTCAGTAATATGCCTTTTTGGGCCTTTTTGAACAATTCATTTCCCATGAGGACATATGATAATGCTCTATATTTTATCTTCCTATCAACATTCAAAGTTGGATTTGTTAAATAACTCACAAGTGGACTTCGTCAATCTGCATCTGATAAGGTGTCTATGGCTAGTACTTCGAATCCCTGTTCCTCATCATAACCTAATTTTATACTCTCTAGATCTGATGGCATGAATCTAGTAGCCATAACTCTACCTCTTAATTCGACAAAATCCTCAAAGTTTTTGGCATAAACTTTATAACCTGAAGCCAACTGTGCTAAGTCATTTGCTTCTTGGTTTTCTATTCTTGGTATATGTTGAATATACATGTATTCGAATTTTCTAAGTAGCCTGTTAACTATGACGAAGTATGTCATCAGATTTTCCTTTATGCATTTGTACTCCTTTGTTATTTGCTTGACCACTAACTCTGAGTCTCCTTTAATTTCGACTCTGGTTGCCCCCAATTCCAACAAAGCTTCAAGTCCAACAATAAGCGCTTCGTACTCAGCTTCGTTGTTCGAGCAACGAGGACCATCTAACTTATACTTGAATTTTGTTGGAATTCCTTCAGGAGAAATTATGAGAACTCCAACACCACTACCATCCCTATGGGTCGAACCATCAAAGTATAATTTCCAAGGTTGCATTTCAACATAAGCCATGACAGTCTTTTCAACCAGTGAATGGTCCACAATAAAATCAGAAATTACTTGGCCTTTCACAACTCTTAAAGGCATGAAAGTCAAAGAATATTCTGTTAAGGCTAAAGCCCATTTACCAACTCTGCTATGCATTATTGGTTTCGAAAGCATGTGTTTAATAACATCGAAGTGAGATGAAACATAAACATCAACAGGCTTTATATAATACTTAAGTTTCATACAAGAAAAGTACAAACAGAAACATAGCTTTTCTATATTGCTATATCTAGTCTCTGCATCATTCAATACCCTACTTAAATAGTATATGGCTCTTTCGATGTCATTGCTATCTTCTTGTGCTAACATACTACCTATACTAACTTCAGATGCAGATATGTACAATCTCATGGGCTTTCCCCATGAAGGTGGAGACAAGATGAGAGGCTGAGAGAGATATCTTTTTATCTTGTCAAATGCCTCCTGATGGGCTTCGTTCCACTCGAAGGCTTGGCCTTGCTTCAAACAAATCAACGGAGAGAAAGCTTGGGTTCTTCCACTTAGATTCGAAATGAACCTTCTGAGAAAGTTAATCTTCCCTAGCAAAGATTGCAGCTCCCTTTTTGACGTATGTGCTTTCGTCTCCATTATGGCTTTGGTCTTATTTTGGTTGATCTCGATTCCTTTTTTATGAACCACAAAGCCAAGGAAATCTCCATCCTGCACAAAAAATGCACACTTAAGGGGGTTCATTTTTAAGCCATGTTTTCTCATTTGTTCGAATGATTGGCTCAAATGATGCAAATGGATTTCTCCAGATATAGATTTGATGACTATATCATCAATATACACCTGTATAAAGGTTTCAATGAAATCATGAAAAATCTAATTCATTGCCCTTTGATAAGTTGCCCCAGCATTCTTTAAACCAAAAGGCATCACTACCCATTCGTAGGTGCCTAAGGCTCCTGGGCAACGGAATGCTGTCTTGGCAACATCTTCTTCAGTAATAAAAATCTGATTGTACCCAGAGTATCCATCTAACATACTTAAATATTCGAATCCTGCAACAGAGTCTACTAACATTTCTGCCACAGGCATGGAGTACTCATCTTTAGGGGTTGCAGTATTTAAATCCCTAAAATCTATGCAAATTCTCAGAGAGCCATTTTTCTTAATAACGGGCACTATATTTGCTAACCATTCGACATACCTTGTGGTTCTGATGAATCTGCAGCGCAGCAACCTTTCGATCTCAGCTTTGATCTTTGTGAGAACCGCTGGTGCGAATCTTCTAGGAGTTTGCTTGATGGGCTTCTTGCCATCCTTGATTGGAAGTCTGTGTTCCACTAACTCCCTCTTTAAATCAGGCATTTCATCATAGTCCCACGTGAAGCAATCTTTGTTTCTCTTGAGGACTTCGATCACTTCCTGCTTGAGGCCTGGATTAAGTTTTGCGCTTATGTAGGTTATTCTTTTCGTGTTCTCATCCCCTAAATTCACTTCTTCGAGTGGATCCTGCGCCAACATTTTGGCACCTGAGTCTATGGGGTCCCTCTCGAAGCCTAAGGGTTCTTTATCATAGATGGCGTCCAGCCTTTGATCTATTTCGTGTTCTTCAAAGGGTGAGCCTTTCGAGCCATCCCCATTTATTTCATTCACTTTTACAGCCAGTTTATTTATTTCAGCCTCTAAGGCCGCTTCCGATTCTTTCTAAGCCATATAGGCCGAAATCCTTTCGAAGAAGGAGGACTCAATCATGAGCAAGGTTGTCGAATTCCCAGCCTGCTGGCCGTCTTTGTATAGTACCTTCGACTCCTTCATCTTCACTGACTATTCTTCTATCCCAATATATTCCATCATGGCGAAGGGTCATATAATAGTGTGCGTTCCTGGTTTCGTTGATTTCATCATTAGGGACACAAAGAGCAATCTTGGCCAAATGTTTGTCATAATTCCTCTTGTCAACCAAGTTGACTGCTGTCCTGAAGTAACTCTGGTCCGCTTCAATGTTCTCTACGATCCCATCTTCTCTCCATAAAACTAACCTCCGATTCATTGACGAAGGAACTGCTCCTACGCCATGGATCCACTCTCTTCCCAACAACAAGTTGTAGTTGGCCTTGGCTTCGATCACCATGAACATGGTAGGCCTACAGCTTGATCCTATCGTCAAGTCCAGTTGAACTACTCCCAATGTTTGGCCTACTTTCCCTTCATAATTGGATAGAACCATGTTGTGTGGTTTGATGTCACCCTCGCGTATTTCTAACTTTTTCAGCATGAAATGGGGTATTAAGTTAACTGGAGTGCCCCCATCCACTAAAACCTTGTTTACGCCATGGGCACCAACTTTTGCCCGAATGAATAATGGCTTCAGATGATTTTTCATAGCTGGCTCTGGGCGCTCGAAGAAAGCATTCTGCTCCTCGACGACTCTGTTATCCATCACGTAGTAACACACAGGCCTATGCTTCATCAGATCTATTGTATCATCCTCCTCAAACTCTTCGATTCCAGTTTCCTGTCCAAACTCACAAGGTAGTACAGATACCACGTTGCAATTGATATTCAGCGAAGACTCCCCCTCTGGTTCGAAGTTTTCCATTAGCATATCCTCGTCTTCTTCTGGACCTGGTGTGTATTCCTTCGAATCATTTGGTTGTGCTTCAGAGAAAAGTCTCTTACTAACTGGGGGTTTGTCCTCAGTTTGATTATTTGGTGTGGGTTTGTTGGTGCTTGATTCTCCTTGGTTTTTTATCGAAGTTGCTCCTTTATTTGCCACAGCTTCCCTTTCAGCCTTTCGAATTCTCTGTTGCCTTCGCCATTGTGATCTTGACATGGGGTTTCTTCCTTTGTAGTTTTCTAACCTCACTTCTTCCCTCTTCGCCATGTTGAACTGCCTTCTATATGTCATAGCGTGGCGTGCGTTTCGTTCATTGTTTCTCCATTTGTCTTTGCCCTTGTCCGTTCTGACTTGCAGCCACTTGTCTGTTGGTATTTCAGCAGGAATTTTGAACATTACCCTTCGTGCGCCTTTGGGATGAGGACTATCAGGCCTTCGTCGAATGTATTTGCTATCAAAACGTTGGCCCATCTGACCAGTCTCTTGGTGGTTCCAGCATGGGGCGAAAGGGATTGTTTCGAAGGCTCTGGCCATACTTTGATCGTACACAGCAGAACACCTTGGGCATACTAGGCATTTTGTTGCTCCTTTGTAACAGCGAACCAAGAACTCCAACAAACTTTCTCCAGCTTTAGGATAACACCTGAATAACTGGTTATCCTGGCGCCAGTTGATGTCAGTTCGTGCCCTTTGTATCCTCTCGAAGTTTGCAGCAATTCTCTGGTTGCAGATGATGCTGCACCTAGGGCATAATATCATTTCCGCATCTCCTTTGTGGCACAACATGAGGTAATCTTTAATACTGGCATCCCCATCATAATTATCCTCCATTTTGTATTTTTCCTTTTCTAAGTATCTCTCCATCTCCTCCATTTCAGAACAAGGTCTCTCCATATCCACCATGTTTACATCTATATCCTCCCCCTTTATGTCATCATCTTCCCATCCTGTAGGTTTTATATCTTCAATTTGGATTTTTGAACTCTCTGGGGCAGAATACTTCACCAAGTAGTCAAACTTTCCACTGGGTTCTCCTAAAGTATCCCATATTTCTTTCTGAGGGGAGGGTGGCTTCGTGATCTGGACTTTCTCCAATTTTAGCCTCAGGCCTTCAGTAACCTGTGTCAACTATTGCTTTTGGTTTTCCTAGCCTTCAGTAGCCTGGATCTCTTTCGAAACAGCCGAAGGTACTGCTTCGATCGAAGCCTCTGGTTGCTTGGGAACGTCCTCAGTGACCCCCTTGTTGACTTCGACTAACACCCAGTTTTCATTCTCAGTGCCTTTCTCTCCTAATGGAGTATCATCTTGATCTGCTTCCACCATATTGATTCCTCCAATGCATACAGGCTCGGAGTAATTGGTGTCTGCGACATCCAAAGGATCTTCATCTACTTTCATTTTTGGTTTGTCAGCGAATTTCAGTTTGTCATCCTTAATTGCATTTTGAATTAGATCCCTGAAAAGAAAACACTGTGAGGTTTTGTGGCCTAGGAAACTATGATACTTGCAAAATCCACTTTTCTTCCTTTGATCTAAAGGAGGTATTTTGACGTTCGATGGCACAATGAGTTGGCCATCTTTGACAAGCAAATCAAAAATCTCGTCACACTTTGTTATGTCAAAAGTGTAAACCTTCTTTGGGAATTTGTCACTTTTCTCATTTTCAACAATTTCTTTCCCTTTTGTGGGAACTAATAACTTACAAGAGTAAGGTGGAGCCTGTTTCAATTCAGCGAGATCAATTTCGACCTCTTCGAATTCAGGGTAATCTTCTGCTTCCTTAGCCCCAACATAGGAGACCCTTTCTTTCTTGTTATTTTTAAAAACTCGGGCCTTTTCAGCCTTTAGCCTTTCGACTTGTCGAACCCTATCGGCTAATTGAGCCATCTCCCTCAAGTATTGTGTATCTAATTTCTTCCGAATAGAGTAATCCAGGCCGCCAACAGCCATTTCGACCAACTCGTGTTCAGGGACTACTGTGAAACATCTAGATTTCAAGAGTCTGAACCTATTCAGATAGTCATCTATGGGTTCAGTAAATTTCCTCTTAACACTGACTAGTTCCTTCAGACTTATTTTAGATTGTCCCGTGTAGAACTGTTCATGGAATAATCTTTCCAACAGAGCCCAAGTATCTATGGACCCAGGAGGAAAAGTGGTGAACCATGTGAAAGCGTTCTTAGTTAGGGAACTTGGGAAATATTTGATCCTAAGGTCTTCATTATTTGTTATATCTCCTGCTTCGGTTAGATACCTGGCTATGTGTTCGACTGTTGATTCATTGGTATCTCCAGTAAACTTTGTAAACTTGGGGACTTTATATCCCCTTGGTAAATCAGTATGCATTATGTAATCTAATATAGGAGAGGCATAATTTGGCCTTCTAATTCCTGTATTGAGGCCATTTTGGGCCATGATTCTCTCTATCATGGTGGTTAAATTATTTTCTGCCAAGATGTTATCGTTTCGAATTCTGTGAACGACTGCATCAGCATCTTGATATCGAACCACCATGACAACTCCTCTAGGTTGTTCTTCTCGAAACTCTGGGACTTCTAACCTTTCGATCCTTGCCCCTGGTTCTATAATTTCCCTTTGTGGGCCCTGAATTATTGGGGCTTCTAACCTTTGTGCCCTTGCCCCCAAATTAACCCCCTCTCTGGCTGGTCTATAGGGTGGGTCATCAGCAACTTGTTCTATGATAGGTACGTTTGCTCGAACTCCCGCCTGATTCTGCCTACGCCTTTCTGGGGGAGCGAGAAAATCTGTTATTCGACTCATGTTATCTGCATTTTCTCTGTTTGTCATAGTTACATTTTGTACTATTGGGGCAAAGATCTCTTGCATAGTTTGCGCTAACACTCCTATCATATTATGGTTACTATCATCCATTAATTGCCTAAAGGCCAACTAATTTTCTGTGGTTAAGATAGGCATTGCACTATAACCTACTGACCCTTGGTTATTTGTCATAAATTGATTTGCCCCAGACCCAGACCCTAATTGTGGTGACGTATTCGATGTCGAAGTGTGCAGACCCGCCATAAAAGATGTTGGCATCCCATAAGAGGAATTTCTGTGTCTGTTAGCATCGAACCCGGGTGGTCTAGTTAGTGGGATGGCGAAATGGGTTTGTGTCCCTGATGGTGGAACGAATCCCCCAGGATAACCAATGGTTCCTGTATTTCCTAGGATCGAACTGTTAGTCGACATGCCACTTGTTCCATTAGTGGCTACACTACTGGTAGAAGGTGCAACAGACTGTGCGTTCGAAGGGATCGCATTAGATGTTCCCGTCGAAGCGGACATATTAGTGCCTGTTGCATGTGGGATATTTTGTTCCCCCTGTTGATTGTCTGGATTAGACATCTTGTTTAAACATTTTCTTCTGGGTAAGGGTTGGTTGCTATTGGTTATTCTACCACTTCTAAGGTTCATATAACAACGAACTTATCATTCAGAAAGTACTTTTACAATGGTTATGTCCCAACAATCTTTACTTTGTTCTAAATTTCGTGATGACCAATGACGGTCCCACTGGGCGTGCCAATTTGTTTACAGTGATTTCTGGTAAACAACCGCTAGTCCTCCAAACTATCAAATAATCTTAATGACTGTTATTTAATCTCTCTGGTAACTTGCAGGATCGACTAGATTGATCCTATGGGGTATTGGTCGTTTGGATAACTCTAATTGTAGAACTGATATTCATAGTTAGGATTTGTATTTGGAATATTTTATAAACGTTCAACTTACTTCGATTATCATATTAAAAGGATCTAATGACATGATCAAGCAAAGACGTGCGAAACTAAATTGCATGAATAAAGATTCGATTGTAAAGAAATATATAAAATATGCAAGAAATAAGTAAATAACTTTGAAGTATAAAAGCATGAAATGTAAAAGAGTTTCTGAAATGTAAAGGATTCGAAATAGAAGGAAAGCGTTTAAATGTAGGGAACAGTAAATGACTTTGAATGTAAAGACTTTAATGAAAAAGCATGAATATAAAAGCATGAAATGTAAAAGAGTTTCTGGAATGTGAAATATTCGAAATAGAAGGAAAATGTTTAAATGCAAGAAATCAATAAATGATTTTGAAGGTAAAGGTATTCGAATGACAAAAGCATGAAGATAAAAGCATGAAATGTAAAAGAATTTCTAAAATGTAAAGGATTCGAAATAGAAAGAAAGCGTTTAAATGCAAGAAATCAGTAAATGACTTTGAATGAAAATACTTTAATGTAAAGGCTTTTGAATGATCTTGACATGAAGATAGAAGATAAACTGGAAATGATAAAGAGTTTTACTGAATCATAAATATTTGGTGTTATCATACGTACATTGTTCGAGCATTCGTTTCCCTAGCCATGTGGTATTTTGAATGTTTACTGAATTTTGTACAATAGATATGACACACGAAATCCTAACGCTAAGACTTCTATTTATACTACTTCGACCATAACGGTCTTGCCTATAAGATTCTGCCACGTTCAGAACATGCAGAGCACTGCTCCTCCCTAGCTTCCACGCGTCTTCGAACGCTCCAGCGCATATATTTTTAAATTTCGAACATCCCGCTTGCGTTTGAATTTCAAATGTTTTGGCACTCTTCGCTTCGAACTCAATTCTTAGACATAGTCTCGTTACCACTTTGAGACTTCTTTTAAATATATCTTCACAACTGTCACTCGAAGCTCCGAGCTTTGACATGTTCGTTCGAAGAGCTGCTTCTACCATTCCGAACCATAACATCTTGTTTTATTCCAATGAAACATCCAACTTGCTTCATTTCGAACTGTGTCATCAAAATCTTCAGCCAACACCAGCATAATTTTCTTGGCACTCGTACTGGAAGTGTCCAAGCTTATGACACTTGTAACACTCAACTGTTTCCTTATTCCTCGATTGGCTACCCCTGCCTCTGCCATATCCCCAACCTCCCCGGAAAGCAACTCTTCCTCTTCCTCTTCCACCATAGATCTCTTCATGAATCACTTTCAAAGTATGTTCATCTTCTCCACGTACTGTGAACTTTTGCTCATGAACGAGCAGAGAGCTTTGCAAGGCATCCACGGATAGCTGATCTATGTCCTTGGCTTAACAAACAATGCAGTTCCACTTATCAGTGAGGATTCTCAAAATCTTCTCAATGATCTTAACGTCATCCACATCTTCTCCATAATTCCTCATGTCATTTGCAACTGTCATTACTCGACCAAAATAATCAGTGATCGATTCACCCTGTTGTTGGATGAAGATTTTGATAATATTATTAGAAGCAAAGTAAATTGGACGTTTCGATTGAAATGAAAACGTCATGTTTCGAAATAGTAGAAGCAATGCTTCGAATGAGCATATCAAAGCTTGGAGCTTCGAGTGACAGTTATGAGAATATATCCAAAGAAGTCTCGAAATGATAACAAGGCTGTATCTAAGGAATGCGTTCAAAGCGAAGAAATGCCAAAACATTTGAAAATCAAATGCAAGCGGGATGTTCGAAATTTGAAATTTATGCGCTGGAGCATTCGAAGACGCGTGGAAGCAAGAGAGAGGCATTGCTCTGCATGTTCTGAACGTGGCGGAATCTTATAGCAAGACCGTTATGGTCGTAGTAGTATAAATAGAAGTCTTAGCATTAAGATTTCGTGTGTCATATCTATTGTACAAGAAAACTCAGTAAACATTCAAATTACCACATGGCTAGGGAAACGAATGCAAGAGCAATGTACGTATGGTAACACCACATGTTTATGATTTAATGAAAACTCTTTATCAATTCCAGTACTTTCCTTTATCTTTATATCAATACCATTTACAAGTTTTTGCATCTAAAGTTTTTTTATTCGAAATCTTTTCACTGATGCCTTACATTTAAATGCTTTCCTTCCATTTCAAATACTTTACATTTCAGAAACTGTTATACATTTCATGCCTTTATCTTCAAATTTTTATCCTTTGAACACCTTTTTTACTTAAAGCCATTTTACAGTTTTCTTGCATTAAACGCTTTCTTCACATTTCGAATCTTTTACATTAACTGTTTTCTTTACGATTTGAAGCCATTTATTTGTCTTTTATGCAGTTTTTACATGTCTTTACAATTGACCTTTATTCATGCAATTTAGTTCCGCGCACGTTTATTTGATCGCACCTTTAGATCTTTAAGAGAGAAATCGAAATAAGTTAAACACCTACAAAACATTCTAAATACCAACCATGAATACCAGTTCGATCATGAGAGTTACCCTAATGACCAACACGTCCTAGGATCAATCTAGTCGATCCTGCGAGTTACCATAGAAATTGAATAACAGTCAGTAAGTTTATTCGATAGTTTGGAGGACTAGCGGTTGTTTACCAGAAATCACTGTAAACAAATTGGCACACCCGGTGGGACCCATCGTTGGACATTACGGAATTTAGAACAGAAATAAAGATTGTTGAGACGTAACCATTATAAAAACGTTGGAACCTAAGAAGTTTGTTGTTTTATGAACCTGAGAAGTGGTAAAATAACCAACATCAACCAACCCTTATCCAGAAGAAAACGTTTGAACAAGATGTCTAATTCTGACAATCAACAAGGGGAACAAAATGCCCCACATACAACAGGCACTAATGTATCCGCTTCGATGGGAACATCTAATGTGATCCCTTCGAATGCACAGTCTGTTGCGTCTTCTACCAGTAATATAGCCACTAATGGAGTAAGTGGCATATCAACTAATAGTTCGATCTTAGGAAATACTGGAACCATTGGTTATCCTGGGGGATTTGTTCCACCATCAGGGACACAAACCCATTTCGCCACTCCACTAACTAGACCACCCGGTTTCGATGGTAATAGAACCAGAAATTCCTCTTATGGAATGCCAACATCTTTTATGACAGGTTTACACAGTTCCACATCGAATTCATCACCACAATTAGGGTCTGGGTCTGGGGCGAATCAGTTTATGACAAATAACCAAGGGTCAGTGGGTTATAGCATAATGCCTATTTTAACCACAGAAAACCAGTTGGCTTTTAGGCAATTGATGGATGACAGTAACCATAATATGATAGGGGTATTAGCACAAACTATGCAGGAAATATTTGCCCCAATAGTACAAAATGTGACTGTGACAAACAGAGAAAACGCAGATAACATGGGTCGAATAGCAGATTTCTTTGCTCCCCCAGATAGGCGTAGGCAGAATCAGGCGGGAGTTCGAGCAAACATACCTATTGTGGAACAAGTTGCTAACGACCCAACTTATAGACCACCTAGAGAAGAAGTTAACTTGGGGGCAAGGGCACAAAGGCTAGAAGCCCCAATGATCCCAGGCCCACAAAGAGAAATTATGGAACCAGGGGCAAGGGTCGAAAGGCTGGAAGTCCCAGAGTTTCGAGAAGAACAACCTAGGGGGGTTGTCATGGTGGGTCGAAATCAAGATGTCGATGCTGTCGTTCATAGAATTCGAAACGATAATATCTTGGCAGAAAACAATTTAACCACCATGATAGAGAGAGTCATGGCCCAGAATGGCCTCAACACAGGAATTAGAAGGCCAAATTATGCTTCTCCTATATTAGATTGCATAATGCATACTGATTTACCACGGGGATATAAAGTCCCTAAATTTACAAAGTTCGCTGGGGATACCAATGAGTCAACAGTCGAACATATAGCCAGATATCTAACCGAAGCGGGAGATATAGCCAATAATGAAGACCTCAGGATCAAATACTTCCCAAGTTCCCTGACTAAAAACGCCTTCACATGGTTCACCACTTTGCCTCCTGGGTCCATTGATACTTGGGGCTCTTTTGGAGAGATTATTCCATGAACAGTTTTACATGGGACAGTCAAAAATAAGCTTGAAGGAATTAGCCAGTTGTTGTACCCCAAAATTTGCACTCCCATTTCTCTCAACATTTTCTCACCACAAGACCCTTGGAGCTCAAGATCCAGTTAGGGTTTCCTCTGCTCAAGACATCTCCTTGCACTATTGACCCAAATTAGGGTTTGTGTTTGCACAAAGATATTTTGACCTAAAATGCCTAATATGACTTTCATGCTTCATGTTGGACTCCCAAGTTTATCCATACCAAGTTTCAAGTCTTGATTCCAAATTTTGCCCAGTCAATTGGACAGTTGACCTAGAAATCAGCTGTATTGGGAAAAAGTCAACTGTGGCCAATTGACAGTCAAACCTCATGATTTTTGACCCACATAAACATTATGAACTCACATGGACCATTTGATCAAGTTTGGATCACAATTCCGCAAGAAATTTGATCAGATCACCAAAAGGGCAAAATGGTCATTTTTAGGGTTTTGACTGCACAAAGGCAATTTTTGACTGTTTGACCTAGCCAATGGCAAACCAAGCTCACATATGGATTCAAGGACCCCATGGAATTGTCTTGACATACTCAACAAGTTCAAAAGATCCCAAATGCACAAGATTGACAGTTGAATTTCCCAGTCAATTGATCAATTTTGACTGTATACTGAAAAGTCAAACTTTGACTTTTTGGTCAAAATCAAGTGTCAAGATTCATTTTTCATCAAAACATGCCAAATCATGAAACTTGTTCATCAAGAAATCAAGAATTGCAAATTAGGGTTTGAAATGAAGATTTTTCATAACTTAGAATTTTTCTAAGTTATGAAAAACCCTAATTTTTTCCTAACTTTGTCCCACTTTCTCACAAGATTCATTTGGATTCAAGGAAAAGTCAAAACATGAAAGTTGTAGCCTATTGAAAAATATACAACTTTGATTCACAAAGTTTCCTCAAAAGAAGCTTGTAGCTCAAGTTACAATTTTTGGAACAAGGGTACCAAACCATTCTTAACTTAGAGAAATTTGACCTATTTTAGGCAGGATTTTTGCCTAACTTCAAGACCATTTTTCACATACTTCCACTTGGAATTTCAATTTTCATTTCAAAGATGGATTGTAGTACACATTCCAAGCTTTCCAAAATGTCCAAGAACTCATCAAACAACCTCATGGTTAGGGAGAATCGAATTTGGCAAGTTGGGAAAAACTCACTTTTGATTTGGCCAAGTTACATGTTCATACATCTAGGCCATTTTGAAATCAGCTTGCACAACTTGATTACAGGTCCTATATCCATTTTGCACTCATAAATTTAATGCAAACTCATTGTGCCAAGACCATATTTTATGTGTTCAAGCATTACATAAAGGTTTGGTCCCAAAATAGAAAAAGCATAATGTCCATTTTTGCAAAAGTAAACTTTATGTCAATTAGCAATCCAAGCAAGTACAGTGCAAATCTCTTTGGCACAAGTTTATGAACAAAACAAACTGATCAAGGGGAAGGTTAGCAGCACATTAGGGGGGCCTCTATCAGTCTAAAACTCAACTTGAACTTTTGTTGCTTAAAGTTGAAGAAACATAGCATAACATCACACAACTCTCATCTCAGCTAACACAGGCTTAAGAAAACTTATCAAACACATTCAAAACATCCATCCTGACCTGAGACACGAGCCTATCACCTCCAATACCTTCCCATTCACAGAATCACCCTCAAACTGCCCAAACAGGGTACCTGTTGTAGATTGAGTTCCATAGCTCAATCCTTTCATGCATTCTTGCTAAAACCACTTCAAACATATCCCACATCATCCCTTGAAACTATTCCAAGCCTCAAACACGACCTGTAACACTCCCAGGAAACATCACCATTTTCATTTTCTTGTTTTGCAGTTGAAGTTCCATAACACGATTCTCTTGGTTTCCAAACAAAGTAAAGCTTGGAATAGCATCCCTGGGCATCAAGGGAGCTGTACCAATCATCATCTTGCCCTGAAAACTCCTCCATCACCAGATACGATTCCAACTGAACAAGTAAGTTCATGAACTTGTATCTCTCTATCTAGGCATTGTTATCTTTAGGTTTGTGAAGAAATTATGTCACATTCATAGCCCTGAACATGGCCATATAATTAGTTTTCATTTATGTTATGTATGCTGTGAGAATTTGATGTCTGAACATGGAACAAGAATTAGGTTAAGATTTGGGAATGGAGAAATTCTCTCTCATTTCTGAGAGTTAGGATGAGTTCTTTATATGTCTAGAATCGTGGCTTGATGCTTAACATTTTTCATGTTGTAAGTTTGTGCTAAAAGTCCAGGAATCAGGAGTTGTGTTTGGAACATCAGAGGCGCGCGTTTTTTCAAATGGTTGTCTGAAGGTTGAAGACAACCTTTCTTGGGCTGGGCCTGATTTGTTATTTATGTTTACACCCCATTTTTACTTTTACACCCCCTAGGCCATTTATGCTTATTTTGATCATTTTCTGATTTTTTTCTTTTTATTTCTGATTCATTTATTTTTTCTCATAATATTAAAAACATAAAAAATATTTTTTAAATCATTTTTGTATTTATTAAGCATTTATTGGCTTAGATAGATATTTGTACATAAATAAATATATAGACTACTTTTATTCAAAATACTAAAAAAATGATGCAAACATATTTTATTTCTGACTTTTATTTTATTTTCTCTCTTGAAAACATTTTATATAAAAAATACTTTTTTTGTAAATATTAAATATTTTATTTTTATATATATTTAATATATTTGGTAAATAATACAAATACATATATATTTATTAGAATAGTTAGGACAAAAATATAAAATATATACATTTTTATTTTTATTAATATTTAATATTAAAAATACCCTTTTTTACAAATATACTTCATTTTTATTTTACTTTTGTACACAACGAATAAATATTGTACATATTAAATAATTAATACATTTTACTTATTGAAATTAGGGTTTTGCCCTAAATACATAAAAACTCCAAAAAATAATACTTTTTATTTTGTTTATTTGACATATAAAAAACACTTTTTTTTCATACATATAAAAAAGCCTTTTTGCATCTTACATATTTCTTTTATTTTTATTTAATTTGTGCATATTAAATAATTTGTATAATTCCAATTTGATGTAATAGTCTAGGTTTAAATTCCTTGTCAAAATACCCCCATTTGAACATTTGTATCCCCCTTCCCATATATTGTGTTGTAATAACTTAGGAACTTTATTTTTCGCACTTTAAAGCTTTCTAATTATGCCATGTTAGAATTAGGGTTTGTATGCAAATCGATTAACCAAAATAGTTTGACCTAATTTCAAAGATAATCAAGCATGAAAATGGATAATACTAATCACACTTGCACCCCTAGGGTATTCCACTTGTTGCCTTCAATAATGGGCCATATTGCATGTTAGGTCTCTTTGGGCAAAACAAAACAATCAATGATCATAGTCCCTCGATGACGCTTTCGAAAGTTGCCTAAAAAATGATCAAGTCCCTCCAAGGAAAAATTGCCCAAAGATACTTGGCACCATTGCAATTATGGTCTAAACGATTACCCACGCCCGTCCCTTTCACATCCTAACACAAGATTGTCCACCAAATGCAATGGTGGAACAAAATTGTTAAAAGGGTTAAAAACATAGAAGAAATCTTTGAGAAATTTAGGAGTAGACAACCTCTTAGTTACTTGAATCAAACTTGCAAAACAAAAACACTTGCCTACTTTTCAAAACCACACATCACAACACTTTCAAAACAAACTTTCAAAAACATTGAAAATCTTTCAAAAGACATACACCTTTGTATACATCCCAACATGGATCATTACAAAGGTTGCCACCACATTGTCCTCTTTTCAAAACATTTTTCAAACCCACACACACAAAGCACCATTTCAAACAATTGAAAATTAAGGCAAGTTGATCTAAGCAAGTAACTAAGAGCCCATGGATAACCATGGATAGAAAGGGTGCTAATACCTTCCCTTTCTATAATCTACTCCCCGAACCCAAGAGAACATCTCAAAGGTTTTTGCTGTGCTTTTTAACCTTTCCTTAGGATAAAATAAAAAGTCGGTGGCGACTCTTGCTCAACCGAAACATTTGCGAAAACAAACTCAAAACCTCAAGTCAGTTCTCCCACCGTATCACAGAACTGGCGAATCTGCTGGGGAAAAAACTTAAAAGTGGAGTAACCTTAGGGCTTAGATCGCCTTTGTTTTCAATTGTTTGCTTTGTTTGCTTTTATATTTGTGGGCTTTGCATCGGAGTTTCATAGATCCTAACCCGGATCTAGGGAATACCCTTTTAGGTAGCATAATCTGTGAGGGACCTGTCCGGCGTAGACCGACATGGGTGAAGCAGTGGCTACGTTGGTGTGGCACCTTGGTCTGTACCGATATCCCTTGTGTTGTAACGAGGAGAATATGGGTCTTCTAAGGAGTCATTAAACACCAACCGACCTTAGAACCCTAAATTGACTAAACTTAGCCATAGAACAGTAGCAGTATGATACACTCATTGAGGCTAAACTCCCGCGATGGTTCTGGCCGCAAGAAAAGATTGCGATGCTGGAGTTATGGCCGATTGAGGGTAGTCAATGATTTAAGATCCTCCAGAACCCGGTTACTTTTAATAGGACAGGTTTTAACCAACGAAACTAAAAGAGGGTAATACTTAAACTTCATGCTGGCCTGAAACCTAAGGGTTGTCTTGTGTGACTTGTGTGCCTTATCATGCTTGCCTGTGTGAATACTTGTGGTGTGCTTCATCATAGTATCATGCCATCATACCATTGCATGCATCCTGTATAAGGACTAACCCATTTCAAAGACAAAAAAGTTTCATCTTTGCTCTATTTTGTAGGACATCATGATGCCCGTGCGTAGGAATACTATCCGGCTCAACTTTGTTCAACCACCAACTTTGCTCAAGGATTTGGTTGGTAGGATTCCAAACACTACTTCCTTCATCAACAGGCATGGTTCTCTCCTTGGTTTGATCACTGCAAAGTGGGACCAACAACTGATGAGTGTCCTGGCCCAGTTCTATGATCCCTTGTATCATTGCTTTACCTTTCAAGACTTCCAGCTGGTCCCTACCCTGGAAGAATTCTCTGCTTTGCTTGGTATCCCTGTGTTGGAGCAAACTCCATTCACTGGTTGGGAAAAGACTCCCAGGCCTGAATAGGTTGCTGCAGTCCTCCCCTTGACCAAAGAAGAAGTATTGGCTAACTGGGAAACTAGAAGTGGAGTTAAGGGCTTTTTGGTCAAATTTCTGGTTGGCAAAGCTAATGATTTCTGGAATGACTTAGACTTCAAGGCGTACGAAGACATTCTGGCTCTTTTAATCTATGGTTTGGTATTGTTTCCCAATCCTGACACCTTTATCAGTATCTATGCCATAAGGATCTTCATGTCTCGGAATCCTGTACCCACTCTTTTGGGTGGTATCCTGCAACAACTCTATGCTCGTACTGCCCGAAAATGGGGAACTCCATGGTGTTGTGCTCCTTTGCTAGTGAGGTGGTTTATTTCGCACCTTCCTAAGTTCGTGCTAAAGAATGAAGAAGGAAAGGGTTGGACTCATAGGTTAATGTCTCTCACTGATAATGACATCACTTGGACTCTCAGAGGTTTGGATGAGGTAGTTGTTATTGATCGTTGCGGAGAATACCCTAATGTTCCATTGATTGGTATCCAAGGAGGAATCTCTTATAATCCATGTCTAGCTCTCTGTCAGTTTGGAAGAGCCAGAAGAGTGGGGCCTCATGAGATGTTGGTTCCTCACTTCCATTTTGAATTTTAGGTAGACAGTGACAAACTACGCCATGTATTCATTAAAGCTTGGGACAGAATTCACAAAGCTGACCCATACGAGTTGGGACCAAAGACCTCTCTACCAATGGAACCTTATTGCAGATGGGTCCGCATCCGTGCTCAGAAGTTAGGTATGCCGTACGAAGCTGTCAGACCTATCATTCTTGAATCTCCTGATGAAGATGGGGTTCCTCCAACTGTCCTCCCTCCTCAGATACCCACTGATTTTGACACACTGAAGAGAGCTTGGGCGCAGCTAAAGGAAGAACGGGATTTTTATCGGGAAAAGTTCAACGAACAGGAACGAAAGATCCAGAGGCTGACTAAGCAATTGGAGGAGGAGCGGGTCCTGAATGACTATATCCATACTGAGAAGAGGAGGCCATGGGAGCACTGATGGGCTTTGGATATTTCCTTTTACAGCTTTTATTTCCTTTTCAGTATTTTTCATTCCTGTAATGCCTAAGGGCGAGTTGTTGAACAATTTAAAATTTGAATCTAATGAAGTGTGTTTCCCTTTTGTCTACAAAGTTGAATCTCGTTTGTCTTTGAAAACATAAAACATACGCATCTCATTGCACCATATGCATAACAGGTACCCTTTTTCCACAGGTTGCTTAATCTTCTTCGCTGTTTATTTGAATAGTCATCATGAATCCAGAATTATCCAGTGAGCAAGCAATCAAGGCCCTTCAGGCCCAAAGTGCCCAGTTTCAAGAAATGGTCATGAGCTTGGCCCAAGGTCAGCAAGAGTTGAAGGCTTTGCTCCTAAAGAAGAAGAAGAAGAAGAGAACTGCGTTATTCAACACTGGACGCAGGTTTGGGAATACACTCCATAATGAAGCTGATCCAACCACTTCCTCTGCAGAGAAAGACAGTCCCCAAGGGGGAGGAGCTCCTAGTCCTGCAGTCTCTGACAACGAGACGGATTACAATGACGAACAATACCCTCCCACTGCTGATAGATACAAGCAATTAGAGGACCGCTTGAGTGCCATGGAGATTCAAAATGTGCCGGGGCTGGATTTCGGAGATTTAGGGTTATCTTCTGGGGTGGTAATCCCACACAAGTTTAAGGCGCCTGCCTTCGCCAAATATGACGGGGCTTCCTGTCCAAAGCTGCATCTCAGGTCGTACGTAAGGAAGATCCAACCTTACACGGCAGATAAAAATCTTTGGATCCACTTCTTCCAAGATAGCCTTTCGGGGTCACAGCTTGAGTGGTTCTATCAGCTAGATGGAACCAGTATCCGACATTGGGAAGATTTGGCGACCGCATTCTATAAACAATATCAATACAATTCTGACCTCGCTCCTACGCGTACCCAACTTTAGGGTATGTCATTAGGAACGGGCGAAGGATTCAAAGAATATGCACAAAAATGGAGAGATTTGGCTGGCAGGGTGCAGCCTCCATTGACTGATCGTGAGCTGGTTGACATGTTTCTATGGACCTTGTCTGGTCCATTCTTCAATCATCTGGTTGGCAATTCCTCCGCTGGGTTTACGGATTTGATCCTAACAGGTGAAAGGATAGAAGCTGGCATCAGGTCAGGAAAGATATAAAAAGCTGCCTCCGCAAGTACTGAGAAGAGGCCTTTCAAGAAAGAAGCAAGTGCCGTCTATGGTCCTAGAAGACAAGTCAAGCCAGAACACCGCCAGGCCGTCAACGCCTTGGTAATTTCAAAACCTGTTGCTGCTCCTCAGCAGTACAATCAACAAAGGGGTGAGAGGCCCAAGAGACAATATACTCGACTAAGTATGACCTTGTCACAAATCTTACCGCAACTGTTATCAACCAACTTGGTGACCATCAAAGAGGCTCCAAAGGTCGTGAATACTGCATCTCCTAAGTATAACCCAAATGCCCGTTGTGCTTATCATTCTGATAGCTCCGGGCATACTACTGATGATTGCTGGGCCCTGAGAAACAAAGTTCAAGACCTTATCGATGCGAAGGAAATTCAGTTTGAGGCGCCTGAGAGGCCAAATGTTGTAACTGCTCCTATGCCCCAGCATAGAGTAAATGCCGTCGAGGAAGATTTGTATGCTGTTTCGGTGAATGATGTTGCTACCCCTCTATTGACTGTTAAGAGGAACCTACTGCTAGCCGGTTTATTTCCGGGTTGTAGCAAGGGTTGCCTCATGTGTGCTGTTATCCATACCGGTTGTCCGCTGCTGAAATCAGGCATCCAAAGCCTGATGGATAGCAAAGAAATTCTGTTCAAAAAAACTGCTGTTCCGTTTGTTTCCGCTGAAGAAGTATCTGTCGTCACAATTTTCAACAATCCTACCAAGGCTCCCCCGAGGAAGCCAGTCCAAATTATGTCTGTGGCACCCATTACCATTACTGTTCCGGGGCCTCTCCCATATGAATCTGACAAGGCTGTCCCATGGCACTATGGGGCAGACGTGTATGTGCTTGGAGTGAAGCAGGAGTTCAATACCAGTACCAGTATCAGTAACATCACTGGTCCCGCCAAGATTACTCGCAGTGGCAGGCTCTTCTCGCCTGACATTGCACCACAAATTATCCGAAAACCTCTTATCATCACACCCGCAAGTGTGCATGTTCTAAATCAAGTTCCTGTGTCCACTACTGCCGCCGAGTCCTCTGATGCTCGGGGAAAAGAAGTCGCTACCGATTTGCCTGCCCGGACGGAGGCACCAAAAAAGACTACTGTTGAAGCCTCCCAACAAGAGATGGAGGAAATCCTTAAAATCATTAAAAAGAGTGACTTCAATGTTGTTGAACAACTGGGGCATACCCCCTCCAAAATCTCTATGCTATCATTGCTGCTGTGCTCAGAGGCCCACGCCAAGGCCCTGATTTCATTTCTGAAAACGGCCCATGTGCCGCAAGAGACCTCTACAGGTCAGTTCACTGACTGTGTGGCTAATTTGACGGCTGACAATGGTTTGGGGTTCTCGGATGCTGACCTTACCGCCAAGGGAAAAAATCACAATGATGCCCTGCACGTCTCTATAGAATGCAGGGGCACTACTCTCGCACACGTGTTGGTGGACACCGGCTCTTCCCTGAATGTATTGCCCAAGAAGGCCTTAGATCGGTTGGATTGTGAGGGCCTGGAATTGAAACCTAGTAATATCATTGTTAGAGCCTTCGACGGTTCTAAGAGGATGGTGCACGGTGAGGTAGACATTCCTATTCGTGTGGGTTCCCAAGTCTTTGACTCGACGTTCTACGTGATGGATATTCGTCCATCTTATTCCTGTTTGCTGGGTCGACCCTGGATTCATAAGGCTGGGGCGGTAACATCCATTCTACACCAAAAGCTCAAATACCCTGTCAAAGGGAGGATTGTTACTGTGCAGGGCGAGGAAGAATACATGGTTAGTCATTTGAATTCATTCCGGTATATCGAGATGGACGGGGAGTTTATTGAAACCCCCTTTCAACATTTTGAGGAGGTACCTCCAACATTGGCGTCAGCTGAGGCAGTGGTTGAAGAAGACTTTCCTCTGAAGATGGCTTCCCTGAAGGATGCCCGGGCAGTGATTGAGAAAGGCAAGTGCGCAAACTGGGGTCAGCTTCCTGACTTCACTCAAAAGACCGACAAGTTTGGGTTGGGCTTCATTGCAGAGGCTCAGAGGGCTGTTCGCAAGGAAAGGATCGGAAAGGCTCCGGTGTTCATCACCAACTCAAGAGTGAATGCTATCGAGGAGGACGTAGAGGAAGCGGAGTTTGACAGTTGGATCTATCCAACCACCAACAACGGACCAAGCAACTGGACGGCAAAGGATTTTACACCTATTATATTTGTCACGCAGTAATGAACTCTTTTGATTTTCAATTTGTAACAAACAATATGTTGAAACTTTTATTGGCTCGGTGTCCTACCCGGGGCACCGTAGCTCCATTTGTGAGGGCTTTTTGTATGACATTTCAATATATCATTAATCAAAACATTGGACGTTTGTTGCATTTCAAATCTTGTGCTCTTTTTCTTTCTGTGTTATATATTGCGAAACAGCTATATTTACACACACTCACTTATACAGGTTCCAATCCACTCTGGATCTCACTGGTAACAGCTCTGCTACTGCCAGTTATAACTTCGAAAATCCGATCAATTTGGCCGAAGATGAAGGTGAAGATGATTGTGAAGTGCCTGGTGAACTTGCAAGACTGCTACTTCAGGAAGAGAGGGCCATTCAGCCGCATGAAGAGCCGGTGGAAACAGTGAACCTGGGTACTGAGATAGATAGAAAAGAAGTCAAGATTGGTGTCAATCTAGAGCTCAGTGTGAAGCAACGATTGATCCAGATGTTACATGATTACATGGAGATATTTGCTTGGTCTTATGAAGACATGCCTGGTTTGGATGCCGACATTGTGGTTCATCATCTGCCTACCAAGGAAGACTACCCCCCGGTAAAGCAAAAGGTCCGCCGTATGCGTCCAGAGATGTCCAAAAAGATCAAAGCTGAGGTTATGAAGCAATTCGATGCCGGGTTTCTAGCAGTGACTTCTTACCCTCAGTGGGTTGCCAACGTGGTGCCAGTGCCGAAGAAGGACGGTAAGGTCAGAATGTGTGTCGATTACAGGGATCTAAACAGGGCAAGCCCCAAGGATGACTTCCCCTACCTCACATCGACGTTCTTGTTGACAATACTGCTCAACACAAGGTGTTCTCCTTCATGGATGGTTTTTCAGGGTATAATCAGATCAAGATGTCTCCGGAAGATATGGAAAAGACTACCTTTGTCACTCAGTGGGGCACCTTCTGCTACAAGGTCATGCCATTCGGGTTGAAAAATGCTGGGGCAACCTACCAACGTGCCATGGTTGCTTTATTTCATGATATGATCCATCATGAGATTGAAGTCTATGTCGATGACATGATTGCAAGGTCTCAAACTGAGGAGGAACACCTTGATCATCTGCGGAAGCTGTTTGACCGACTGAAGTTGTACAAGCTGAGGTTGAACCCAAACAAATGCACCTTTGGGGTGAGGTCTGGAAAATTACTAGGTTTCATTGTAAGCGATAAAGGTATTCAGGTGGACCCTGCCAAGGTGAAAGCCATACAAGAGATGCCGACTCCCAAGACAAAGAAAGAAGTCAGAGGCTTTCTGGGACGACTAAATTACATTGCCCGATTCATCTTACATCTAACTGCTACCTGTGAGCCAATCTTCAAATTACTGAAGAAAGATCAAGTAGTACGTTGGAACGATGAATGTCAGGCCGCTATCGAAAAGATAAAGGAGTATCTCCAAGAACCACCCATTCTTATGCCACCAGTGGAAGGGAGACCTCTGATACTATACCTGACAGTACTTGACAACTCAATGGGGTGTGTGCTGGGGAAGCATGACGAGTCTGGCCGAAAAGAGCACGCTATTTATTACCTGAGCAAAAAGTTTACCGACTGTGAGTCTCGGTACTCACTGCTCGAGAAAACTTGCTGCGCTCTGGTATGGGCTGCTCGCCGGCTGAGACAGTATATGCTGACCCACACTACTCTGTTGATCTCAAAGATGGATCCCATCAAGTACATATTCGAAAAGCCTGCTCTGTCTGGAAGAATAGCAAGATGGCAAATGATCTTGACAGAATATGATATTCAGTACACGACTTAAAAGGCAATCAAAGGAAGTGTATTGGCAGACCATTTGGCACACCAACCTGTGGATGATTACCAATCATTGAACTTTGAATTTCCGGACGAAGATATCATGGTAGTAACTGATTGTGAAGTACCTGGACCGGATGAAGGACCTGAGGAAGGATCCTGATGGTCTATGCATTTTGATGGAGCCTCGAACGCTTTGGGTAATGGAATCGGCGCTGTAATCATATCCCCCAAAGGAACTCATACTCCACTCACCGCCCGGCTGTGTTTCAACTGCACCAACAACATGGCAGAATATGAGGCATGTATCATGGGTCTTCAAGCTGCAATCGACTTAAGGATCAAGTTTCTGAGTGTCTTTGGAGATTCCGCTCTCGTGATCAATCAGATCAAAGGCGAGTGGGATACGAAACACCCAAATCTTATTCCTTACAAGGAGTACGTGTTGACTTTGCTTCCCCACTTTGAAGAGATAACTTTCGAACACTTCCCAAGAGAGAAGAATCAGTTAGCGGACGCACTAGATACGATGTCTTCAATGTTCAAAGTCAAATGGAACAATGAGGCTCCCCGGATCGTTATCTGGAAGTTGGACGAACCTGCATACTGCTGCGATCTTGAGGCCGAAAAGGTGACTGAAAAACCTTGGTATCATGAGGTGAAGAGATACTTGGAAGCTCAAGAATACCCTGAAGGTGCGTCTGTCAATGACAAGAAGTTCATGAGAAGGTTTGCGGCAAAATTCTTCCTCAGCAACGACATTCTCTACAAACGAAATCATGATTCAACTCTACTTCGTTGTGTGGATAAAGCTGAAGCAGAGAAGATCATGGTAGAACTACATGAAGGTACATTCGGAACACATTCCAGTGGACACACCATGGCAAAGAAAATCCTTCGGGCATGATATTTCTGGTCCACAATGGAGGCCGACTGTTACCAACATTCTCGAACTTGTCATAAATGCCAGATCTATGCTGATAAGGTGCATATCCCTCCGGTTCCTCTGAACGTCCTGACGGCACCTTGGTCTTTTGCAATGTGGGGCATTGATATGATCGGCGAAATCTGACCAACGGAATCCAACGGGCATCGCTTCATCTTGGTAGCAATTGATTACTTCACGAAGTGGGTTGAGGCAGCTTCCTACGCCACGGTAACCAAGGGCGTCGTGGCACGTTTCATTCGGCATAACCTGATCTGTCGGTACGGCGTCCCGGAAAGGATCATTACGGACAATGGTACCAATCTTAACAACAAGATGATCACTGAGCTCTGCGAGCAGTTCAAGATACATCACCACAACTCTTCTCCTTACCAACCGAAGATGAATGGGGTTGTAGAAGCAGCAAATAAGAATATCAAAAAGATTGTGCAGAAGATGACATTGACCTATAAAGATTGGCACGAGATGTTACCGTTTGCTCTTCATGGGTACCGTACCTCGGCAAGGACGTCAACCGGGGCAACACCCTTTTCCTTGGTCTATGGCATGGAGGCAGTCTTGCCGATCGAAGTCCAGATACCCTCTCTCCGGATAATGAAGGATGCAGACTTGAATGAAGATGACTGGATCCAGACTCGACTTGATCAATTAAACCTAATTGACGAAAAGAGACTCACCGCTATCTGTCATGGTCAGACGTATCAAAAACGGATGATCAGGGCATTTAACAAGAAAGTCAGACCACAAGAGTATCAAGTTGGGGACCTGGTAATCAAACGCATCATCCTTCCTCAAAGTGATCCCAGGGGCAAATGGACCCCTACATACGAAGGGCCATTTGTGGTTAAACATGTGTTCTCAGGAGGAGCCATGATTCTAACCACCATGGATGGTGACGACCTTCCTCACCCCGCCAATGCAGACATAGTAAAAAGATACTACACATGAATCAAAAGACCCGCTAGGTTGACATACCTAGGCAAAAATAAGGGCTTCCCGGCGAACCAAAAAGGTTCGGGCAAAAATAAGGGATCAAATGAAAGAGAAAAAAAATCTGTACACCCGGCAAGTCGAAAACCTGAAAAGGCGGCTTGGGCAAAAATGGGTATCCCGGTGGACTGAAAACCCGAAAGGGCGGTCCAGGCAAAAGTTAGGGATAAAGCGTAACACTATGTCTCATTGGATCACCTTGCATCCAGAATTCGGCATCAACTATCTGGCTCAGACTTCGGCATCGATCAATCAGCTTCATCTCCGACTAAGCAACAAAGTGATGAGACGCTTGAAGACATAAAGGCGATAGCAGAGTTGGAACCCAGTGGGAATATTGTGCACATAGCTGTTTTGTTTCCTTTTCAAAATTGTATAAACTTTATGTTATTCGGCGGCGTTCTCTTACTAGGACGTCGGCCTCTTGTACAAAAACGCCTATTTACAGGCAAATTTCAAAATAAATACAAGATTCACTTTTCCAAACAAATTGCCAATTGTTTCCCTCTTTTCTGTTTTGTCTTGCGAAGAACGTCCAATGTTCATTTTTGATATATGCATTTGACATTAAATTGCTAATTCATAAATACTTGCATATGAAACAAAAGACTAATTACAGGTGACATCAGAAGTAGGGACAATGTAGAATTGTCCAGGCAGTCTAGTTGCTTTGTCCGCCAGGGTACCAAGGTTGGTTTCAACAGATAAGTGTGACCAAGTTATCTCAACTCCCTAGCAGGTCTTGAAGCTTATCCCTAGTAGATTCTGGAAGCTTATCCCCTGTAGAGTACGGACGTCTCTCCCAAGCTTTATTCAAGGTTATTCCTCACAAGGGCTTATAACTGGGTTATCCTCAGCTAATTGCCACAGAAGATCGCCCTCGGCGAAGTTCTTCCAATCCCCAGCGGAGTTCATCAAAGCTCCCCAACATAACTTATCAACAGAATCCCCAGCGGAGTTTATCATTGTTATCCCCAGCGGAATCCATCATTGAAATCCTCAGTGGAGCTCTCGTCAAACTTCAGTGAAGTATCTCTTCCCACAGAGTAATTCTCCTCAGAGTAATCTCTCCAACAAGTTTATTCCCCAACTGAGTCATCTTCTCCTACCGGTGTATTCTTGCAATCATCATCCCTAGCGGAAACGAAGAGCTCTACTCTTCAACATCAGCCCAGGATTTAATTCCCCGGCCGGTCGTCAAGGATTTATTTTCCTAAAACGAAAATACATTCATAAACACTTCATATTTCATACATCTTGCTTACATACATGATAAAGTGCATACAACACTATCTCATGTTGAACATCATAACATCACGCATTTCATACATCATGACATTGCATGCAACTGATGTTTTGCCTTTTCAGGAAAAAGACAACCCAAAAGACAACTACCTTCAACTGTCACAATTCCAGATTCGATTCCTGTATCTAGCCAGGGCACATCTGTGAGTGATCAGTTTCCAGATTCGATTCCTGTATCTAGCCAGGGCACATCTGAAGAGTTTGAAGATTCGATTCCTGTATCCAGCCAGGGCATATCTGTTGACGACTATTTCCAGATTCGATACCTGTATCCAGCCAGGGCACATCTGAAGAGTTCGAAGATTCGATTCCTGTATCCAGCCAGGGCATATCTATCCACTGTCACAATTCCAGATTCGATTCATGTATCCAGCCAGGGCATATCTGTTGACGGCCAATTCCAGATTCGATTCCTGTATCCAGCCAGGGCATACATGTGAGCAACCGATTGTAGATTCAACACCTGTATCTAGCCAGGGCATATCTGCATGAAGATATTGAAGATCAATACCTGTAACAAGCCAGGAAAACATCTGTCTTTCTCAAAGTACACAAGTTCTCGCTAAGGAATCTCTTATGCGATCAACACTTCCAAATGGCATCTATAAGCCCATTCCCGACAAGGTTCTGTCACGCCTCCAGATGGCATCTATAAGCCCATCTCCCTAACCACCATCTCTCCAAATGGCATCTATAAGCCCATTTCCGACATCACATTGCTGATACTCCAACATGCGAGTGCAAATTTCCGGGCACTCTAGTGTCCAATCTCCTTTTACCCTCGAGTCACGAAAGGCAAACTTGCCAATCTAACTCTTCAGGTTCAAGAAGATTGAACAGGGGCGGCTGTTGTACCCCAAAATTTGCCCTCCCATTTCTCTCAACATTTTCTCACCACAAGACCCTTGGAGCTCAAGATCCAGTTAGGGTTTCCTCTGCTCAAGACTTCTCCTTGCACTGTTGACCCAAATTAGGGTTTGTGTTTGCACAAAGATATTTTGACCTAAAATGCCTAATATGACTTTCATGCTTCATGTTGGACTCCCAAGTTTATCCATACCAAGTTTCAAGTCTTGATTCCAAATTTTGCCCAGTCAATTGGACAGTTGACCTAGAAATCAACTGTATTGGGAAAAAGTCAACTGTGGCCAATTGACAGTCAAACCTCATGATTTTTGACCCACATCAACATTATGAACTCACATGGACCATTTGATCAAGTTTGGATCACAATTCCACAAGAAATTTGATCAGATCACCAAAAGGGCAAAATGGTCATTTTTAGGGTTTTGACTGCACAAAGGCAATTTTTGACTGTTTGACCTAGCCAATGGCAAACCAAGCTCACATATGGATTCAAGGACCCCATGGAATTGTCTTGACATACTCAACAAGTTCAAAAGATCCCAAATGCACAAGATTGACAGTTGAATTTCCCAGTCAATTGATCAATTTTGACTGTATACTGAAAAGTCAAACTTTGACTTTTTGGTCAAAATCAAGTGTCAAGATTCATTTTTCATCAAAACATGCCAAATCATGAAACTTGTTCATCAAGAAATCAAGAATTGCAAATTAGGGTTTGAAATGAAGATTTTTCATAACTCAGAATTTTTCTAAGTTATGAAAAACCCTAATTTTTTCCTAACTTTGTCCCACTTTCTCACCAAGATTCATTTGGATTCAAGGAAAAGTCAAAACATGAAAGTTGTAGCCTATTGCAAAATCTACAACTTTGATTCACAAAGTTTCCTCAAAAGAAGCTTGTAGCTCAAGTTACAATTTTTGGAACAAGGGTACCAAACCATTCTTAACTTAGAGAAATTTGACCTATTTTAGGCAGGATTTTTTCCTAACTTCAAGACTATTTTTCACATACTTCCACTTGGAATTTCAATTTTCATTTCAAAGATGGATTGTATTACACATTCCAAGCTTTCCAAAATGTCCAAGAACTCATCAAACAACCTCATGGTTAGGGAGAATCGAATTTGGCAAGTTGGGAAAAACTCACTTTTGATTTGGCCAAGTTACATGTTCATACATCTAGGCCATTTTGAAATCAGCTTGCACAACTTGATTACAGGTCCTATATCCCTTTTGCACTCATAAATTTAATGCAAACTCATTGTGCCAAGACCATATTTTATGTGTTCAAGCATTACATAAAGGTTTGGTCCCAAAATAGAAAAAGCATAATGTCCATTTTTGCAAAAGTAAACTTTATGTCAATTAGCAATCCAAGCAAGTACAGTGCAAATCTCTTTGGCACAAGTTTATGAACAAAACACACTGATCAAGGGGAAGGTTAGCAGCACATTAGGGGGGCCTCTATCAGTCTAAAACTCAACTTGAACTTTTGTTGCTTAAAGTTGAAGAAACATAGCATAACATCACACAACTCTCATCTCAGCTAACACAGGCTTAAGAAAACTTATCAAACACATTCAAAACATCCATCCTGACCTGAGACACAAGCCTATCACCTCCAATACCTCCCCATTCACAGAATCACCCTCAAACTTCCCAAACAGGGTACCTGCTGCAGATTGAGTTCCATAGCTCAATTCTTTCATGCATTCTTGCTAAAACCACTTCAAACATATCCCACATCATCCTTTGAAACTATTCCAAGCCTCAAACACGACTTGTAACACTCCCAGGAAACATCACCATTTTCATTTTCTTGTTTTGCAGTTGAAGTTCCATAACACGATTCTCTTGGTTTCCAAACAAAGTAAAGCTTGGAATAGCATCCCTGGGCATCAAGGGAGCTGTACCAATCATCATCTTGCCATGAAAACTCCTCCATCACCAGATACGATTCCAACTGAACAGGTAAGTTCATGAACTTGTATCTCTCTATCTAGGCATTGTTAGCTTTAGGTTTGTGAAGAAATTATGTCACATTCATAGCCCTGAACATGCCCATATAATTAGTTTTCATTTATGTTATGTATGCTGTGAGAATTTGATGTCTGAACATGGAACAAAAATTAGGTTAAGATTTGGGAATGGAGAAATTCTCTCTCATTTCTGAGAGTTAGGATGAGTTCTTTATATGTCCAGAATCGTGGCTTGATGCTTAACATTTTTCATGTTGTAAGTTTGTGCTAAAAGTCCAGGAATCAGGAGTTGTGTTTGGAACATCAGAGGCGCGCGTTTTTTCAAATGGTTGTCTGAAGGTTGAAGACAACCTTTCTTGGGCTGGGCCTGATTTGTTATTTATGTTTACACCCCATTTTTACTTTTACACCCCCTAGGCCATTTATGCTTATTTTGATCATTTTCTGATTTTTTCTTTTTATTTCTGATTCATTTATTTTTTCTCATAATATTAAAAACATAAAAAATATTTTTTAAATCATTTTTGTATTTATTAGGCATTTATTGGCTTAGATAGATATTTGTACATAAATAAATATATAGATTACTTTTATTCAAAATACTAAAAAAATGATGCAAACATATTTTATTTCTGACTTTTATTTTATTTTCTCTCTTGAAAACATTTTATATAAAAAATACTTTTTTTGTAAATATTAAATATTTTATTTTTATATATATTTAATATATTTGGTAAATAATATAAATACATATATATTTATTAGAATAGTTAGGACAAAAATACAAAATATATACATTTTTATTTTTATTAATATTTAATATTAAAAATACCCTTTTTTACAAATATACTTCATTTTTATTTTACTTTTGTACACAACGAATAAATATTGTACATATTAAATAATTAATACATTTTACTTATTGAAATTAGGGTTTTGCCCTAAATACATAAAAACTCTAAAAAATAATACTTTTTATTTTGTTTATTTGACATATAAAAAACACTTTTTTTTCATACATATAAAAAAGCCTTTTTGCATCTTACATATTTCTTTTATTTTTATTTAATTTGTGCACATTAAATAATCTGTATAATTCCAATTTGATGTAATAGTCTAGGTTTAAATTCCTTGTCAAAATACCCCCATTTGAACATTTGTATCCCCCTTCCCATATATTGTGTTGTAATAACTTAGGAACTTTATTTTTCGCACTTTAAAGCTTTCTAATTATGCCATGTTAGAATTAGGGTTTGTATGCAAATGGATTAACCAAAATAGTTTGACCTAATTTCAAAGATAATCAAGCATGAAAATGGACAACACTAATCACACTTGCACCCCTAGGGTATTCCACTTGTTGCCTTCAATAATGGGCCATATTGCATATTAGGTCTCTTTGGGCAAAACAAAACAATCAATGATCATAGTCCCTCGATGACGCTTTCGAAAGTTGCCTAAAAAATGATCAAGTCCCTCCAAGGAAAAATTGCCCAAAGATACTTGGCACCATTGCAATTATGGTCTAAACAATGACCCACGCCCGTCCCTTTCACATCCTAACACAAGATTGTCCACCAAATGCAATGGTGGAACAAAATTGTTAAAAGGGTTAAAAACATAGAAGAAATCTTTGAGAAATTTAGGAGTAGACAATCTCTTAGTTACTTGAATCAAACTTGCAAAACAAAAACACTTGCCTACTTTTCAAAACCACACATCACAACACTTTCAAAACCAACTTTCAAAAACATTGAAAATCTTTCAAAAGACATACACCTTTGTATACATCCCAACATGGATCATTACAAAGGTTGCCACCACATTGGCCTCTTTTCAAAACATTTTTCAAACCCACACACACAAAGCACCATTTCAAACAATTGAAAATTAAGGCAAGTTGATCTAAGCAAGTAACTAAGAGCCCATGGATAACCATGGATAGAAAGGGTGCTAATACCTTCCCTTTCTATAATCTACTCCCCGAACCCAAGAAAACATCTCAAAGGTTTTTGCTGTGCTTTTTAACCTTTCCTTAGGATAAAATAAAAAGTCGGTGGCGACTCTTGCTCAACCGAAACATTTGCGAAAACAAACGCAAAACCTCAAGTCAGTTCTCCCACCGTATCACACCAGTGTCAAGAGAAAGTTCACTGAACCCATAAATGATTATCTGAATAGATTTAGGCTTTTGAAATCCAGATGTTACACAGTGGTGCCTGAACATGAGTTAGTCGAAATGGCCGCTGGTGGCTTGGATTACTCTATTCGAAAGAAACTAGACACTCAATATTTGAGGGACATGGCTCAGTTAGCCGACAGGGTTCGACAGGTCGAAAGGCTAAAGGCCGAAAAGGCCAGAGTCTTTAAAAATAATAAGAAGGAAAGGATCTCCTATGTTGGAACTGAGGAAGCAGAAGATTATCCTGAATTCGAATTCGAAGAGGTCGAAATCAACCTCGCTGAATTAAAACAGGCACCACCCTACTCCTGCAAATTATTAGTTCCCACAAAAGGGAAAGAGATTGTTGAAAATGAGAAAAGTGACAAATTCCCAAAGAAGGTTTATACCTTCGATGTCACTAAATGTGACGAGATTTTTGATTTACTTGTCAAAGATGGTCAACTCATTGTGCCATCAAATGTCAAAATACCTCCTTTAGATCAAAGAAAGAAGAGAGGATTTTGCAAATATCATAGTTTCCTAGGCCACAAAACCTCACAGTGTTTTCTTTTCAGGGACCTAATTCAGAATGCAATCAAAGATGGCAGACTGAAGTTTGCTGATAAAGCAAAGATGAAAGTGGACGAAGATCCCTTGGACGTTGCAGACACCAACTACTCCGAGCCTGCATGCATTGGAGAGATTAACATGGTGGAAGCTGACCAAATTGATGCCCCAATAGGAGAGAAAGGTACTGAAAACGAAAGCTGGGTGATAGTCGAAGTCGATAAGGAGGTCACTGAAGACGTCCAGAAGCAACCAGAGACTTCGATTGAAGCAGCACCTTTAGCTGTTGCAAAAGAAATCCAGGCTACTGAAGGCCAGGAAAATCAAAACCAAGAATTGACACAGGTCACTGAAGGCCTGAGGCTGGAATTGGAGAAAGTCCAAATCACGAAGCCAACTTCCCCTCATAAAGAAATATGGGACACTTTAGGGGAACCCAGTGGAAAATTTGACTATTTGGTCAAATATTCTGCCCCAGAGAGTTCAAAAGTCCACATTGAAGATATAAAACCCACAGGATGAGGAGATGATGAAGCTAAGGGGGAAGATGTTGAGGTAAACATGGTGGATATGGAGAGGCCTCGCTCTGAGATGGAGGAGGTAGAAAGATACTTAGAAAAAGAGAAGTATAAAATGGAGGATAATCATGCTGGAGATGCTAGTCTCAATGATTACCTCATGACGTGCCACAAGGGAGATACATGAATGATATTATGCCCTAGGTGCAACATCCTCTGCAATCAGAGAATCGCTGCGAACTTCGAGAGGGTACAGAGGGCTCGAACTGGCAACAATTGGCGCCAGGATAACCAGCTATTCAGGTGTTATCCTAAGGCTGGAGAAAGTTTGCTGGAATTTTTGTTTCACTGCTACAAATGGGCAACCAAGTGCTTGATATGCCCAAGGTGTTCTGCTGTGTATGATCAAAGCATGGCCAGAGCCTTCGAAACGATTCCCTTCGCCCCTTGCTGGAACCATCAAGAAACTGTTCAGATGGGCCCACGTTTCGATAGCAGACACAAACAACGAAGGCCTGATAGTCCTCATCCCAAGGCTGCTCGAAGAGTGACGTTCAAACTCACTGCTGAAGTGCCAACCGACAGATGGCTGCAAGTCAGAAATGACAAAGGCAAAGACAGATGGAGAAACACCAAACGAAATGCACGCCATGCTATGACATACAAGAGGCAATTCAACATAGCAAAAAGGGAAGAGGTAAGATTAGAGAACTACAAAGGGAGGAACCCCATGTCGAGATCCCAGTGGCGAAGGCAGCAGAGGATTCGAAAGGCTGAGAGGGAAGCTGTGGCAAATAAAGGGGCAACCTCAGCAAGGAACCAAGGTGAATCTAGCACCAACAAACCCACACCAAAAAACCAAACTGAAGACAAACCCCCAGTTAATAGGAGGCTTTTTTATGAAGTACAATTGGATGAACCAAAGGAATACACTCCAGGCCCAGAAGAAGACGAAGATATGATAACGGATAACTTCGAGTCAGAGGGGGAGTCTTCGTTCAACCTAAACTGCAACGTGGTATCTGTGCTTCCCTGTGAATTTGGACAGGAAACTGAAATTGATGAATATGAGGAAGAAGATACCATATATTTGATGAAGCATAGGCCTGTGTGCTACTATGTGATGGACAATGGGGCTGTCGAGGAGCAAAATGCGTTCTTCGAACGTCCAGAACCAGCTATGAAGAACCATCTTAAGCCACTATTTATTCGGGCAAAAGTTGGTGCCCATGGCGTGAATAAGGTTCTAGTGGATGGGGGTGCTGTAGTCAATTTGATACCCCACTTCATGCTGAAAAGATTAGAGATCCGCGAAGGAGACATCAAGCCCCACAATATGGTTCTATCCAATTATAAAGGGGAAGTGGGCAAAACACTGGGAGTGGTTCAGTTGGACTTGACAATAGGCTCAAGCTGTAGGCCCACCATGTTTATGGTGATCGAAGCCAAGGCCAACTACAACTTATTGCTGGGAAGGGAGTGGATCCATGGCGTAGGGGCAGTTCCTTCGTCAATGCATCAGCGATTAGTTCTATGGAGAGAAGATGGGATCGTGGAAAACATTGAAGCAGACCAGAGTTACTTCATGTCAACAGTCAATTTAGTTGACAAAAGGAATTATGACAAACATCTGGCAAAGATTGCTCCGTGTGTTCCAAATGATGAGATCAACGAAACCAGAAACGCCCACTACTACATGACCCTTCGCCATGATGGCCTATACTGGGATAGAAGAATAATCAGTGAAGAAGAGGGAGTCGAAAGTACTATACAAAGACGGCCAGCAGGCTGGGACTTCGACAACCTTATCCATGACTGAGTCCACCTTTTTTGAAAGGATTTCGGCCTATATGGCTGAGAACGAATCAAAGGCGGCCTTAGAGGCTGAAATAAATAAATTAGCTGTAAAGATGAACGAAATAAGTGGGGATGGCTCGAAATACTCACCCTTTAAAGAACTTGAGATGGATCAAAGGTTGGACGCCATCTACGATAAAGAACCCTTAGGCTTCGAAAGGGACCCCATAGACTCAGGTGCCAAAATGTTGGCGCAGGATCCACTCAAAGAAGTCAACTTAGGGGATGAAAACACGAAAAGAATAACCTACATAAGTGCAAAACTTAGCCCAGGCCTCAAGCAGGAAGTGATCGAGGTCCTCAAGAAAAATAAAGATTGCTTCGCATGGGATTATGACGAAATGCCTGGTTTAAAGAGGGAGTTAGTCGAACACAGACTGCCAATCAAAGATGGCAAGAAGCCCATCAAACAAACTCCCAGAAGATTCGCACCAACGGTTCTCACAAAGATTAAAGCTGAGATCGAAAGGTTGCTGCGTTGCAAATTCATCAGAACCACAAGGTACGTCGAATGGTTAGCAAATATAGTACATGTTATTAAGAAAAATGGTTCTTTAAGAATTTGCATAGATTTTAGGGATTTAAACACTGCAACCCCTAAGGATGAGTACTCCATGCCTGTGGCAGAAATGCTAGTAGACTCTGCTGCAGGGTTCGAATACTTGAGTATGTTAGATGGATACTCTGGGTATAATCAGATTTTTATTGTTGAAGAAGATGTTGCCAAGACAGCATTCCGTTGCCCAGGAGCCTTAGGCACCTACGAATGGGTGGTGATGCCTTTTGGTTTAAAGAACGCTGGGGCAACTTATCAAAGGGCAATGAATTCGATTTTTCATGATTTCATTGAAACCTTTATGCAGGTGTATATTGATGATATAGTCATCAAATCTATATCTGCAGAAACACATTTGCATCATTTGAGCCAATCATTCGAACGAATGAGAAAACATGGCTTAAAGATGAACCCCCTTAAATGTACATTTTTTGTGCAGGCTGGAGATTTCCTTGGTTTTGTGGTTCACAAGAAAGGGATTGAGATCAACCAGAACAAAACCAAAGCCATAATGGAGACGAAAGCACCTACGTCAAAAAGGGAGCTGCAATCTCTGCTAGGGAAGATTAACTTCCTCAGAAGATTCATTTCTAATCTGAGTGGAAGAACCCAAGCCTTCTCTCCGTTGCTTCGTCTAAAGCAAGGCCAAGCCTTCGAATGGAACGAAGCCCATCAGGAGGCATTTGACAGGATAAAAAGATACCTCTCTCAGCCTCCTATCTTGTCTCCACCTTCATGGGGGAAGCCCATGAGATTGTACATATCTGCCTTTGAAGTTAGTATAGGTAGTATGTTAGCACAAGAAGATAGCAATGGTATCGAAAGAGCCATATACTATTTAAGTAGAGTACTAAATGATGCAGAGACCAGATATAGCAATTTAGAAAAGCTATGTCTCTGTTTGTATTTCTCTTGTATGAAACTCAAGTATTATATAAAGCCTGTTGATGTTTATGTTTCATCTCATTTCGATGTCATTAAACACATGCTTTCAAAACCAATAATGCATAGCAGAGTTGGTAAATGGGCTTTAGCCTTAACAGAATATTCTTTGACTTTCATGCCTTTAAAAGCTGTGAAAGGCCAAGTGATTTCTGACTTCATTGTGGACCATTCATTGGTTGAGCAGACTGTCATGAGTTACGTTGAAATGCAACCATGGAAATTATACTTTGATGGTTCAACCCACAGGAATGGAAGTGGTGTTGGAGTCCTTCTAATTTCTCCTGAAGGAATTCCAACAAAATTCAAGTATAAATTAGATGGTCCTCGTTGCTCGAACAACGAAGCTGAGTATGAAGCGCTCATTGTTGGACTTGAAGCTTTGTTGGAATTGGGGGCAACTAGAGTCGAAATTAAAGGAGACTCAGAATTAGTGGTCAAGCAAATAACAAAGGAGTATAAATGCATAAAGGAAAACTTGATGATATACTTCGTCATAGTCAACAGGCTACTTAGGAAATTTGAATACATGGATATTCAACACATACCAAGAATGGAGAACCAAGAAGCAAATGACTTAGCACAGTTGGCTTCGGGTTATAAAGTTTCTGTCAGGAACTTTGAGGATTTAGTCGAATTAAGGGGTAGAGTTATGGCTACTAGATTCACACCATCAGATCTAGAAAGTATGAAATTGGGATATGCTGAGAAACAGGGATTCAAAATATTAGCCATAAACACTTTATCAGATGCAGATTGGCGAAGTCCACTGGTGAGTTATTTAGCAAACCCAACTCTGAATGTGGATAGAAAGACAAAATACAGAGCATTATCATATCTCCTCATGGGGAACGAATTGTCCAAAAAGACCCAAGAGGGCGTATTATTGAAATGCCTAGGAGAAAGTGAGGCATACTTAGCATTGTCAGAAGTCCACAATGGGGCATGTGGGGCACATCAAGCAGGTCATAAAATGAAATGGTTGTTATTTCGATATGGCATGTATTGGCCTAGCATGCTCAAAGATTGTATAGACTTTGCTAAAGGATGTGAGGAATGTCAGAAGCATGCAGGGATTCAACATGCCCCTGCAAGTGAGTTGCATTCAATCATCAAACCATGGCCATTTAGAGGATGGGCATTGGATTTGATAGGAGAAATAAATCCTGCTTCGTCTAAAGGACAGAAATATATCTTGGTAGGAATAGATTATTTTACCAAGTGGATCGAAGCTATACCATTAATAGTTGCTGATCAAGAGGCTATTATTGAGTTTATACAGAAGCACATTATCTATAGGTTCGGATTGCCAGAGAGCATAACCACAGATCAAGGCTCTGTGTTTACTGGTAGAAAGATGCAAGAATTTGCCCAAGAAATGGGGTTTAGATTACTAACATAAACGTCATATTATGCTCAAGCAAATGGTCAAGTCGAAGCAGCCAATAAAGTGATAATAGGGCTAATCAAGAAACATATTAGTAAAAAGCCAAGGAACTGGCACAAAACTTTGGACCAAATACTATGGGCCTGTAGAACATCTCCTAAGGAAGCTACTAACACTACGCCTTTCCAACTCACATTTGGTCATGATGCAGTGCTGCCAGTAGAAATTCATCTACAATCAGTTCGAATTCAAAGACAAAACGAAATCCCAGCTGCATTATATTGGGAGATGATGATGAATGAATTAGTTGAGTTGGACGAAGTTAGATTACATGCATTGGAAATCTTGATGAGACAAAAAGAAAGAGTGGCCAGGACATATAACAAAAGGGTGAAAAGAAAAGCATTCATTATTAATGACTTAGTCTGGAAAGTCATATTGCCCATGGACAAGAAAAATAAAACACTAGGTAAATGGTCACCTCATTGGGAAGGACCTTTTCGAATATTAAAAGTATTCTCAAACAATGCATATGAAATCGAAGAGCTGATAGATGATAAGCGTATCCTAAAGGTTAATGGGAAATATTTAAAGAAATATAAGCCACGCCTGCAGGAGATTCGAATAGTAACAACGTAACCAAAATATTATAAAAATGCCAAAATGGCAAGATGAGATGCCAAAATGGTGTTGTTCGAATATTACATATAAAAAACCAAATTGTAATCAAATGAACACTGAAATTTAGAAATAAGAATTATTCTTCAATCTGTTGAAAGTACTTCGAAAAGATTCAAGTCTATGTTGAGCAAAACGCCTGGCTCCCTCCAAGGTTGCCACTTCTCCCTTGAGTTGTTCTGCAGTTTCCATTTCTGCAAGCCCCTGGTTGAGAAGCTCTTCAAATTGGTTACCAGCAGTATTGGTTTCGAAGGCTATTTGTTGTTCTTTAGCCTCTTTAACCTTCTGTTGAAGTTCTTGAATTTGCCTTTCCCAGAGAAGGATGGACTCAGCTCGAACCTCATAATCAGTTTTTGCTTGCTTTAGATGCATAGCTTGATCCTCAGCTTCTTGAGAGAGTTTTGAAGCTTGTTCATAAGCAGCATCCATTGCAGTGCGTTTTTCTTGAACCTTTCTGGCAGCAGATTCATCTTGGAGAAGGTAACCAGTTACGTTGTCCAGCAAAGATTGAAGATCGAACAAGATAGTACTAACTGGCAAGGAGCAGGTAGCAAGGTTGACTTTTGTAAGCAACTCCTTCATAGTGTAGCAAGCAGTGCTATCCTGTTTGAGCACTTCAAATATATCCACATTAAGAATTGTTCTCCTGGTCCTGTTAAGAAGTACAATTCTTTCATCTGTGGGCAGAGGATGGCTAGTCGAACTTGTGCCAGCCCTAGCAAGTGGAATGTCCCTTTGAGCCAGCTTCGCCTTCATGTACCCAATAGGGTCATTTCATCTCTGGAGTGCAAGCTCCTCGTCAGTCATTCGAGACAAAGACGGTTGAGGGAGTTCCACATGCAGGGGAGTCACGTCCACTTCGACTTCCATGGGTTGATTGGTTGTGTCACCATCCCCTTTATTTGTTTCGTGCTCATTATCTTCTTCATCGTCATCCAAATCCACCACTTCGATGTCTTCTTTTTCGCTGCTATTTGCATTGGACTCTGTCCCAGCAGTCGAACCATCGTTGGCATCCTCCTCCTCAGACTCTTCTTCTGTTGATTCTTCGTTTCTTTGGCCAGAATCAGCTTTCTCTCCTTCAGCATGAGTATCCTTTGGGTCCTCTTGAAGGGTTTCAAGAGGGGACTTTTGAGGAGAAGTTCTTTGTAAAGCCTCTGCAGATTCATGAAGCGGTGTTTCATTTGTCTCTTTTAGAGGAGGGGAAGTACTCTGATCATCCTGCTGCTCAGAAGTCCCATCCAGAACCGCCATATTGGAGGAACCTTTGTTTTGTACAAGGTTGCTGGAGTCTCCTTGAGGAGAGGAGTTGAGCGGAGCAGCAGCTTTTGATGGTGAGGTCGAAGTGGTAAAAGCTGGATTTAAGATATTCTGCAAGGAGCAAAAGAATATTAAAAGCATGCACCAAGGTAATGAGAAATTATTTCCAAAATTTTAAAGTTCAATTTACCTGTGGACTCTCGGAAGAGAGGTTTCTAGCTATGCGTTCCAACATTACGTTGGAGGTCGAAGATGGAATTTTGGATTTAGGTGAGGGAGCAGCATCCCTGGAATCGAGTCCAGAGACACTAGTTGGTACAACACTTTTTGAAATATCCTTCTTCTGCTTCTTCTTCGAAGCAGCTGGTAAGTTTCCTCCAGCCTTGGGGTCTTCCCCAGTGGTGTTTGATTTTCGCTTCGTTGGAGTGGTAGGCGGAAGTTTGTTGGTCTGAAAAGATTTAAACAAAGAGTTAGATGTAAATCATGAAACATTAGTGAATTCGAAACATCAAGGCTAAGTGATTACCTGTGGAGTTGGAACACTGGTTATTGTTGGTATTGTTGTTGTTGTTGTTGCAGCAATGGTTGTTGTTTCGGATTGAGTTACATTGTCGATGGTTTCGATAGAGGCTTGAGAGGCGCTCCCTTCTTTTGACTTTGAAGCAGCAGTCTTTATCCTGATGGCTGAAAATCGAAACAATTAAGGCAAAAGTTAAAGATATGGAAAATGAAAAACGTTTGGGATTTTCCCAAGCATTCGCACTTGTGCCTTGATCAGATTTAATCGACATGGCAGTAAGGTCATAGCGAAGATGTCCTGGGAAATCGTGGAGCCAGTGTCGAGCCCATATCACAGTCTCAGATGGCTTTGGTTTCTTTTGAAGATGTTTGAACATTTCTTTCCAAGTGAACCACCAAGGGTATGGAGGAAACCAAGCCAGAGCCAGTTCTGAGGTAGGTAATCTAGGAAATTTAGGTGGATGCATTTCGAATGCCAACCTATACCTATCCTCAGGTGACAACCCTGAAGGAAGTTTTAACTTAGAAACTTTTTGTTTGAATTTTTCCTTCAAGGTCTCAGCCGCTTGATGCACAGTGGATTCCAAGTGTGTGGGATCATAAGTAGTTTCGAAATAATTTTGAAAAGCTTTAATCTCTTTGGCATGAGTGAACATACCTTTCTTGGATGGTACCTGCACATCAAAGGCATCAGTTAGTTTCTGCTGAATAGTAAGAGTATTGAACATATAAGTCTGATAAAACTTTGTCCACCGTTCCAGAAACCCCTTTGCTGTAAGGTGGGTAGGTTCGAAAGTTATTAGCTCAAACTGGGCAAAGCCTTGGTATTGTTCTTGCTGTAGTTTGGCTTCCCGTGCCTTGAAAGTTCGCCCAGAGGTAATGGCACTTTCAGTTTGAAATAAGGGTTCAGGAATTAGTTGGCACAAGCCAAACTGTCTCGAAACAAAGTTGGGCTGATAAGCGAAAAGGAAAATCTGATTCTTGGCAGGAGTTACTCTTGAAGAGATTAGTCTGGGTAGCAAAAAGGATCTCCATACATCTTGAATCTCTTTGCTCTTGACAGCTTCTGAGAGAGCCATGGTGAACCATGAAGGTCCATGAGCCCTTGAAGCAAAAGGTGCCATGGTCTCTTCGAACTTATGCCTCTTGGAGAATATCATGATGTATTTTGAGAATAGGACTTTGAAGTCATCCTTATCATCATTTGGGGTTAGTCTTCGCAGCCTAGTGCCTTCGATTATTCTATCCGTTATTTCAGGGTCTTGTTCAGCAATGGTGTTGGCAGTTGACAATGAAGGTTCGAACATGGCATTTAGCCATAACTGAAGCAACCAGAAAGGGCCAGCTAGCAGGATATTCTTGGAGGTGTGAGATTTTAGACTCGTAACAGCTGACCTTAGGCTTTCATAAAGATCAACTAGTAGCAATTCTCTCAAGCACACTCTCCGATTCTCATGCAAATCTCTAGCTAGAGGAATAAACCTACTGGCTACCTGTAGGGATCTGCTGCAAAAGACATATCTTGACAGCCATAAGGTAAGGAAAGCAATGTGTTCTACATCAGACACACTGTCTCCTTCAGTATGATAGTGGCTGATAAACTTTGAAAAGCTTGCTAGTTTGACTTCGAAGTCGATTATACTCGAATGTTCTTCGTTGTCAGGGATATATGTTTCTCCTAATGGTGATAGCCCAGTAATGGCCGCTATGTCAAAAAAGGTAGGGGTAATCATTCCACCAGGGAGATGGAAAGTATTATAAGTACTGTCCCAGAAATATAGGGACGCGAATAACAATGGGTGGCTATAAGTAAAACCTGGCTTCGACAGCTTAATCAAGTTGTAGATACCTAATTCTTCCCATTGCTGGGATTTCTTAGCTTCTACCTTATTGAACCAGTTATGATAAGCAGTGTCGGAGGTGGGGCAAGATCGAAACGGTTTGAAGTTACTCTTTACATAGTCTAATACAAAAGGGTCCTTAGGAGGAACAATTGGATTTTCCACGGTGTTTGAACCAGAAGATTCTATTGCCTTAGGGGCGTCCATTTTATTAAACAGGGGTTTGAAATTATAGCAAACTGGGAAAAATTTTCTGGTGTCTTTTAAAATTTCAAAAACTGTAAGAGGGCCCATTAAAGCTAACCTCTTGCCAGCAGCGGTGGTAGGAATAAGTACCTGGGATGCATAAATCATTTCTTTCTCTTTTGAGATCATCTGGGGAACAAGAACAGATTGACCTTGGTAAGTGACAACCTTACTTTCCATTGTAGTTCCTGCGGTCTTTCCTTTCTTTTTGGAAACCTTTTTTAGTTCGGATGAAGTAGAAGAAGACATTGTTGGAAGAATGTTGAAAGCTTAGGGTTTCGGTGAGAAAAGAAGGAGAAAAGATTCAGAATGTGGGAAGAAAAGAAAAAAGACTAAGTTGATGGGTTTTTATAATGTGGAAGTTTAAGCATCCACTGAGTAAGGTTGTGATACGTGGTAATCATGGGTTGGTTTAATGAAGAGGTGGCGTAAAGTTAACATTGGTAATAGGCGTGATTAAAGATAATCATTGTTTTGTAACTGCACCATACTGTGAAATGGTTCAAGGCGGTTAAGGAATCTAAAAAGTGTTATGATTGACGTGACTGGAGTCAAATGCAATAAATGTTACGATGATTCGAAGGTCGCATCAAAATCTTGTGTATATGTTTAAAATAAGTATTTCTCAAAGGGATCGAAATACATATTTTAAAGGGGCATTTTGTTGGCTGAAGATTTTGATAATATTATTAGAAGCAAAGTAAATTGGACGTTTCGATTGAAATGAAAACGTCATGTTTCGAAATAGTAGAAGCAATGCTTCGAATGAGCATATCAAAGCTTGGAGCTTCGAGTGACAGTTATGAGAATATATCCAAAGAAGTCTCGAAATGATAACAAGGTTGTATCTAAGGAATGCGTTCGAAGCGAAGAAATGCCAAAACATTTGAAAATCAAATGCAAGCGGGATGTTCGAAATTTGAAATTTATGCGCTGGAGCATTCGAAGACGCGTGGAAGTAAGAGAGAGGCATTGCTCTGCATGTTCTGAACGTGGCAGAATCTTATAGCAAGACCGTTATGGTCGAAGTAGTATAAATAGAAGTCTTAGCATTAGGATTTCGTGTGTCATATCTATTGTACAAGAAAACTCAGTAAACATTCAAATTACCACATGGCTAGGGAAACGAATGCAAGAGCAATGTACGTATGATAACACCACGTGTTTATGATTTAATGAAAACTCTTTATCAATTCCAGTATTTTCCTTTATCTTTATATCAATACCATTTACAAGTTTTTGCATCTAAAGTCTTTTTATTCGAAATCTTTTCACTGATGCCTTACATTTAAATGCTTTCCTTCCATTTCAAATACTTTACATTTCAGAAACTGTTATACATTTCATGCCTTTATCTTCAAATTTTCATCCTTTGAACACCTTTTTTACTTAAAGCCATTTTACAGTTTTCTTGCATTAAACGCTTTCTTCACATTTCGAATCTTTTACATTAACTGTTTTCTTTACGATTCGAAGCCATTTATTTGTCTTTTATGCAGTTTTTACATGTCTTTACAATTGACCTTTATTCATGCAATTTAGTTTCGCGCACGTTTATTTGATCGCACCTTTAGATCTTTAAGAGAGAAATCGAAATAAGTTAAACACCTACACAACATTCTAAATACCAACCATGAATACCAGTTCGATCATGAGAGTTACCCTAATGACCAACACGTCCTAGGATCAATCTAGTCGATCCTGCGAGTTACCAGAGAAATTGAATAACAGTCAGTAAGTTTATTCGATAGTTTGGAGGACTAGCGGTTGTTTACCAGAAATCACTGTAAACACCTGCTTCATTGCTAAGACCTCAAAGTCCCGGCGTAGACGGTTGAGCTGAGCTCTCTTCACTCTAGCATTGCCTTGACACTTCAACTTCATGGAATCCCATAGATGTTTAGATGTCTTCTTTTGCGTGATCGTCTTCAGAATTGACTTGTCAAGCGACTGAAACAAGTAATTCTTAGCCTTTAAATCCTTCAGCTTCATCTCCTCCAGGTTCTTTATTTGCGTTGTCGTCATCCCATCCCTACTTGTGGGCTCTGTGTAGCCTGAATCGACAACGACCCAATACTCCTTAGACGAAGAAGATTCTTCATGACCATGCTCCAATGATCGTAATCGTCGTCGAACTTTGGAATAGAGGCTGCTGCAAAGTTTGCTTATGAACCCATCTCTCAGGTCACATGCTCTAGATACCAGATTGTTAGATGCAAAAGAACTTAAGAGAAAGTAAATAACAGTTTGGAAATGACTTAATATTAATTGTGAAATTGCAGCTAATAAATAGAAAAAACTTAATGTGCTGTAACAGACTACAGTCCATGTTCTGCTAGAATTTAGGAAACTAATTTAACTACAAAATTAAATTAAATATAATAATAAATCAATGCTAAAAACCGGGAAAATTTTGACCAAGCCTTATCAGTTCCTAACATATCCTTAGGAATAATATTATATTGGTTGATGCTTGGTTTTCTTGTTGGGTTACTGCTATGACTTCTTTCCATCTATGAGTATTGTCTCCTACCAGATTGCATAGTTTTAAACCAAGGGCCTAAAAGGTTGACTTTTGTGATACCATTTGTGGCTTTATCGGTTTAAGAACACTAAGCTTTTCTTTGACCTTAACTATCACGAATATGTCTTGCATTTCAAAGATACCATTCCAAAGTTAACCAAAATACCATGTAGCTTTGATTCTTTTGATCTTGAACTTTTAGTAGAAATCAATCAAGCTACCAATTTTTTTTTGCAAGTTTTAGTAAATTATTAGTCTCCAATTCTTAAGTCTAAAATTTAGGTCCAAATATATTTAGAGTAAAAAAAGTCCACCAATTTACTTATTAAGGTTAAAATATTAGTAAGACATTCTTTCTACTACAAAACTTGTTATTAGACTGAATTTTACAGTTTGTGACAAGTGATACCCTAAGATGAAGTTTGACCCTATGATGTAGTAATGTCAATGTAGTTTAAAATCCACTAATTCATTTTCATGTCAGCAATGTTAAACTATTAAATTTCAAAAATGCAAATTGATAGATTTGTCGAATAATATCATTATGGTACACAGGTATCCAGCTAATTATTATGTTTTAAATGCAAAAATGCATATTATTTTCATGAGAATCTCATCCAGATCTTATAGAAAATACCAAAAACCTGCTAATAGGTAAATCCTCCATTATACTGTAGACAAACAGACCAGAGTTTAATTTAATTAGAGCACAAAAGCTGGAACATAACATAGCCCTTCCTGCATCTAAGACTGGCAAATAAGACATTGTGCATCACTTCACAATGCAGATCTTTATGACAGAAGCAGCTCCAATACGATGAAGGGCAACAACTGCATCACCAGGTTTACAAAGCCCCTTTTGTGTTGCTGACTTAAGGGAAGCTTCCAGAATAGCATCTGTAGATTCTGCATCAGTAGCTCTGGCAGATCCTTCTGCCAGTATAGGAATCAACCCTCTGTATATTAAGCTGTGCCTTGCTGGTGACTCGTCACTGCAGGTCCAATCAAATGAGTCCGTTGTCAAAACAGGAACTACCACGGACAGGATTGGAACTGCTGGCCTATACTTAGCAACTAACTTGGCCGTGGTCCCACCTCGTGTCAGCACGACAATGAGTTTAGCTCTCGCCTTGTTGGCTGTTCGTACAGCCGATGATGCAAGGCTTTCCAATGGACTCATTGGCAATGGAGTAGACCTTATCATCTCTTTGAAGATAGTACCATAGTCAAGGGATGATTCTGCTTCAATACAAATGCGAGCCATGATTTTCACAGCAAGTTCAGGGTAAGATCCAGCAGCACTTTCACCACTAAGCATGACACAATCTGTTCCATCAAGAACTGCATTGGCTACGTCGGTTGCTTCAGCTCGGGTTGGCCGAGGAGACTTGATCATGGATTCAAGCATCTGGGTGGCAGTCACCACAGGCTTGCCAGCAAGATTGCACTTATATATCATCATTTTCTGTGCGAGAAATATCTTCTCCACTGGGATCTCCATTCCAAGATCACCTCGTGCCACCATGAATGCATCAGTTTCACGCAGGATTTCGTCAAAGTTCATCACTCCCTCCTGATTCTCAACCTTGAAATCCAATTCCACAAAATCATTAATTAAAAAACATAAACTGGTAATCATTTATATAGCACAAGCAAAAATCACCCCTTTCTTTCCACATCATCTTATACAGCACAAACACAAACAATTGAAAAATGGCAATCATTTATATTAATAAAGTTGCAGAAGAATGCAATAAGAATACTACCTTTGACATCAACTTAATATGCTTTGCATGTGGCCCCAAAACCGTGCGCACATTAACAAGATCCGACCCTTTACGAACAAATGAAAGAGCAATCATATCAATATTGTTAGGGACACCCCATTCAAGAATATCTTCCTTATCCTTGTCAGTAAGGGTGGGAAGATCCACCACAACACCAGGAAGATTGACATTTTTCCTCTCACCCAGCATTGCAGTGTTTTCACAGCGACATCTAACAGTACCAGCTTCTTGATCACAAGACAAGACAGTAAGTGTAATCGTTCCATCAGAGCATAGTATGGTATTTCCAGGCTTCAAGTGAACAGGCAGTTTCTTGTAACTCATAGATATCGTCTCAGTATCTCCCTTAACATCATAATCAGTAGTGATGGTGATTTCTTGTCCTTCCTTGAGCTGAATAGGTTTTCCATCTACCAGAAAGCCAGTACGAATCTCAGGCCCCTGCAGTAGAGAGCATATGTTATACAAAACAGCTTATAAGTTGTAGAAAAACAATTCGAAAAATAAGTTACGCTCACCTTGGTGTCGAGCATGACGGCGCAGAGAATACCGGTGGATTGCATAGCAGACCTGAGATTGTTGAGGGTTTCCTGGTGATATTCATGAGTTCCATGAGAGAAATTGAAACGAGCAACGTTCATGCCAGCTTTAAGAAGCTTCTGGATCATTTCAACAGATCTGGAAGCTGGACCCAAAGTACATACAATTTTGGTCTTAGGAAGACGCGCATCATTAGGCAGTTCGTTCATGATCCCTTCAATGTCTATGTTCGACATTTCTAACTCCACCGATCGATTCGAATGCTACACACAATACAAGACAAGTGATAAATAGACACTACCTAACTTGCTTTTGCGATTTCAAAACACCTTTTCTTTCTTTGCCAACTACTACTACTATTATTGAGGGTTTGGGTTAGAACAACAAGTTAGAATGCTTGTATTTAATTACCAAACTTGCCACTGCCCACAGGTACTGAGGTGGAATATTCTCTTGTTTTTGTGTCTCGTGGGTTTTGAATTCCAAACAGCAATAATCACGATTTGGGTTGAATACTTTTCTTTTCTTTATTTGGAGGTTGGGTTGAATCATGTCTAAATCTAATCATAAAGTCACCCTAATTATTTTCACAATTAGAACAATTAAAGTGCGACTTTCATAACCGAATAAACCTTTATTCTTCTCCTCCTCTACGTCATTACTATTATGCGTCAAAACCAAACACCTCTATTACCCCCACTGTCTTTTTTCGTCAAATGTTTTTTTGAAATAGATTGTCTGCATAAATAAATTCCGATCTATATAATTTTTTTTGAAAATTTACTAAATAAATATATAAATTTGAATTAAATATAGACTAAATATAGTGGTGTTACAATTTAGTATTAATATTTTTTTTTTACTGATTTTAAAAAAAGTAAGATTTATTTTTTTATTTATAGCATGATTAAAAACATTTTAGAAAAAAATAGGTATAAAAAATTAATTAAAAGTAGTTTTGAGATATTTTAAAATCAACTATTCAAAAAGTTTGATTTCTTTTTGTCAAAGATTAATATCTTAGTTGTCTATAATTTTATTTAGTTTTTATGATACAATCTATAGATTTGTTGAATGACTATTTTGTATCAAGCATAGACTTAAAAATGCAAATTTGAATCGTGTTGCCCATTTAACTATGGTTAAAAGTTATTATGCTGGATGGTTTCAATTTTCCAAGGTGTCCCACAGATTTGGACTCTAGACGCCCACGTCTTCTGGTTGTTCTTCTTCCGTGTGCAACCCCTTGTTTTGCACGTGACTCCAAACAAGCTTACTCATTTACTTTAACCAACACTTACTGTTGGTCCCTATAACAAAACTAAGATTTACTTTATATAGTGTCAAACAAAATAGTTATACTCGTAATTTTAAAATTCAGATCGTGTAAGTTAGTTGAACCGACTGTGACTTAGAGATAGAACAATCTGATAAGATTATTAGATTATTATTATAATTGATCAGGTGAAAGGTAAAAATTAGTGTGACTCGATTTACTAGTTAGATTAGTGAATTAGTAGTTTTTTAATTTAATAAATTGATCTTTTTATGTTTATTTTTAAACTTAATTATAATTTTAATCTTCTATTTTTATTTTTTAGGTTTTGATTTTAAATTTTGATTTTATTAATATTTATAATTATATTAATCATTTATTAAGTAATGTTAAAATTATAAAAATGAAATTTTGTCAATTTTTGAGAATCAAATTTTATCAACTGCACTATAAATCTTTTTAATATTCAAATTGATTAAAAAGAAGAATACTTCCTCCCTCCTGAAATATAAGAGAGAGAAAAATGTAGTTTTGTTATTCTAAAATATAAGAGAAAAAAATCAACTTTTATTCTTCTCAAGATAAAATTAAATATAAATTTAATTTAATTTACCTTCTCTCTCATCTTTTCTATAACCAACAATCAATTAAAATTATTTTTACATCTTCTTATACTTTTTTTCAATAAAAATCACAAGTAAAATAATTATATTTTTAGTTTTCTTAATAAATGTGTTTTTATTTTTTTTCTCTTATATTTTAGGACGGAGGAAGTATATTTTATAATTACAACAATACAATTCTCATAAAACTTATTTATAATTAATCATTAATAATATAATAAATTTAAAATATTAGAAAATTAATTATATTATATCTATTATCTATTTATAAAAATTAAACTATACGGAAATCTATATAATACCCTTCCAATACAAATTAACATTTAATCTAATTATAAGAATAGATTAAACTTTTTTTAACACTACTCTCGTCATATTATTTTGATATTTATTATATCTGATGTGTTATCACATTACAATTAAATATAATATTTATTTATTTTTTATTAATCACTAAAATCACTTTGATTTGAAAATTAACCCTAAACTTTAAGCGCTTAAAAATTTTGAATAATGAAAAACCACATTGAAGATATATATATATATATATATAGCCACACAACTTCCCATGTTTCATTTTTGCTAAAATATCTTTCCCTTGAAATTCAAAGTTGTTCATCCACTCCATCCTTCAAACTCTAAATCTCTTCTTCAATGCCGAATCAATTTTTCATATAACATCGATAGAGAAGCAAATCTTCAAACCTTTCTCTGCGTTTTTTAACCATGTATTGTACTATTTCCTCTTCAATAATTTTGCTGGAGGATTTCCTCTTCCTCCCACCCTTATCACTACCACTGCCATCGTAAGAACTATCGGAGCCCGAGTCATGTCGTCTCCGCCGTCGTGACCGCTGATCACCACGATGACACTTCTCTGGCTTCCATCTGAATCTTCTGATTACGAAGAAGTTGATTCTGATGCAAAATCATCTAATTTCCTTTATCTTCTTGATTTCCTACTCTTACAAGTTCTAACTCTGAATGTTCTGTGTGTTTGTTCCCTCCCGCAACTCATCTGGAATGTAAGCTTTCAATTAATCTATTTGTAATTCATTGTCATTTGTTTAGATGCATTGAAACTGATTTTTCATTGATTCATTAATCTATCTGCAATTCATTATCAACTTATTTATCAAACAGACTTTTAATGGGTACACATTATGTGTTTGTTGAAATGTTACAGTGAATCTTATGTTGCAGCTTGTCAAAAGACTGGTTTGAATTCAGCAAATCGGATTGTGGCTTTACTGTTCTATTGTTGTGAGTTTATGGTCCTATGAATTCAGCAAGTTTGGAAATCATTAGTAACGCAAAGAATGATTTCTGTCTATTTTCAGGATGTAGAAGATACTCTAATTGCTTGATTCTGGACTGTATTATGTGTGGTTTGATTTTTATTACCTAAACATTGTGTGCAAAAACGTGTTTTCACTTTTTTTTAATACTTCAAAAGCTAAATATAAGTTTTAGGGTTTACTTGATTAAGAATCTAAGTTGTTTTGTTGAGTTTGATTAAAGCTTGCATAGAATGATCGTGAAGCTGTACGCGGTTAATCAAAAGTCATAATAGTTGGGAGGGTCAAACTTTTGCATTCTTTCTTATTATGAATCATGATGGTGAAATATGGATATTCTTCATTGCAGGACAATATATTGTCAATGTATGGTACTTAAGCTTTTATGCAAGGTTGCTTGATATAGGTAATGATGCTAATGACTCTGAACTTTCTGCATAATCGAACCTTGTGTTTGCTTTAATTTTCTTTAGCTTTGGTCAACTTCTTTTGACAATGTACTGAACCGATTTCCTGTTTGTCCAGGGCCGTTTGTGCATACAGATTGAATTATGACTTTAAGCACTACAAATGGGTTCTTTTCTAATTTTGTCATGGCATTGATTAATGTTGGATTCATGAAAGAATGTTTTGAGTTTAAGGCTTCGTGTTATTTTTCAGAAACCGTATGTGATAGAGAGGTTGTAGATATTAAATCATAATCTACGAGTTTGTAAGAATTGAATTCCAACAATATAATTGTTAAACAAATCTATACGCCCACCAGGTTTTTGATAGAATTCTGCATTGAATCCTCATCTATAGATTTTTTACATAACATATTTGTTATTGTGTGTTTTTAATTTGAATGAACTTTTAACTTTATTTTTTGTTTTTGTATATTTTCAGTTTCTTTGATTTTCATTTTCTTCTTCTGAATTCAGAGAGGCTAAATTGTGTTTCTGTATAAATGCATTCATGATTATTACAATAGCTTTCCTATATTTATATATAGTTAGTTATCCTGTTTTGCAATTACAAAGTACCGTTTACTTAACTTTAACTTTGTTTATTATAATAGTTTATATGAAATGTCTTAAAAAAAATTATATTTGGTGGTCCCCCAAAAACCTCCAATAGATCTAGATTGATGTCATATGTACTACTGTCAAGGGAAAACATTCTCAAAAAATGGTTTAGAGAACTATAACAGTAAAAAAACAAAAATCATATACTTAGATTAATATCATATTACAACTATAATAGTAAAAAAAATGTATCAAAAGAAGAATATAAAGGTTTTGTTGACAAAGATTAACATCTCAAACTGAAAGACGTTGATTGCATCCGAGGACGGGTAGTTAGATGCTTCTTCACAGTGATGCATAAAATCTCATTCAACTCCATAAATGAAGTCATTTGATATTTTGCCGTGCATAGAACTTTCAAACATCTTCGATTAGTAACAAGTATTTTCTTGTTAGTATAGTTCCTGTATTTTATATTTCATTGTACATATCTGTATTAAATAGATTAGTAGAGTTTTTGTATCTCTGCCATGTAAGCTTAGTACTAAGTAAGAATACCACCCAATAGTTATTTAGCTTATCCTATTTGGATATAAACCACACATGTAATCAGTTCTATCAATGAAGAAAGATTTCAGCATTTCTTTTCTGTTATTGCAGTTCATTTTCTGTTATACTACTTCTTCTCCATGAGTTTACATGGTGAGTATTTCACTATTCACATAGTATCAGAGCTGCAAAGGCTCTGGTAGCCATCATTTCCTTATTTCGGCTTGATTCCAGCACTTTCTTTCTTTGCATTGGGCCTTTCTCTTACGCTTGTAATTCTTTCTTTCTGTTCTTGCAGAACTATCCCTTCTTGCTAATCTTGCGTTTCTTGCAATCAAGCTTGCCCTTCTTTCCTTTGATGGCATACCATAATTTCACATATTTCTCTATAAATTCCTCCAACCCCTACTATCTTCATCCTAACGAAAATCCATGTTTGGTCCTTGTTACTCCTCTTCTTGATGATAAGAACTATCATACCTAGGCTAGGTCAATGCATATTGCATTGATCTCAAAGAACAAGGAACGATTAATTGATGGCACGCTTCCAAAACCTCCAGTAGTTGATGCTCTCTATGCTCCTTGGGCGTGAGGCAATACCATGGTTTTAGCATGGATCCACTGTTTTGTATCAGAATAAATGGCGAAATCCGTGTTATAGATTGAAAGCGTTGTTGGTGTATGGAGAAATTTGCAGATTCGCTTTTCGCAAGGTAACATTTTTTGCATATCTAATATTCAAGAAGACTTGTACAAATTTCATCAGGGAAGCTTGGACGTTTCAAACTACTTTACTCAGATGAAGGTGATGTGGGATGAATTAGAAGCCTACAGACCCATTAATGTGTGCTCTTACGCTATATCTTGTTTATGTGGAGCTCTTTCTTCTGTTCGTAAATATCGCGAGCAAGATTATATAATTCGTTTCCTCAAGGGCTTAAATGAGAAATTCAATCAGTCCAATACTCAGATCATGATTATGAGTCCCTTGCCAAACATTGACAAAGTGTTTGCTCTGGTTATTTAGCAGGAAAGAGAACTAAACGCATCTGAGAATGCTGTTTCGACCTCCACTTCTTCTGAAGAATCAACAACACTTCATATGAATGCTGCATCTGGTAACAATTATGGCAGACCTGGAAACAATCATTTTAGAGGCAAGGGCAATAATCATGGAGGAACTAAAGGCACAAATAGAATATGTACACATTGTGGAAGAAACAACCACACTATTGATACCTGTTTTCTCAAGCATGGTTACCCACCAGGATTTCGAGGTAAAGGAAAATCCACTAACTCTAATGCACAACCTGTTTCTTCTGTTGAAACAGGTCAAATAACTCTAGAATAAAGCTCATCTCAATCCATGCTTGACTTCACTCAAGAGAAATATCAAAGCATCCTAGAATTAATTCAATAGTCAAAGGTTAACCCTAAAGCCAATTCCATCTCTACATCTCCATTTGTTCTCAATTCTCACTCTCATCCTGAAACTGGTAAGAACAATCACCTATGGATTCTTGACACAGATGCCACTGACCATATAACTTTTGACATTTCCAATTTTACTTCACATAGAACAATAGTCCCTATTCATGTTAGTTTACCAAATGGTTCACAAGTCACCACAAACATTTCTGGCAGCATAGCTCTTTGTTCCACTCTAGTTTTCCAAAATGTCATATACATCCCTAGTATCAATGTCAATCTACTCTCTATAGAAAAACTGGTACAAATTAATTGCTGTTTTGTTCATTTCACTAATAACTCGTGCCAAATCCTGCAGAATCATTCCAAGGAAATGATTAGTTCAACTAAGCTTCAAAGAGGTCTATATGTGCTTGATTTATTCCACCCTGATCATGTTTGTAATTCTTCCATCCAAGACAGTTCTTTATTATGGCACCTCAGATTAGGACACATTTCTACTGCAGGTTTACAATACATGTCAAAATATTTTCCTTTTATTCCATTCAATTGTAATAACAAGCATCCTTGTGACCCTTGTAATTTTAGTAAACAAAAGAAATTATCTTTTTCCAAATAGCTATAAAAAATCTAAACTACCTTTTGAAATCTTACATGCTGATGTGTGGGGTCCCTTTTCCACTGTCTCAATGTTAGGACACAAATATTTTCTGACCCTTATGGATGAATTCAGTAGATACACATGGGTTATTTTTCTAAAAACTAAAGATCAAGTCAAGCAGAGTATTATTCAGTTCATGAGTTACATTGAAAATCAGTTCCACACTAATCTTAAATGTTTTAGATCAGATAATGAGACTGAGTTTCTTTCTTTATCTGATGTTTTTTCTGTCAAAATGGATTATCCATCAAAAATCTCGTGCCTACACACCCAACAAAATGGAGTGGTAGAGAGAAAGCATCAACATATTTTAAATGTGGCTAGATCTCTTTACTTCCACTCTAAACTTCCTCTTAAAATGTTGAATTTTTGTATACAACATGCTATCCACATCATAAATAGACTCACTACTCCCCTGCTAAATTTTAAATGTCCATATGAACTATTATACAATCAACCTCCCTCCTTAATTCACTTAAAAGTTTTTGGATGCTTGAGTTATGCCACCTCTAACCAGATAAACAAAACCAAGTTTGACCAAAGGTCAAGGAAAACTGTCTTTTTAGGCTTCAAGGATGGAACTAAGGGATACATTTTGTATGATCTTCAAAGCCATAATATTTTTGTGTTCAGACATGTCATTTTTTATGAACATGTTTTTCCTTTTGACCTTGCTCAAGATTACTCCAAATCAGTGCATGCAATACCTACTGCTCACACCTATGCTAACCCTGAGTTGTCCCATCAGTATCCTTCTTCTACTGATATATCGGGTTGTCTTGAGACCAACAACTCTTCCCCTAGCTTGCAGCAGCAATCTGCTACTCCCAGCTCTGATAGTGACCATTCAGGTACCAACACAGAGCCTATTCCCTTTAGACATCATAATAACCATTCTTCTCATGTACCTTCTGTGGCATATCCACCTGTAGCTAGTACCAACCCTATGGATAATCCTGATTCACCTGGGTCCATTGAATCCTATGGTTCTCTACACCCTCATAACCCTATTAATCACAGTCCTCCAATACCTCTCCAGAAAAGCAAGAAAGCCATATAAGACCTTCCAATATCCCTCTAGACAATCTAGTCGCATTTCCAATCCTCCAACCTACCTTGCAGATTACTACTACTATCATGCTAACAATAACCAGAATATTTCCCATCTTTCCTCCATACAAACACAATCTATCTATCCCCTCTCTTCTGTCATATCTTATGACAAGTGTTCTCCCTCCTACAAAAAATATTGTTGTAGCATATCATTTATATCTGAACCAACCACCCACAAACAATCCATTAAACATGATTGTTGGATAAATGCTATGGATGTGGAGCTTAAAGCTCTTGTAGAGAATCACACATGGGTTTTGGTGGATTTTCCCCTGGAAAAGTTCCAATTGGTTGTCGTTGGGTATATAAAGTCAAGCACAAAGCAGATGGATCTATAGAATGATACAAAACCAGATTGGTAGCTAAAGGCTACACTCAAATGGAGGGTATTGACTATTTTGATACCTTCTCTCCTGTAGCCAAACTCAGCACAATTAGAGTTCTTCTCTCACTTGCAGCCATAAAAGGGTGGCACTTAGAGCAATTAGATGTTAACAATGCATTTTTACATGGTGATTTGTCTGAAGAAGTATACATGACATTTCCCGCTGGATTGTTTGGTTTTAGTTCTAACAAAGTTTGTAGATTGCAAAAGTCTTTATATGGGTTGAAATAGGCCAGCATGCAGTGGTATTCTAAATTATCTGCTTTTCTCATCTCCCTTGGATATCAACAATCTCAGGCTGACTATTCTCTTTATGTTAAAAATAAGAATTCTAAATTTACTGCCCTGCTTGTATATGTTGATGATCTTGTCTTGGCAAGAAATTCATTGACTGAGACCACACAGGTCAAACATCTCTTAAATCAACAATTCAAAATCAAGGATCTTGGACAACTAAGGTACTTCTTGGGTTTCGAAATTGCCAGATCAGTAGCAGGCATTTTTCTAAATTAGAGGAAGTATACTCTTGAATTGTTACAAGATGTTGGAGTTCTTGCAGCTAAGCCCTCTTCAGTGCCGTATGATCCAAACCTCCAACTCTCCATCACAAAAGGTGTTCCATTAGAAGATCCTTCATCTTATAGGAGATTGGTTGGTAGACTCATATATCTGACTAATTCTCGGCCAGATATCTCCTATGTTATACAACACCTGAGTCAGTTTATGTCTCAGCATCGCCTTTCTCATTTTCAAGTTGCTACTCGTGTTTTACGATATCTGAAGTTTGTGCCTGCCACTGAATATTGTTTTCTGCTTCCAGTGATTTGAAGCTATAAGGTTTTTCTGACTCTGACTGGGCTCGTCGTCCCGATACAAGAAAATCCGTCACAGGATATTATGTAATGTTAGGTTCCTCCTTGTTGTGCTGGAAATCGAAAAAGCAACATACTGCATCTAGATCGTCTACTGAAGCCGAATATAGAGCACTAGCCTCTCTTACTTGTGAAATTCAGTGGCTGTATTACTTGTTTCGGGACCTTTATATTGAGTTCAAGCAACCTGCCTCTATTTTCTGTGACAGCAAGTCAACAATCTACTTAGCACATAGTCCTACCTTCCATGAGTGAAGTAAACATATCGAGTTGGATTGTCATATCGTTCGTGAGAAGATTCAATCCAAACACATTCACCTGCTACCTAGTTCTACTCATGACCAGCTGGCTGATATGCTGACTGTTGTACCCCAAAATTTTCCCTCCCTTTTCATCAACATTTTCTCATCACAAGACTCTTGGAACTCAAGATCAAGTTAGGGTTTGCTCTACTCAAGACCCCTCCTTGCACTGTTGACCCAAATTAGGGTTTGAGTTTGCACAGGGATGTTTTGACCTAAAATGCCCAAAGTGACTTTCATGCTTCATGTTGGACTTACAAGTTTATCTATACCAAGTTTCAAGCCTTGATTCCAATCTTTGCCAGTCAATTGGACAGTTGACCTAGAAATCAGCTGTATTGGGGAAAAAGTCAACTGTGGCCAATTGACAGTCAAACTTCATGAAATTTGACCCACATCAACATAATGAACTCATATGAACCATTTGGTCAAGTTTGGATCACATTTCCATAAGAAATTTGATCAGATCACCAAAAGGGCAAAATGGTCATTTTTAGGGTTTTGACTGCACAAAGACAATTTTTGACTGTTTGACCTAACCAATGGCAAACCAAGCTCATATATGGACTCAAGGACTCAATGGCATTGTCTTGACCCATTCAAAAAATTCAAAAGATCTCAAGTGCATAGGATTGACAGATGAATTTTTCAATCAACTTATCAAAATTTGACTGTATACTGAAAAGTCAAACTTTGACTTTTTGGTCAAAATCAAGTGCCAAGATTCATTTTTCATCAAGACATGTCAAATTATGAAACTTGTTCACCAAGAAACCCAAAGTTGCAAATTAGGGTTTAAAATGAAAAAATTTCATAACTTAGAATTTTTCTAAGTTATGAAATTTCTTTATTTTTTCCTAACTTTGTCCCATTTTTTCACCAAGATGCAAAGGGATTCAAACAAAACTTTAAACATGAAAGTTGTATTCCATTTCAAAATCTACAACTTTGATTCACAAAGTTTTCTCAAAGGAATCTTGTATCTCTAGTTATGATTTTTGGAACAAAGGTACAAAACATTTTTAACTTAGAGAAATTTTGCCCTATTCTAGGCAGGATTTTTGTCCAACTTCTTGGCCATTTTTCACATGGTTCCACTTGGAGTTTCAATTTGCATTACAAATATGGATTATAGTACACATACCAAGCTTTCCAAATTATCCAAGAACTTCTCAAACACCCTTGTGGTTAGAGAGATTCGAATTTGCAAAGTTGGCCAAAACTCACTTTTGTTCATGACCAAATACATGTTCATGGCAACTTGCATTTTCAAATCAGCTTGTACAATGCTAGCTTGCAGGCCTCAAAACCAGTTTTACACACCTTAATTTAATGTATAACCATTGAGTTGAGGGTTTATTTTGTTCATTTGGACATTGCACACAAAACTAATCCCTAACTAGAAAAAGCAAAGTTCCCATTTTTGGCTTAATGTCACTTTATGTCAAAAGTGAATCCTTGAGGCATGGGGCCAGATCTTTGAGGCCAGATAGAGTCCACAAATTACAAGTCTCAAGGGCAAGATGTGCAACATACATTAGGGGTGGTGCAGGCCTGCATTGAAAACTGACACTTCTTTGCTTCACTTTGAAGAAACATTGCAAAAACACTCCAACTCTCACTTCCTGCAAACGAGAGCTTAAGCAAACCTTGTGAACATTTTCAAAACATCAAACCAAGCCTGAAACACGACTCATACATCCCTAAGACCTGCTCATACTCAGAATCCCTGTTTTGCTGCAAAACAGGGCAAGTTCTGCAGCTTGACCTCTATAACAATATCCACTCGTGCGTTTTTGCTCAAGCTTGTCCAAAAACATTCCATACCATCCACTGAAACTATTCCAAGCCTTAAACTCAAGCTGTAACATCTCTAACCCTACTTGCCATTTTTACTTTCAAGCTGTGCAGGTGGACTTCCATAGCACGATACAGGTGGTTTCAAAGTAAGCTAGGTACTTGGGAAGCTTCCTTGGACCTCAGGCAAGCTATACAGAAGCTCAAACTCCATTGAAGGTGGCCACATTGCTCTACACGATCCAAGCTGAAATAGGTAATCCATGGACTTCTATCTCTCAATCTAGGAAGAGTTAAGCTTAGGTTTGTGAATGAAACATGTCCTACTCATAGCCCTGAAGCCCTACACGTGATCACTTTTCATTTATGTTAAGCGTGCTGTGAGAATTTTAGCCATGAACATGAGGAAAAAATTAGGTTAAAATTTAGGGCCAGAGAAATTCTCTCTGGCCTTTGAGAGTTAATCCAAGTTTTTTACATGTTTGAATTCGTCTTTTGATGCTCTACATTGTTTGTGTTATGAGTTTTTGCTAAAAATCAAGGAATCAGGAGTTAGTGTTGAACAAGGAAGGGCGCGCGTTTTCTGTTTCAAATGGCTGGAGGTTGAAGAAGGTGGTGACTTGGGCTGGGCCTGAGTCACCCTTACTGTTTGCACCCCCTTTTCAATTTACACCCCCTGGCCCATTATGTGAAATACTTGTCATTTTTGTATTTTTCTTTTTGATTCTGATTTTATATTTTTTGCTCAAGCATAAAAAACACCAAAAATATTTTTCCACATTTTTTTACATTTATTTGGCATTTATTTGCTTTATTAGAATATATGTATGTAAATAAGTATAATTCCTTTTCATTTTAAAACCCTAAAAAATAATATAAAAAATATTTATTTTTAGTTATTATTTTTTTTATTTACACTTTGAAAACATTTCCTAAAAAATACATTTTTGTAAATAATCAATATTTTATTTTTGTACATATTTAGTATATTTAATATATAATATATAAATACTTGTATATTTTATTAGATAATTAGGGCAAAAATTACAAAAATAATACTTTTATTTTTTATTTAATATTTGACACCAATAATACTTTTTCTACAATATACTTCCTTTTTTATTATTTTTTGTATGAATTAATATATATTGTGCATAGTTAATAAATAATACTATTTATTCAAAAATTAGGGTTTTGCCCTAAACAACAAAAATAACCAAAAAAATGACTTTTTTATTTTGTTTATACTTCAAACATGAAAACCTTTTTACATGCATAAAAAATCCTTTTTTGCATAATACATTGCATTTTGATATTTATTTACATTGTATTTATTTAAATGTTAAATATTTGTATATTCGATATGGTTGTAATAATTTAGATTTTATTTCCTTGTCAAATATCCCCCAAATTCAAACTTGTATCTCCATCCCCATAATCATATTGTAATAATTTAGGACTTTAAATTATCGCACATTTAAAAGTTTCCAAATTATACCATGATAGACTTAGGGCTTGTATGCAAAATCAATCAATAAATAGTTTGACCTAATTCAAGATAAACATGCATGAAAAACAAACACAATGCACACTTACACCCCTAGGGTTACATCCACTTGTTGCCTTCAAAAATGGGCCATGTTTGCATGTCAAGCACTTTGGCAAAACAAAACAAACAAAATGATCATAGTCCCTCGATGATGCTATCTTGTTGCCTAAAATGATCATAGTCCCTCAAGAAAATTGCCAAAATACTTGACACTATTGCATTCATGGTCCATACGATGACCCGCGCCCGTCCCATTTACATCCTAACACAAGGTTGTTCACCAAATACAATGGTGAAACAACACTATTAAAAGGGTTTAAACATAAGAAAGATCTTTGAGAAATTTAGGGTAGATAGCTCTTGGTCACTTGATCAATCTTGCAAAACGATCCTTGCCATTTTCAAACACACTTCACAAACACAATTTCCAAAATAACTTTCAAAATATTGAAACATCTTTTCAAAAAGACAGACACCTTTGTAAAACATTCGAGTAAAGAATTGTTACAATGGTTGCCTAGACAAGGCATCTTTTTCAAAACATTTTCAAAACCACACACAAAGCACCATTTCAAACAATTGAAAAGCAAAGGCAAGTGATCTAAGCAAATAACTAAGAGCCCATGGATAACCATGGATAGAAAGGGTGTTAATACCTTCCCTTTCTATAATCTACTCCCCGAACCCAAGAAAACATCTCAAAGGTCTTTCCTGTGCTTTTTGACCTTTCCTTAGGATAAAATAAAAAGTCGGTGGCGACTCTTGCTAAACCGAACATTTGCGAACACAAACGCAAAACCTCAAGTCAGTTCTCCCACCGTATCACAGAACTGGAGACTCTGCTGGGGAGTACTTTTTAAGTGGAGTAACCTTAGGGCCTAGATTACCCTTTTGCATGATTAATTGTTTGCTTTGATTGCTTTACATTTTGGTTCTCTTGTTTGGGCTTGAAATCCTACACCCGGATTTGGGAAACATTCATAGATAGCAATACGTTGTGGAAACTGTGCGGGGTATACCGACACGGTTGAAGCAATAGCTATATTAGTGCGACATATTTGTGAGTACCGGTAACCCTTGAGTTCAATCAAGGAGAGTACGGGGCCGCTGAGTGATGTCACTAAGCAATAATGACCTAGAACCTTACTTGACCATCTTGGCCTTTAATTAGGGGTAGTGAGATGACCGGCTTTGGTGCAGTCCGAAGTTGGTAGATACTCGATACTACACTCATTGAGGGTTGCTTTCTTGGAATATGTTGGTCGCTAGTTAAGTGGCTAAACCAAAACAATGAACATAGAAAACAATCCAATGATATTGAGCTCCTTAGAACCCGGTTACTATTTAGGACAGGTTTTAAGCCAACTAAACTCAAGAGGGTACTTACCTATGAAACCCCATGCAAGCCTGAAACTAGGGTTTTGTGTGACTTGTTTGTACATGTGTTTGTGCATACATCATGAACATCATAAAACATCATATGCATCCACTAACCATTTCAAGGGTTTGGATCTTCATCTTTGTTCTTGTTTTGTAGGTCATGGAAATTCTTCGCAGGAAAACTATCCAAGTCAACCTTGTGAGAATCCCTCCTCAACTCAAGGAGCTTACATCCAGAATTCCAGAAAGTTCTCTCTTCAGTGAAAGACATGGTAGACTTCTCAACCTCGTCAACACCAGCATTGAAGAAGACATGGTGAAAGTGTTGTTCCAATTCTTTGACCCCCTTCACCACTGTTTCACATTCCCCGACTACCAATTGGTGCCTACTTTGGAGGAATTTTCTCAACTCCTGAGAATTCCTATTCTTAATCAACTACCCTACAACGGTACGGAAAAAGAACCAAAGCCTGAAGATGTTGCTCAAGCACTACACTTGCAACCATCTGACATCAAGGGGCATTGGGAAACTAGAAGTGGTGTCAAAGGCTTCTTGGAAAAGTTCTTGTTTGAGAAGGCACAAGAGTGTTGGAATTCCTTGGATCTACAAGCCTTTGAAGATATTGTGGCACTCCTCATTTATGGGTTGGTCTTGTTCCTAAATCCTGACCAACTTATAGATGTGAATGCGGTCAAGATCTTCATATCCAGGAATCCCATACCTACATTGCTTTGGGACATCCTCCACTCATTTTACACACGAACAATGAGGAAGAGAGGTGTTCTCATGTGTTGTACTCCTCTCCTTGCAAGGTGGTTTATTTCTCACCTTCCACAATCTGTTTTGAAGAATGAGCAAGGTTCAAGGTGGTCACAACGATTGATAACCCTCACACATTCTGATGTACATTGGTGTTCTCGATCCAGAGAAAATGTCATCATCATCGATTGTTGTGGTGAGTTCCCTAATGTTCCATTACTTGGCATTAGAGGAGGCATTACCTACAACCCCTGTCTAGCTTTAAGACAATTTGGATACGATCGGAGGGATGGCCCTCATGACATGCTGATTCCTGACCTAGTTTTTGACTTCGAAAACGATGCGCAAGGACCGCCAAAGATTCATCAGAGCTTGGAGGATTCCTAACAAGGTAGATAGCAAGACACTGGTGTAATACCCCAAATTTGTCCTACCCTTTTACTTTTGTCTGGTTTACGCATTCTCGCACTTTCCTCATGTACATAACCTTCATTAGGTCATCTAACACATGCATGCATCTCATTGTTTCCGTATTCATGGGATCAAGGTATTTGATCAACACAACAAAGCTATCGTAATTTTTCAATGCATGTTTGAGTTGTGGAAGATTTGGTTGTTTTCGGTGAATTTAAAACAATGCGAATTGGAAACAGTGTTTTTACTGATCAGAGTTTGAAAATTCGCATCTCCAGCTTGGAATGGTGTTTTGGGTTGATTCATGAGTATTTGAAACCGTCTCGATGTTCTATTCAATTTTTGTGTTTGGACCAAAAGCTAATTCTCAAAGGAAAGTCTCCAGATACGCGGTTCTTTTGGAAGTTATATGGTGAAAAATACAAAGAAAAAGGTGCTGAAAGTGCAGTTTTCGCACACTAAAAAATTCATAACTCGAAGACTGTTTATCATTTTGAACCCGTTCCGGTGGCTAAAATTCCTTCTTGATATCATCTACATTTTGTATCTCACGGCCGGAAGCCAGTTCTACCCAGAGAGTCTTCGAATATATGAATTTATCAAATATATTCGCACGAGAAAATAGTAACAAATATTCACCGGCTTCATCTTCAGAAAATCATAACTCGGTCGATTCTTATCGTATCGAGCCGGTTCGAGTGGCATTGGTTCACAAATTGAGTTGGTTAAGTATTTCTTTCAGTTTTCCAATTCGAGTGTGTGATCGGTGGATCTGGAACTGACTGTTTAACGCTGGTTCGTGAAATGTCGCGGTAAGCAAGAGTCGCCACCGTCTTTTATTTTCTCCAAATGGAAAGGACAAAAGCACAGAAAAATTCCTTTATAGAGATTGCTCTCGGTTCGGGAGGTAGATTATAGAAAGGGAAGGTGTTAGCACCCTTTCTATCCATGGTTATCCATGGGCTCTTAGATACTTGCTCATTTGTGTTTTCAAAAATGTGTTGTTTGCTTTTCAATGTGGGTTTAAAAAAGTTTCTTTGAAAATTTCAGTTCGACTCTTGTATCAGTCCTCAAGAGTGTTTGAAAAGTTGCTTTCAAAAGCTTTTTGAAAGGTGTCGGTGTGAAAAGTATTTTTGATTTGTTTTGAAATTAGAGCAAGTATCAAGAGTCGTCTACCTACCCTAAGGAATTCGTCTGTGTAAATGTCCTTAAGATAGTGCCATCCCACCATTGAGAGGTAGGTAGCACCACCGTTGGAGGTGTTCGGGTCAATTCGAGGTTCGGGACATGGTGATCACCGGAGCAATATGAAGACACCTTAGAAGCTACCCTCATGCCAGGTTCCCGGATCATGAGGACTTACTAAGACATCCTCTACTCGACGATCACCTTTCGAGAGGCAAGGCAACAGTGAATCGTACCCTAGGGGTGGTGTGTGACTTGTGTGTCATGTTCATTTATTTTTGTCTTGTTCATGTCAAAGTGATCTATGCGTTCGTTTTTATTTTAGGCATTCATTCTTTCATGCATTTATTTAACAGTTAAGAAATTGCGGGAAATAAAAGTTCTAAACTATTACAAAGGCGCGGGTCCACATCGCCAAAATTTCCAGGACCCGGTTTGACAGAAAATAAATAAATAAAGTAAAAGTGCGAAAGATAAGTATTTACACGGCTTTGGGAGAGGTACATAAATAATTAAAAGAAACGAGATAAATGTGCGAACTGAATTAAAGTTGGAAACGAGGGCGTTGGACCCTTTGTTATGAAATTAAATTAGATGATTAAATTAATTAAATTAAAAAAAGAAATTATTTTTTGGTATTTTTTGGATTTATGGTTTTTTAATGAAATTAAAATTAAATTAACCCTAATTCTATAACTTTTATTTATTAAGAAAAATATTAAGATTTAAACCAAAATTAACCTAATTATTTACATGCAATTTTGATTTATAAAAAATAAATAATATTTAATTATTAGTGAAAAGAAAAGAAAAAGGATAAAAAATTAATACAAACCCTAATTCTACAAATTTTAATTTTATTAGAAAAATATTAAGATTTAAATCTAAATTAAAAAAACTAAAATCAATTAATGATATTTATTTACAAAATATTAAAATAAAATGTATTTTTTATTTTTATGACCTTTCTGATTTTTTTTGTGTTTTTATATATTATTATGAAAATAATTAATTAAAGAAATTGATTAAAAAAGAAATAGTTGAATCAAATAAAAAAATGAAAAATATATAAAAGAAATTGCAAACCTAGGGGGTCTGTCCCCAAATTGGGAGGTGAGATCTTAGCATTTTAGGCCCAATTGTCCCTGGCCTTGTGGACTTTTCAGGATGCGTGTAAGTGCGTTGACCAACGAGTATGGTGCTCCTCTGATCAGGGTCGTTGAATTAATCTCAGTAGGCGCGAGGCACGTTTGAGTGGGGAGCATATGGTGGAACCTTGGACCTTGCACTGCATGAGAATACAATTAAAGGAAAAATATAAGGAAAGGGAGGGGGACCTGGGATCGAACCCAGGTCCTGTTGGTTACCAAGTACTCTCTCCACCACTAGGCCATTCACACGCTTCTGATTATGCAATAACTAATAAATAATATAACATAAAATAAGCGTTAGTGGATAAATTCAGCGCGAAATTCAAATCACCCTATCAGTGCTGGACACTTCATCATCTTCTTCTTCGTTTTACTTTTCCTGAAAATATAAAAGTCATTAGCAACGGTTTTGAACCGTCCCCAAATGCACCATTCTAGAAAATAGCGATTAGCTTGTCTTGGATCAGAAATTGGGCGCGACCCCATCATGAAATTCGTTGGAAGCTCTTGATTCTAATGGTACCATTCCCGTGTCCCAATTTTTTCTTGAACGTAAAGCCCTAAATCAAAATCCCTGTAACCCTAAAACATAACAATGGCGTTTTTGCATATAGTGTATAAAAACCCAATCAAAGTATGTGGTTAGCTTCAGAATACATCACTTAGTATGATTCCATAAACAAAATGCCATGAGAATGCCTGAAAATCAAAACACGAATATGCATTTTATATGAAAAAATTTGATTTCTGTATACCGATTCAAGGCGTTAGAGTTGATGTTCTTGATTGGAATAGCCTCCTGGTCACTTTGGCAAGCTAATGGAATGGTTATTTGATCTTGAAAAGCCCTAAAACCTAGTTTTCAGTTTTCAACTTTTTTGCAAAAAAACTCAAGTTTGCTTCTTTGTGTATGGCGCAGCTTGGAGCCCATTTGCATTAGGGTTAGCATCAATATATACATGTGAATGATTAGGGTAAGAATTCAGAGCCAAAGGATCCTTGCATTGATGTGAAAAATATTTGATTTTCAAACCATAATTTTCCAATCTTTTTCAAGCATATTTGATACAAATCATGGCCAATTGACTTGATTATTTCTATATTTGGTCATGCACGAAATCTTAAGCTTATTCCTTGCATAAAAAGATTTGATTGCATTGGTTTGGTAATTTTCATGTATTTTAATTAATTAAATGAATTATTAATAATTAAAAATCCAAATAAATAAATAAAAATGATAAAAAACTTCCCTTTGGGCCAAATGGTCGTGCACATGCCTTGGATGATGAATTGTGGAAGAAAAAGAGGCCCATTAGCAATTTTAAGACATTTGAAGCAAAGTTGACTTTTCAAAATATCCAAAAATTTCCCAACTTCCACAAGGCATAACTTGCTCAATTTTTAATCTTTGATCATGTTCTTGGACATTTTGGAAAGGTCTTGAAGTCCTCTAACCAATGTCTTTGGTCCCATGTCATTTTTATTTACCAATCTCAAGTTATGTCCTTTGACTTAAAGTCTCTTTTTGTTGACTTTTGAAAATGACCTATAATGTTGAAATTGATAACTTTTTGTGAGAGCATTTCTTGGACTTGAAGTATGAATAGGAGTTGTAGGAAATGTCTTTCTCTTCAAAATGATCTTTGGATGGAATTTTTTTGATAATCCATGTGGAAGTTATGCCTTGGTCAAGTTACAATTGACTTTTTCAACTGTCCAAATATGGAAACTTTTGCATCTTGATGATTTTTGAACCAAGCTTTGAGAATCATGATCAAGCATTGATAAAATGATGTTTGTGGCTTCAAAATGAGATGTTGACCAAAAATTTGAACTTTTGACTGTCAAATGACCATTTTGCCCCTACAGTTGACTGTAGTGCAATTAGGGTTTTTGACTGTGCAATTTTGTGCTGTAAGTCTTGAAACTTGGTATGAAGATGCTTGACCATGTTTATAAGCATGTGGGACTTGATTGGACCCTTGGAAACTTCATTTTCTTTGTCATAACCAAAACCCTAATTTTGACTTTTAGGAGGCCCTTGAACTGTGCAACCCTTGGGGAATTTTGAAGCTTGCTCTTTGCAAATTTTGAAGAATATGGGAGGGCAAATTTTGGGGTACAACAGTTGCCCCTGTTCAATCTTCTTAGACCTGAGGATGCAGATTGGCTGACGTGCCTTTCGTAATCCGAGGGTGGAAGATGATTGAACACTAGAGTGCCCAGAAATTTGCGCTCACATAGTAGTGTGATGTGGGGAATGGGCTTACGGATGCCATTTGGAGATTAATGGATAGGATGATGGGCTTATAGATGCCATGCTGAGAGATGATGGATGGTGGATGGGCTTATAGATGCCATCTGGATATCGATCGCGTAAGAGATTCCTCAGCGAGAACCCGCGTACCTGCGAAAGAAAAATGAGTACCTGACATGTTGCAGGAGCTGGTCTTCAGATGCTTTGTATAGATGTGTCCTGACTGGTTACAGGAGCTGAATCTGGAGCTTCAAAAGGTGATGAATGAACCAGGGGTGGTTACTATCTTAACAGGAACGGTGAGAAAACCTTGGGTGACTTCAACCTCAACAGTATCGCTGGGAGAATCTGGGGACGATTACTACCTCCGCAGTAACGGGGAGAGAACCATAGGCGACTTCAACCTCAACAGCAATCATTGAGAGAATCTTGGACGACTTCAACTTCAACCGTAACGCTGAGCGAATCTGGGGATGATTACTACCTCCGCAGTATCGGGGAGAGAACCATAGGCGACTACAAACTCAACAGCAATCATTGAGAGAATCTTGGACGACTTCGACTTCAACAGTAACGCTGAGCGAATCTGGGGATGATTACTACCTCCGCAGTATCGGGGAGAGAACCATAGGCGACTACAACCTCAACAGCAATCATTGAGAGAATCTTGGATATCTTCTGCTGAGTCTTTATCAGGGAAATCTGTTAGGGGTCGATTTCACTGGACTAGAGAAGGCCTTGGACTGGATAAGAAACAGAAAATCTTAGGGTCGATTAACTGAACCGGTCTAGGTCTTGAAATCTTCAACTGGATAAGAAACAGGGAGATCTTAGGGTCGATCTGACTGAACCAGAGAAGGCCTTTGACTGGATAAGAAACAGAGAAATCTTTGGAGTCGATTTAACTGAACCGGTCTAGGTCTTGAAATATGATTGAGAACTTAACTGAATATTTCCTGAAAGGTAAAGGTCAGTCATATGCAATGCGTGATATGGATCAAGCAATGATGTTCTCAACACAAATGAGATTTGTAAGATATGATGCGTATATGCATGCTATGATGTATGAAAGTGCGATGTTTATGTATGTATTTGTCGTCTAGGAAAGTAAATCCTTGACGGGTGCCGGGAAGTCACTCCTGGGCTGATGTTGGAGAATAGATTTTTGCTTCCGCTGGGGATGATAGTTGCAAGCATACCGGTAGGAGAAGATAACTCCGTTGGGGAATAAACTTGGCGAATGGATTACTCTGCAGGGAGAAAAGTACTCTGACGATCTTGTTGGGGAGCAATACTCTGTGGGAGAGAGGTATTTGCTGAACTGTTGATGGTAATTTTGCTGGGGATACCATTGTTGTGTTGGAAGTGTTAATAGACTTCGCTGGGGGTAAGAAGACTTTGCCGAGGACGCTCTTTCCGTGGCTTTTGGCTGAGGATAACCCAGTTATACCCTGGTAGGGAAATAACTCTTGGAATAAAGCCGGGAGACGCGTTCATGCTCTGCGAGGATAAGCTTCCAGAATCTACTGGGGATAAGCTTACTGCTTGGGGAAATGATTCCAGCTTTCCTGGGGAACTAGATTGGACTCTCTCGGGGAAGTTTTGAATTGTATCGGGGGAATGAATCCATTGAATGTCTGGTATACCGCCGGGGAAAAATCTTTAGACCAAGACTGCCGGGGAAACTTGTTAAGAATATGTATATTGCTGCTGGGGAATGTTGAGATCTGCGGGAGGGTACCCAACTTCCTTAAGTTTGATAGTAGCTTTGCTTGAGGAGAGTGTACTGACTTGTTGGCTCACTCTCTGGGGAATTAAGACATCTTGGTTATATTCTTCAGCTGAACCTACCTTGATACCTTTGGAGGATAGAACAATTAGATGGCTTAGACAACTTTTTATTGCCCCTGTTTCTAATGTTACCTGTAATTAATCCTTTGTTTCGTATGCAAATATTCATGAGTTAGCAAATTATTGTCAATGCATATATCACAAATTGAACCTTGGACGTTCTTCGCAAAACAAAACAGAAAAGGAAAAACAATTGGCAATTTGAACTGAAAAGTGATTTTTGTATTGATTTTGAATTTGCCTGAAAAATAGGCGTTTTATGTACAAGAGGCTGACGTCCTAGTAAGAGAACGCCGCCGAACAAAAGAGTTTATACAAATTTTGTACAAGAGAAAATAAAACAGCTGTGTGAAGTGAATGATCCCACTGGGTTTCAACTCTGCTATTGCCTTTATAACTCCGAGCGTCTCATCACTTGATGACCTTGGTTGAAGATGAAGCTGACTGATCGATACCGTCTGAACTTGATGTAGATACCGGATTCTGGATGCAAAGTGATCCAATGAGACATAATATTACGCTTTTATCCCTAAATTTTGCCTGGACCGCCCTTTCGGGTTTTCAGTCCACCGGGATACCCATTTTTGCCCAAGCCGCCTTTTCAGGTTTTCGACTTGCCGGGTGTACAGTTTTTTTCATTTCATCCCTTCATTTTGCCCGAACCCTTTTGGTTCGCCGGGAAGCCCTAATTTTTGCCTAGACATGTCAGCCTAGCGGGTCTTTTTTCATGCGTAGTATCTTTTTACTATGTCTGCATTGGTGGGGTGAGGAAGGTCGTCACCATCCATGTTGGTTAGAATCATGGCTCCTCCTGAGAACACATGTTTAACCACAAATGGCCCTTCGTATGTAGGGGTCCATTTGCCCCTTGGATCACTTTGAGGAAGGATGATTCGCTTGATTACCAGATCCCCAACTTGATACTCTTGTGGTCTGACCTTTTTGTTAAATGCCCTGATCATCCGTTTCTGATACGTCTGACCATGACAGATAGCAGCAAGTCTCTTTTCATCAATAAGGTTTAGCTGATCAAGTCGTGTCTGGACCCAATCATCTTCGTTCAGATTTGCATCCTTCATTATCCGGAGAGAGGGTATTTGCACTTCGATCGGTAAGACTGCCTCTATACCGTATACCAAGGAGAAAGGAGTTGCCCCGGTTAACGTTCTGGATGAAGTACGGTACCCATGGAGAGCGAATGGTAACATCTCGTGCCACTCCTTATAAGTCACTGTCATCTTCTGCACGATTTTCTTGATATTTTTATTTGCTGCTTCTACAGCCCCATTCATCTTCGGTCTGTAAGGAGAAGAGTTGTGGTGCTGTATCTTGAACTGCTCGCAGAGCTCAGTGATCATCTTGTTATTCAAATTGGTACCGTTGTCCGTAATGATCCTTTCTGGGACGCCGTATCGACAGATCAGATTATGCCGAATGAACCGGGCCACAACAGTCTTGGTTACCGTAGCATAGGATGCTGCTTCAACCCATTTCGTGAAGTAATCAATCGCTACCAGGATGAAGCGATGCTCGTTAGATGCCGTAGGTTTGATCTCACCGATCATGTCTATGCCCCACATTGCAAACGGCCAAGGCGCAGTCAGGACATTTAGAGGAACTGGAGGAACATGCACCTTGTCCGCATATATCTGGCATTTATGGCATGTCCGGGAATGTTGATAGCAGTCCGCTTCCATTGTGGACCAGAAATACCCTGCCCGAAGGATCTTCTTCGCCATAGTGTGTCCACTGGAATGTGTACCAAAGGTCCCTTCATGTAGCTCTTCCATGATCCTTTCTGCTTCAGTCTTGTCCACACAACGCAGTAAGGTCGAATCATGGTTTCGCTTGTACAAGATGCCGTTGCTAAGGAAGAACTTTGCTGCGAACCTTCTCAGAAACTTCTTATCATTGACAGATGCACCTTCAGGGTATTCCTGAGCTTCCAAGTATCTCTTCACCTCATGGTACCAAGGCTTCTCAGTCACCAATTCAGTCTCGAGATCACAACAGTATGCCGGTTCGTCCAGTTTCCAGATGATGATTCGGGGAGCCTCATTGTCCCATTTGACTTTGAACATAGAAGACATTGTAGCTAACGCGTCCGCCAGCTGATTCTCCTCTCTCGGAAAGTGTTCAAAGGTTATCTTTGTGAAGTGGGGGATCAAGGTCAATACACATTCTCTGTAAGGAATAAGATTCGGATGTTTCGTATCCCACTCTCCTTTGATCTGATTGATCACGAGAGCGGAATCTCCGAAGACACTCAGAAACTTGATCCTTAAGTCGATTGCAGCTTGAAGACCCATGATGCACGCCTCGTACTCCGCCATGTTGTTGGTACAGTTGAAACATAGCCGGGCAGTGAGTGGAGTATGAGTGCCTTGAGGAGATATGATTACAGCGCCAATACTGTTTCCCAAAGCGTTTGAGGCTCCGTCAAAGTGCATAGACCATCGGGATCCTTCCTCAGGTCCTTCATCCGGTCCAGGTACTTCACAATCAATTACTATCATGATGCTTTCATCCGGAAACTCGAAGTTCATTGACTGATAGTCATCTACGGCCTGATGTGCCAAGTGGTCTGCCAATACACTTCCCTTGATGGCTTTCTGGGTCGTGTACTGAATGTCGTATTCTGTCAAGATCATTTGCCATCTTGCAATTCTCCCAGACAGAGCAGGCTTTTCGAATATGTACTTTATAGGATCCATCTTTGAGATCAACAAGGTAGTGTGAGTCAGCATATACTGTCTCAGCCGGCGAGCAGCCCATACCAAAGCGCAACAAGTTTTCTCAAGCAGTGAGTATCGGGTCTCACAGTCGGTAAACTTTTTGCTAAGGTAATAAATGGCATGCTCTTTTCGGCCAGACTCGTCATGCTGCCCCAGCACACACCCCATTGAGTTGTCAAGCACTGTCAGATATAGTATCAGAGGTCTCCCTTCAACCGGTGGCATAAGAATGGGTGGTTCTTGGAGATACTCTTTTATTCTGTCAAAAGCAGCCTGACATTCATCATTCCAACGTACTACCTGATCTTTCTTCAGCAGCTTGAAGATTGGCTCACAGGTAGCAGTCAGGTGTGAGATGAACCGAGCAATGTAATTCAGGCGTCCTAAAAAGCCTCTGACTTCCTTCTCTGTCCTAGGAACTGGCATCTCTTGAATAGCTTTAACCTTAGCAGGGTCCACTTGAATACCCTTATCACTTACAACGAAGCCTAGCAACTTCCCAGATCTTACCCCGAAGGTGCACTTGTTCGGGTTCAACCTCAGCTTGTACAGTTTCAACCGGTCAAACAATTTCTGCAGATGATCAATGTGTTCTTCCTCAGTCTGGGACCTTGCAATCATGTCGTCAACATACACTTCTATCTCATGATGGATCATGTCATGGAATAAAGCAACCATGGCACGTTGGTAGGTTGCCCCAGCGTTCTTCAGTCCAAAAGGCATGACCTTGTAGCAGAAGGTGCCCCACTGAGTAACAAAGGTAGTCTTCTCCATGTCTTCAGGTGCCATCTTGATCTGATTATAACCTGAAAAGCCATCCATGAAAGAGAATACCTTGTGTTGAGCTGTATTGTCAACAAGGACATCAATGTGAGGTAGGGGAAGTCATCTTTGGGGCTGGCCCTATTCAGATCCCTGTAATCGACACACATTCTGACCTTACCGTCCTTCTTTGGTACCGGCACCACATTAGCAACCCACTGAGGGTAAGAAGTCACTGCAAGAAACCCGGTATCAAACTGTTTCATAACCTCGGCTTTGATCTTTTCAGACATCTCTGGACGCATACGGCGGACCTTTTGCTTAACCGGAGGGCAGTCTTCCTTAGTAGGCAAGTGATGGACCACAATATCGGTATCCAACCCGGGCATGTCTTCGTAGGACCAGGCAAAGATCTCCACATAATCATGTAGCATCTGAGTCAACCGTTGCTTCACGCTGAGCTCTAAGTTGGCACCAATCTTTACCTCCTTTCTGTCTGCCTCAGTACCCAAGTTTATTGTTTCCACTGGCTCTTCGTGTGGTTGAATTGCCCTCTCTTCCTGAAGTAGCAGTCTTGCAAGCTCGCCAGGCACTTCGCAATCATCTTCACCTTCGTCTTCGGCTAAGTTGATCGGATTTTCGAAGTCATAACTGGCAGTAGCAGAGTCGTTACCAGTGAGATCCAGAGTGGATTGAAACCTGTATGAGTGAGTGTGTGTAAATACAGCTGTTTTGAAATATATAAAGGAAGGAAAGACAGAAAAGGAGCATAAGATTTGAAAATGCGAGAAAACGTCCAAGATTTTTATTCATGATATATGAAATGACAATTTATATGCCCTCACAAATGAAACCACGGTGCCTCGGGTAAGACACCGGGCCATAGAGTTTTAATTGTTTATTACAAATAACAAAACATAGGAATTCATTACTCAGTAACAAGAGAAACAGGTAGATTGTCTTTTGCACTCCAATTGTTAGGTCCACTATCGGTTGCCGGGTAGATCCAGCTATCAAACTCAGCTTCATCCACCTCATCTTCGTCCCCAATAGAATTCACTCCATGAGCAGGCAGGGGAGCTGTCACTACATTAGGCTTCTCAGATGCCTTAAACTGTACCTCTTTCGCGTCAATAAGGTCCTGCAGCTTGTTCCTTAAGGCCCAACAGTCATCAGTGGAATGCCCCGGGCTATCGGAGTGATAAGCACAGCGGGCATTTGGGTTGTATTTGGGGGAGGCAGTGTTCACAACTTTTGGGAGCCTCTCTGACAGTCACTAAATTGGTGGATAGCAACTGTGGCAAGATCTGCGACAAAGTCATGCTCAAACGGGTAAACTCTCTTCGGGGTCTTTCAGCCCTTTGAGGATTGGTTGGCCGAGGAGCGGCAGCAGGCTTGGCAACCATCACCGCGTTGACAGATTGGCGGCGCTCAGGTTTCTCTTGTCTCCTGGAGCCATATACAGCACTAACCTCCTTCTTGAAGGGTTTCTTCTCTGAACTTGTAGATGCACCCTTCGGAATCTTACCAGACTTCAACCCAGCCTCAATTCTCTCTCCAGTCAGAATAAGATCGGTAAACCCTGCAGACGAGTTACCAATAAGATGGTTGAAAAATGGCCCAGATAGGGTCCCCAAGAACATGTCTACCAACTCCCGATCAGTCAACGGAGGCTGCACCCTGCCAGCCAGATCCCTCCGTTTCTGAGCGTACTCTTTAAAACCTTCACTTGAACCTAACGACATACCCTGGAGTTGGGTACGTGTAGGGGCAAGGTCGGCATTATATTGATACTGCTTATAGAAAGCAGTAGCCAAATCCTCCCAGTTACGAACCTTGGTCCCATCCAACTGATAGAACCATTCGAGATGAGTCCCTGAAAGACTCTCCTGGAAGAAGTGGATCCACAAATTCTTATCCACTGAGTACGGTTGAATCTTCCGAACATAGGACCTGAGATGTAGCTTGGGACAAGACACCCCGTCGTACTTAGGTAAAGATGGTGCTTTGAACTTACGAGGAATAATCACACCAGTAGACAAACCCAAATCTCTGAAATCCAGCCCAGGCACTTGTTGGATCTCCATAGCATTCAATCTGTCTTCCAACTGCTTGTATCTGTCTTCTGCAGGAGGATACTGTTCCTCATCAAAATCAGTCTCGTTGTCGGAGACTACCGGACTAGGACCTTTTCCCTCTTGAGGAGTACCATTGCCTATGGAAGAACCAGCCTCTTCATTCTGCAGAGTGTTGCCAAACCTTCGGCCCGAGTTGAAAAGAACAGTCCTCCTCTTCTTCTTCTTCTCCTTCTTCAGGAGCAGAGCCTTCAGCTCTTCTTGGCCCTGAGCCAAACCCATGATTAATTCCTGAAATTGCGCATTCTGCGCCTGAAGAGCCTTGATAGACATCTCAGTTGATGATGAGTCAGGATTCATGATGCTGAAATAAACAGCGAAGAACGGTAAGCAACCTGAAAAGAAGAAAACCTGCTATGCACATGATGAATGGAATGCGTATGATTTATGTTTTCAAAGACAATCAGGAATCAACTTTGTAAACAAAAAGGAACACACTTCATTAGATTCAACTTTGAAACTTAAATTGTTCAACAGGTTGCCCTTAGGCGTTACATGAAAGGAAATACTGAAAAGGGAAGTAAAACTGTAAAAGAACGCCCAGAGCTCCTTATTGATCCCATGGTCTCCTCTTCTCAGTACAGATGTAGTCATTCAGAGCTCGCTCATTATCCAACTGCTTCATTAGCTTTTGGATCTTCAATTCCTGCTCGTTGAACTTTTCCCGGTAAAAATCCCGTTCTTCTCGCAGTTGCGACCAAGACCTCTTTAATGTCTCATAATCAGTAGGTATCTGAGGAGGAAGGACAGTTGGAGGAACACCATCTTTGTCAGGACACTCAAGAATGACGGGTCTGACAGCTTCATACGGCATACCTAACTTCTGAGCACGGATGCGAACCCATTTGTGGTAGGCTTCCATAGGTAAAGAAGTCTTTGGCCCCAACTCTTGTGGGTCAGCTTTATGAACTTTGTCCCAAGCCTTGATGAACCTACGACGCAGCTCGTCACTATCCACCTGAAACTCAAAACTGATGTGAGGCACCAACATTTCATGAGGCCCTGCTCTTCTTGCTCTTCCAAATTGACGGAGTGCTAGACATGGATTGTAAGAGATTCCTCCTTGGGTACCAATCAGAGGAACATTAGGGTATTCCCCACATCGATCAATAACAGCTATCTCATCCAAACCTCTGCAAGTCCAAATGATGTCTTTGTCGGTGAGAGACATTAACCTATGAGCCCAACCTCTTCCTTCTTGGTTCTTCAGTACGAACTTAGGGAGGTGCGAAATAAACCACCTCACCAACAATGGGATACAACACCATAGGGTTCCTCGTCTTCGGGTAGTACGAGCATGAAGTTGTTGCAAGATGTCACCCAAGAGAGTGGGCACAGGGTTCTGAGACATAAAGATCCTTATGGCAGTGATATTGATGAAGTTGTCAGGATTAGGAAACAAGACTAGCCCATAGATTAAGAGAGCTAGGATGTCTTCATATGCTCTAAAGTCCAGGTCATTCCAGAAACTGTTAGCTTTACCAATCAGAAACTTGGCCAAGAAACCCTTAACTCCGCTTCTAGCTACCCAGTTGTCCATTACCTCTTGATGTGTCAAGGGAAGAACTGCAGCGACATCCTCAAGCCTGAGGGTCTTTTCCCAACCAGTGAAGGGAGTCTGATCCAAGGTAGGGATACCAAGCAAATCAGAGAACTCTTCCAGGGTAGGGACCAGCTGGAAGTCTCGAAAGGTGAAGCACTGGTACAAAGGGTCATAGAACTGGGTCAGAACACTCATCAACTGTTGATCCCGCTTTGCAGTGACTAAACTGAGAAGAGAACCATGCCTCTGAATGAAGGAAGTGGTATTTGGAATTCTGCTAACCAACTCTTCAAGCAACTCAGGTGAATGAACAAAGTTGAACCGAATAGTATTCCTTCGCACAGGCATTATGATGTCCTACAAAATAGAGCAAAGATGAAACCCTCTTGTCTTTGAAATGGTCAGTCCTTATGCAGGATGCATGCAATGCTCATGATGTTATGATGTTATGATAAAGCACACCACAAATAGATACAAAGGCAAACATGGTAAGGCACACAAGTCACACAAGGAAAGCCCCTAAAGTTTAGGCCAACATGAGGTCTAGGTACTACCCTCTTTCAGTTTGTTGGTTCATACCTGTCCTATCAAAGTAACCGGGTTCTTAGAGGATCCCAATATCATTGACTACCCTCAATCGGTCATAACTCCAGCATCGCAATCTTTTCTTGCGGCCAGAACCATCACGAGAGTTTAGCCTCAATGGGCGTAGCATACTGCTACTGTTCTAATGGCCAAGTTGTGTCATTTAAGGTTCTAAGGTTGTTGGTGCTTAATGACTCCTCAGAAGACCCATATTCTCCTCGTTGTAACACAAGGGATATCGGTACAGACCAAGGTGCCACACCAACGTAGCCACTGTTTCACCCGTGTCGGTCTACGCTGGACAGGTCCCTCACAGCTTATGCTACCTAAACAGGGTATCCCCAGATCCGGGTTAGGATCTATGTAACTCCCATGCGACCCACAAATTTAAAGCAGACAAGTCAATACAATTGAAAACACAGTTATGAACTAACCCTAAGGTACACCTCACTTTATAAATCACTCCCCAGTAGAGTCTCCAGTTCTGTGATCGGTGGATCTGGAACTGACTGTTTAACGCTGGTTCGCGAAATGTCGCGGTAAGCAAGAGTCGCCACCGTCTTTTATTTTCTCCAAATGGAAAGGACAAAAGCACAGAAAAATTCCTTTATAGAGATTGCTCTCGGTTCGGGAGGTAGATTATAGAAAGGGAAGGTGTTAGCACCCTTTCTATCCATGGTTATCCATGGGCTCTTAGATACTTGCTCATTTGTGTTTTCAAAAATGTGTTGTTTGCTTTTCAATGTGGGTTTAAAAAAGTTTCTTTGAAAATTTCAGTTTGACTCTTGTATCAGTCCTCAAGAGTGTTTGAAAAGTTGCTTTCGAAAGCTTTTTGAAAGGTGTCGGTGTGAAAAGTATTTTTGATTTGTTTTGAAATTAGAGCAAGTATCAAGAGTCGTCTACCTACCCTAAGGAATTCGTCTGTGTAAATGTCCTTAAGATAGTGCCATCCCACCATTGAGAGGAAGGTAGCACCACCGTTGGAGGTGTTCGGGTCAATTCGAGGTTCGGGACATGGTGATCACCGGAGCAATAGGAAGACACCTCAGAAGCTACCCTCATGCCAGGTTCCCGGATCATGAGGACTTACTAAGACATCCTCTACTCGACGATCACCTTTCGAGAGGCAAGGCAACAGTGAAGCGTACCCTAGGGGTGGTGTGTGACTTGTGTGTCATGTTCATTTATTTTTGTCTTGTTCATGTCAAAGTGATCTATGCGTTCGTTTTTATTTTAGGCATTCATTCTTTCATGCATTTATTTAACAGTTAAGAAATTGCGGGAAATAAAAGTTCTAAACTATTACAAAGGCGCGGGTCCACATCGCCAAAATTTCCAGGACCCGATTTGACAGAAAATAAATAAATAAAGTAAAAGTGCGAAAGATAAGTATTTACACGGCTTTGCAGAGGTACATAAATAATTAAAAGAAACGAGATAAATGTGCGAACTGAATTAAAGTTGGAAACGAGGGCGTTGGACCCTTTGTTATGAAATTAAATTAGATGATTAAATTAATTAAATTAAAAAAAGAAATTATTTTTTGGTATTTTTTGGATTTATGGTTTTTTAATGAAATTAAAATTAAATTAACCCTAATTCTATAACTTTTATTTATTAAGAAAAATATTAAGATTTAAACCTAAATTAACCTAATTATTTACATGCAATTTTGATTTATAAAAAATAAATAATATTTAATTATTAGTGAAAAGAAAAGAAAAAGGATAAAAAATTAATACAAACCCTAATTCTACAAATTTTAATTTTATTAGAAAAATATTAAGATTTAAATCTAAATTAAAAAAAACTAAAATCAATTAATGATATTTATTTACAAAATATTAAAATAAAATGTATTTTTTATTTTTATGACCTTTCTGATTTTTTTTTGTGTTTTTATATATTATTATGAAAATAATTAATTAAAGAAATTGATTAAAAAAGAAATAGTTGAATCAAATAAAAAAATGAAAAATATATAAAAGAAATTGCAAACCTAGGGGGGTCTGTCCCCAAATTGGGAGGTGAGATCTTAGCATTTTAGGCCCAATTGTCTCTGGCCTTGTGGACTTTTCAGGATGCGTGTAACTGCGTTGACCAACGAGTATGGTGCTCCTCTGATCAGAGTCGTTGAATTAATCTCAGTAGGCGCGAGGCACGTTTGAGTGGGGAGCATATGGTGGAACCTTGGACCTTGCACTGCATGAGAATACAATTAAAGGAAAAATATAAGGAAAGGGAGGGGGACCTGGGATCGAACCCAGGTCCTGTTGGTTACCAAGTACTCTCTCCACCACTAGGCCATTCACACGCTTCTGATTATGCAATAACTAATAAATAATATAACATAAAATAAGCGTTAGTGGATAAATTCAGCACGAAATTCAAATCACCCTATCAGTGCTGGACACTTCATCATCTTCTTCTTCGTTTTACTTTTCCTGAAAATATAAAAGTCATTAGCAACGGTTTTGAATCGTCCCCAAATGCACCATTCTAGAAAATAGCGATTAGCTTGTCTTGGATCAGAAATTGGGCGCGACCCCATCATGAAATTCGTTGGAAGCTCTTGATTCTAATGGTACCATTCCCGTATCCCAATTTTTTCTTGAACGTAAAGCCATAAATCAAAATCCCTGTAACCCTAAAACATAACAATGGCGTTTTTGCATATAGTGTATAAAAACCCAATCAAAGTATGTGGTTAGCTTCAGAATACATCACTTAGTATGATTCCATAAACAAAATGCCATGAGAATGCCTGAAAATCAAAACACGAATATGCATTTTATATGAAAAATTTTGATTTCTGTATACCGATTCAAGGCGTTAGAGTTGATGTTCTTGATTGGAATAGCCTCCTGGTCACTTTGGCAAGCTAATGGAATGGTTATTTGATCTTGAAAAGCCCTAAAACCTAGTTTTCAGTTTTCAACTTTTTTGCAAAAAACTCAAGTTTGCTTCTTTGTGTATGGCGCAGCTTGGAGCCCATTTGCATTAGGGTTAGCATCAATATATACATGTGAATGATTAGGGTAAGAATTCAGAGCCAAAGGATCCTTGCATTGATGTGAAAAATATTTGATTTTCAAACCATAATTTTCCAATCTTTTTCAAGCATATTTGATACAAATCATGGCCAATTGACTTGATTCTTTCTATATTTGGTCATGCACGAAATCTTAAGCTTATTCCCTGCATAAAAAGATTTGATTGCATTGGTTTGGTATTTTTCATGTATTTTAATTAATTAAATGAATTATTAATAATTAAAAATCCAAATAAATAAATAAAAATGATAAAAAAACTTCCCTTTGGGCCAAATGGTCGTGCACATGCCTTGGATGATGAATTGTGGAAGAAAAAGAGGCCCATTAGCAATTTTAAGACATTTGAAGCAAAGTTGACTTTTCAAAATATCCAAAAATTTCCCAACTTCCACAAGGCATAACTTGCTCAATTTTTAAGCTTTGATCATGTTCTTGGACATTTTGGAAAGGTCTTGAAGTCCTCTAACCAATGTATTTGGTCCCATGTCATTTTGATTTACCAATCTCAAGTTATGGCCTTTGACTTAAAGTCTCCTTTTGTTGACTTTTGAAAATGACCTATAATGTTGAAATTGATAACTTTCTGTGAGAGCATTTCTTGGACTTGAAGTATGAAGTGGAGTTGTAGGAAATGTCTTTCTCTTCAAAATGAGCTTTGGATGGAATTTTTTTGATAATCCATGTGGAAGTTATGCCTTGGTCAAGTTACAGTTGACTTTTTCAGCTGTCCAAATATGGAAACTTTTGCATCTTGATGATTTTTGAACCAAGCTTTGAGAATCATGATCAAGCATTGATCAAATGATGTTTGTGGCTTCAAAATGAGATGTTGACCAAAAATTTGAACTTTTGACTGTCAAATGACCATTTTGCCCCTACAGTTGACTGTAGTGCAATTAGGGTTTTTGACTGTGCAATTTTGTGCTGTAAGTCTTGAAACTTGGTATGAAGATGCTTGACCATGTTTATAAGCATGTGGGACTTGATTGGACCCTTGGAAACTTCATTTTCTTTGTCAGAACCAAAACCCTAATTTTGACTTTTAGGAGGCCCTTGAACTGTGCAACCCTTGGGGAATTTTGAAGCTTGCTCTTTGCAAATTTTGAAGAATATGGGAGGGCAAATTTTGGGGTACAACAGAGTGGTATCCCGAAGGCCTTCGTTTTTGGTCTGAAGCACGCGCAACGTGGTTGAAAATCCTGAACTGAGAAATATTTTCATCTGAGACGAAACTTCAAAAAATCATAACTAAATCACCGTTTATCCGATCGAGCTCATCACCGGACACGATGTTGTTATCGACGTTGGCTACATTTTAGTTTCAAACTTCAACTTCTAAAGTCGCACCAAGATTCCTACGAATTTTCCTGAAACGTATCGCACTCAAGTGAATTAAAATTCTGCATTAATATTTATGAATATTTGAGACCCATTAACCAAATTCACTCACATAAGCCCATACTATATATTCTTTTTACTCCAATTTCTCTCATAATTGAAAAAAAATCTCCACAAACAATCAAAACTTTTCTCTCAATTCTCTCAAAGATCAAATCAAGGTTCTACACTTTTTTCATCAAGAACATAACAACAACTTCATCAAGATCCAAAAGTCAAGATCAAGAGCAATTATCCTCCGATTGTCGATCCGTTCGTTGTGATCTCTATACCTAAGCCTCCTCTTCACTTCTATCGGTGATTTTTCTTGAATTAAGCGCTTTTTGAAATAAGTGATTTTTTAGAATAAGTGCTTTTTCTTGATTTTGTGTTGATTGGTGTTTTAATTGTGTAATTGAGGCTTAATTGTTGAGAATTGATTTGAATTGAGAATTTAATACCATTTTATTAAATTACTTATTGAAATAAGTGATTAATTAAACTTGATAAATTGATTTTGGTTGTAACTTGAAGTTGACATAGTGTTGTTGTGTTGATTTTTAGTCCTAGGTATAGTTACACTAGTGTTTAAGTTGAACTAGCTATAGAACACTAGTTAGTACTCACATTAGTTTGAGATTTTGAACTTTTGATTAGATTAACACTAGTTTCTAATTCTTGATGTAGAATTTGTTAATAGTTTAGGTTAGGTAGATTCTAACACTAACTTTGATTTAGGTGTTGTAACATAAACTAACAATTAGTTTAGTTTAGGCCTAATCTTTGATTTTCAATATTCACTACATGTTTCCAATTATTTTTGGTTGATGATCATTGATATTTTTTTTGCATTTGAAATGCATTTTTTGCATATGATCTCAAGTTACTAATTTTTGATATAATCTAATCTTTTACCAATTTTTGGTTGATTACTTGTTGCTTTCCATTTCAATAAATTGAGATGATTTCTAATAGACTCAAATGTCATTGCTAAACATTTTTGAAGTAAGTTTGATTGAGTTTGATAGAAAATATCTCAATACTTGGTAAATGACAAAGTTTGACATAATTGGTGTTTTTGCTCTAACTTTTGATTCGTATTGAGTTTTTCCGACTTTCTTTAATGAAAACCGATTTTCTTGAGCCATCCGGAATCTCTCGCGCGAGTATTTTTTTTGATTCGGACAAATTTCGTTCTGTTTTTCTGCTACTGTAGTAGTTTTTCTGCTACTGTAGTAGTTTCGAAAATCATATTTCGGAACGGAATTTGGCCGAACCGAGTAAATTTTTGGAACCGTTGGCATGTTTCTATGCCGCCTTAATTTTTGCGGTTGATTTCGGATGCTTTTCGATTAATTTTCTAACTTTTCAATTCAAGTTTTTTGCACATTATCTTGTGTTTCATTGTTGAATTGTGATACTTTTTGTGTGTTAACTCTTACTTTGATGTCAAGTAATATCATTTGGTTTTAACTAATTGTTTGAGAACTTTGTGAATTTAGCGTATCAGAATACATTTTGATTCACAACTTTTGTGTTTGGCAAATTGTGAGTTGATTCCTATTCATCACACTTTTGGCATAAATACATAAACTCATGAATTGGAGTTAATTTGCAATTTGTTGATTAAATTCTGATACATTAAATTCATGTGGTTTTAAGACTTTAATTCTTGATTTTTAGATCAATCTTGAGGTTACATGTTCATGTGCAAGTTCCGGATAACCCTCTCATGCTAATTATCAAGATTAATGTACTAAAACTTTGATTTCCAAATCGATTCGTGATGAATTTCAAAATATGCGTAATGCTGTCCGGAACTTGTATTTCGCATGTGCATTGAGTTTTTATTTGTGAATATGCATTGTTATACTTATTTGAGCATGTGATCGGTGGATCTGGAACTGACTGTTTAACGCTGGTTCGCGAAATGTCGCGGAAGCAAGAGTCGCCACCGTCTTTTATTTTCTCCAAATGGAAAGGACAAAAGCACAGAAAAATTCCTTAAAAGAGATTGCTCTCGGTTCGGGAGGTAGGTTATAGAAAGGGAAGGTGTTAGCACCCTTTCTATCCATGGTTATCCATGGGCTCTTAGATACTTGCTCAATGTGTTTTCAAAATTGTTTTGTGTGCTTTTCAATGTGGGTTTTAAAAAAGTTTCTTTGAAAAATTTCAGATCGACTCGTACGTCAGAGTGTTTGAAAAGTTTGCTTTGAAAGCTTTTGAAAAAAGTGTCAGTGTGAAAAGTCTTTTTGAGTTTGTTTTGAGATTAGAGCAAGTATCCTTGAGAACCTACCTACCCTAAGGAATTCGTCTGTGTAAATGTCCTTTAAAGTAGTGCCATCCCACCATTGAGAGGTAGGTAGCACCACCGTTGGAGGTGTTCGGGTCGATTCGATTTTAGGGACATGGTGATCACCAGAGCAATGGGAAGACACCTTAGAAGCTACCCTCATGCCAGGTTCCCGGATCATGAGGACTTACTAAGACGTCCTCTACTCGACGACCACCTTTCGAAAGGCAACAGGGAGGCGTACCCTAGGGGTGGTGTGTGCGAATTGTGTGTCATGTTTCAGTTATTTGTCTTGTCATGTTTGTCGTGTTCTACGCTTGATTTTAATTAGGACATTCATTCTTTCATGCTTGGTTAACAGTTAAATATTTTGCGGAAAAAATAAATCTAAGACTATTACAAATGACGCGGGTCCACATCGCCAAAATTAAACCGGACCCGATTTAGCGGAAAAATAAATAATGCGAAGAAATAAAGTGCGAAAAGTAAAGTTACATGGCTTAGGGACAATTACATAATTATTTAAACGATTATAAAATAAATGCGCGAAATAAAGGAATTAAACAAAACTAGGGCGTTGGACCCTTTTGCAAATAATTAAAATTAATAAGGAATTAAAAATAAAATAATAAAAAAAGAATTAAATGTTTTTTGGTATTTTTTATATTTTTTAGATTTAATAAGGAAAAGAAGTTAATTGAAATTAAATTAAAAGGCAAACCCTAATTCTAGCGTTTTTAAGTTTATTATGAAAATATTGACTTTTAATCTAGTGTAACTCTAAATTAATTTATGTACAATTTTTAATTTATGAAAATAAATAAATAATATTATTATTCTGAAAAAAAAGGAAAATTAGAAAAGAAAATAAAAAGTAATTAAATCTAAATTCTATGTTTGGATTTTAATTATTAGAAGAATTAAATTTGAAAACCTAATTAGAACTAAATAATTTACATATTTATTTGTAAGAAAATAATTATATTTTTTTTGTCTTTTCTGTATTTTTAATGTTTTTATATGTTTTTTTGTGAAAATAAATTAATTAACTTAAGACAATAAAATAAATAAAACAACAAAAATAAGGGTAAGAAGAAAAATATAAAAAATGCAAACCAGGGTGGGGTGTGGCCCCAAATCAGGAGGTATAGGCCTAGCAAATCAGGCCCATTTAATTTTGAAGGTTATTGACTTTTCTGGATCATGTACCAACGCGTTGACCTGATGTATGCTGCGCCTGGAATATTGGCCATTGATCTGATTATTTTGGACGCGTGGCTAGTTGATTTTTTGAGTGTGCATGGTGTACCCCCATAGTAGCGCTGCATATGAACACTTATGGCAAAATAATATTGGAATTGTGTAGACCTGGGATTTGAACCCAGGTCTTGAAGGTCACATGTACGTATCCCTGGCCACTGAGCCACTTGTGTTTCATTTAACAAATAATAAACAATAAATAATATAAGAAGAACACGTTAGTGCTTTTGGAAATTCGCGCGAAATTCAAAAGATTCAATCACCAATTGACACGATGCCTTCGTCTTCCTCACCCTGTAAAACAAAACACTATGGGAACGGTTTTAGAAGCGTAGTTTTAGGCTAGCTATTGGAAAATAGCGACTAGCGCTATAACACATATAAATTGATCGCGAGACCATCTTCTTCTTCGTCTCTAAGCGTTGAGCTCAACCATGGTACTCAGAGGTCCTGATTTTTCTTCTATGCAAAATCCCCAATTTAGAAAACCTGCAACCCTAATTTTTGACAATGGCGAAAGCATATATATGGCACAAAAACACGATTGAACATATTGGTTAGCGTAGGAACAGCATTATAAACAAGAATCCATAAAGAAAAATGCAAAAGGATGCTTAATTTATGCTATGCGATTTCAAAATTTTCTTGGTACAGTTTGACTTAGGGGTACCAATTCAAGGCGTTTTGGTTGATGTTAGCGATTGAGAAACGTTCAGGGATGTTTCAGGATGCTAATGGAATGAGAGTTGATGCTTGAATCGACCTAAAACCTTGATTTCAGTATTGAACTTTTTGAGAATTTTTGCAAGTTTGTAATGGCTTCTTGGGCGCAGCTTCCAGTCTCTTTGGCATTAGGTCTTGATTCTGATCATATAGGGAGTGATTAGGTTAAGAAAAATTGGACAAAATCTCATGCCATAATGGATTTCAATATTTGATTTTACAAGATCTTTTTGAATATTTTTTCATGTGCAATGTGGTTCAAATCTGATCAATTCTCATCAAAACTTGCTTAATTAAGAAGTGCACGAAATATTGACCTTGGAATGTGCATAAAAAGATTTTTTTAGGTTAGGTTTATATTTTTCATGTATTAAAATGATTTAAATGAATATAAATTAATATAAATTCAAATAAATAATTAAAAAATATGAAAATACTTCCCTTTGGGCCTAGTGGTCGTGCATAGGCTTGGCATGAAGAAACTTGGAAGAAAAATGGGCCCAATAGCAAATTTAGGCCTTTTGCATCAATGTTGACTTTTCAAAATTCCCAAAAATTTCCCAACTTCCACAAGGCATAACTTGCTCAATTTTTAAGCTTTTCACATGTTCTTGGACATTTTGGAAAGGTCTTTGAGTCCTCTAACCAATGCCTTTGGTCCCATGTCATTTTGATTTACCAATCTCAAGTTATGGCCTTTGACTTAAAGTCCCTTTTTGTTGACTTTTGAAAATGACCTATAATGTTGAAATTGATAACTTTTTGTGAGAGCATTTCTTGGACTTGGAATATGAAGATGAGTTGTAGGAAATGTCTTTCTCTTCAAAATGAGCTTTGGATGGAATTTTTCTGATAATCCATGTGAAAGTTATGCCCTGGTCAATTTCAGTTGACTTTTCCAGCTGTCCAAATATAGTAACTTTTGCATCTTTGATGATTTCTGAGCCAAATTTTGAGAATCATGATCAAGCATTGATCAAATGATGTTTGTGGCTTCAAAATGATATGTTGACCAAAAATTTGAACTTTTGACTGTCAAATGACCATTTTGCCCCTACAGTTGACTGTAGTGCAATTTAGGGTTTTGACTGTGCAATTTTGAGCTGAATGCCTTGAAACTTGATATGAGGATACTTGACCCTCTTTGTAGGCATATGAGACTTGATTGGGCCTTTGAAAAGTTCATTTGCTTGACCAGAACTCAAACCCTAGTTTTGACTGTATAGGAGACAGTTTAGCTGCACAACCCTTGGGGAATTTTGTGACCTTGACTTTGACAATTCTTGATGAATATGGGAGGGAAAATTTTGGGGTACAACAGTTGCCCCTGTTCAATCTTCTTAGACCTGAGGATGCAGATTGGCTGACGTGCCTTTCGTAATCCGAGGGTAGAAGATGATTGGACACTAGAGTGCCCAGAAATTTGCGCTCACATAGTAACAGTGTGATGGGGGAATGGGCTTATAGATGCCATTTAGAGATTGCTGGATAGGATGATGGGCTTATAGATGCCATCTGGATGTTGATCGCGTAGGAGATTCCTTAGCGAGAACCTGCATACCTGCAAAAGAGAAAATGAGTACCTGACACGTTGCAGGAGTTGATTTTAGATGCTTGGTATAGATGTATCCTGACTGGTTACAGGAGCTGAATCTGGAGCTTCAAACGCTGATGAATGAACCAGGGATGGTTACTGCCTTAGCATGAATGGTAAGAGAGTCCTGAATGATTTCAACCTCAACAACGCTCGTTGAGAAAATCTTGGTGAGGATTACCATCTTCGTAGTGTCAGGAAGAGAACCGAAGGACATTATAATCTCAAAGGGAATCACCTCACTCACCGTTGGAGAGGGAACTATAAGAAATTATAATCTGGAAGGAAATATCACCTCACTCGCCGTTGGAGAGGGAACTATAAGAGCATATCACCTCACGCTCATGCCGGAGAGGGGAACATCTGAAAAAGGAATTACCACCTCACTCGCCGTTGGAGAGGGGACCATAAGAGAATATCACCTCACGCTCATGCCGGAGAGGGAAACATCTGAAGAAGGAATTACCACCTTACTCGCCGTTGGAGAGGGGACCATAAGAGAATATCACCTCACGCTCATGCCGGAGAGGGAAACATCTGAAGAAGGAATTACCACCTCACTCGCCGTTGGAGAGGGGACCATAAGAGAATATCACCTCACGCTCATGCCGGAGAGGGAAACATCTGAAGAAGGAATTACCACCTCACTCGCCGTTGGAGAGGGGACCATAAGAGAATATCACCTCACGCTCATGTCGGAGAGGGAAACATCTGAAGAAGGAATTACCACCTCACTCGCCGTTGGAGAGGGGACCATAAGAGAACTTTTACTGAGTCTTTATCAGAAAAATCTGTTTGGAGTCGATTTAACTGGACTAGAGAAGTCCTTGAAATATGTTTGAGAATTTCACCTGCGTCTTTCCTGCAAGGTAAAGGTCAGTTATATGCAATGCATGATATGGATCAAGCAATGATGCTCTCAATATGGATGCGATTTATATGATATGATGCGTACATGCATGCTATAATGATGTATGTGATGATTCATGTATGTTTTTGTCTAGGGAAATAAATCCTTGACGGGTGCCGGGAAGTCATATCCTGGGCTGATGTTGAGGAAGAGATTTTGCTTCCGCTGTGGATGATTCGTTGCAAGAATACCGGTAGGAGGAGATAACTCCGTTGAGGAATGAAATAATTCTGCGGGAGAAAAGATACTCTAGCGATCATGCTGGGGAGTGCTACTCTGTGGGGATAGCGATGTTTTGCCGAGTTGATGAAGATAACTCTGCTGGGGATACCGTTGATGAGTTATGCTGGGGATATCCTTGTTGTGCTGGAAGTGTTGATAGACTTCGCTGGGGTAGGAAGATACTTTGCCGAGGATGCTCTTTCCGTGGCCTTTGGCTGAGGATAACCCAGTTATATCCTGTTACGGAAATAACTCTTTAAATCAAGCCGGGACGACGCGTTCGTACTCTGCGAGGGATAAGCTTCCAGAATCTACTGGGGATAAGCTTGCTGCTTGGGGAGATATGTATTCCAACTTTCCTGGGGAAACTGGATTGGACTCTCCTGGGGGAAGTTTTAGACTGCGGGGAAGTGATTCCTTTGAATGGTGGTATACCGCCGGGGAACAATCTTTAGACCAAGACTGCCGGGGATACTTGTTAAGGATATATGTATTGCTGCTGAGGAATGTTTGAGATCGGCTGGAGGATACTCAATTCCCTTGATATTTGACAATTTTGCTTGGAGAAGAATGTATTGTTTTGCTGAACTACTCTCTGGGGAATTAATATCCTCGGTCATGTTCTTTAGCTGAACCTACCTTGGTACCTTGGAGGATAGAACAATTGGACTGCTCAGACAACTCTTTATTGCCCCTGTTTCTAGTGTCACCTGCAATTAATTCCTCTGTTTCGTATGCAAATATTTATGAGTTAGCAAATTATTGTCAATGCATACATCACAAATTGAACCTTGGACGTTCTTCGCAAAACAAAACAGAAAAAAGAAAAACACTTGGCACGTTTAACTGAAAAATATATTTGTATTGATTTTGAATGGCCCATGAATAGGCGTTTTGTATACAAGAGACTGACGCCCTAGTAAGAGGTACGTCGCCGAGCAAGAGTTTATACAAGTTTTGTACAAAAGAAAATAAAACAGCTGTGTGAAAGATGAATGATCCACTGGGTTTCAACTCTGCTATTGTCTTTATGACTCCGAGCGTCTCATCACTTGATGACCTTGGTTGAAGGTGAAGCTGACTGATCGATGCCGTCTGAACTTGATGTAGATACCGGATTCTGGATGCAAAGTGATCAATGAGACATAGTTTTACGCTTTATCCCTAATTTTTGCCTGGACCGCCCTTTCGGGTTTTCAGTCCACCGGGATACCCATTTTTGCCCAAGCCGCCTTTTCAGGTTTTCGACTTGCCGGGTGTACAGATTTTTCCATTTTCATCCCTTCATTTTGCCCGAACCCTTTTGGTTCGACGGGAAGCCCTAACTTTTGCCTAGGCATGTCAGCCTAGCGGGTCTTTTTTCAGGCGTAGTATTTTTTAACTATGTCTGCATTGGCGGGGTGAGGAAGGTCGTCACCATCCATGTTAGTTAAGATCATTGCTCCTCCTGAGAACACATGCTTAACCACAAATGGCCCTTCGTACGTAGGGGTCCATTTGCCCCTTGGATCACTCTGAGGAAGGATGATTCTTTTGATAACCAGATCCCCGACTTGGTATTCCTGTGGCCTGACCTTTTTGTTAAATGCCCTGATCATCCGTTTCTGATACGTCTGACCATGGCAGATAGCAGCAAGTCTCTTTTCGTCGATGAGGTTGAGTTGGTCAAGTCGTGTCTGGATCCAATCATCTTCGTTCAGATTTGCATCCTTCATTATCCGGAGAGAGGGGATTTGCACCTCGATCGGCAAGACTGCCTCCATACCATAAACCAGAGAGAAAGGAGTTGCCCCGGTTGACGTCCTAGCTGAGGTACGGTACCCATGCAGAGCGAACGGTAACATCTCGTGCCAATCTTTGTACGTTACTGTCATCTTTTGCACGATCTTCTTGATGTTCTTGTTAGCTGCTTCTACAGCCCCATTCATCTTCGGTCTGTAAGGAGAAGAATTGTGGTGCTGTATCTTGAACTGTTCGCAAAGCTCAGCGATCATTTTATTGTTCAGATTGGTACCGTTGTCTGTAATAATCCGCTCAGGGACACCGTACCGACAGATCAGATTGTGCCGAATGAACCGTGCCACAACAGTCTTGGTTACTGTAGCATAGGATGCTGCTTCAACCCACTTTGTAAAATAGTCGATCGCCACTAGGATGAAGCGATGTCCATTGGATGCCGTAGGTTTAATCTCGCCAATCATATCTATGCCCCACATTGCAAACGGCCAAGGCGCAGTTAGAACATTCAGGGGAACCGGGGGAACATGCACCTTATCTGCATAGATCTGGCACTTGTGGCATGTCCTGGAGTGTTGGTAACAGTCAGCTTCCATTGTGGACCAGTAATATCCTGCTCGTAGGATCTTCTTAGCCATGGTATGTGTTATACCCCAAAATTTGCCCTCCCATATTCCTCAAGAAATTGCCAAGCCAAGCTACAAAATTCCCCAAGGGTTGTGCAGTGCAACAGTCTCCTAAACAGTCCAAATTAGGGTTTTGAGTCTGATCAAGAAAAGGAAGTTTTCAAAGGCTCAATCAAGTCTCATATGCTTATAAACATGGTCAAGCATCCTCATATCAAGTTTCAAGGCATTCAGCTCAAGATTGCACAGTCAAAACCCTAAATTGCACTACAGTCAACTGTAGGGGCAAAATGGTCATTTGACAGTCAAAAGTTCAAATTTTTGGTCAACATATCATTTTGAAGCCACAAACATCATTTGATCAATGCTTGATCATGATTCTCAAAATTTGGCTCAGAAATCATCAAAGATGCAAAAGTTGCTATATTTGGACAGCTGAAAAAGTCAACTGAAATTGACCAGGGCATAACTTTCACATGGATTATCAGAAAAATTCCATCCAAAGCTCATTTTGAAGAGAAAGAAATTTCCTACAACTCATCTTCATACTTCAAGTCCAAGAAATGCTCTCACAAAAAGTTATCAATTTCAACATTATAGGTCATTTTCAAAAGTCAACAAAAAGGGACTTTAAGTCAAAGACCATAACTTGAGATTGGTAAATCAAAATGACATGGGACAAAAGGCATTGGTTAAAGGACTCAAAGACCTTTCCAAAATGTCCAAGAACATGTGAAAAGCTTAAAAATTGAGCAAGTTATGCCTTGTAGAAGTTGGGAAATTTTTGTGAAATGGCAAAAGTCAACTATCCTTGAAAATCCAATTTTTGACAAAAGGGCCCCATTTTTTCCACTTGGTTCATCCTTGTCATGCCACACACGTGTCCCATGGTTAATTTCAAGACCAAATATTGATTTTTTTATTTTATTTAATTTTTGATGATTTAATTCATTTTAATTCTTTGAAAATTCAAATAAAATTTAAAAACCAATGGAATAGTGTCATGTGAACTTGGACAATTTCTATGTATCATGAACCAACTCAAGAAATCAGGCTAGGGTTCATTTGCATACTAGGTCTAGGTTTTGGCTAAAAAGGAGGAAAAATGGTTAAGAGTGAAAACCCTAAGACTAATTCCTTCATGAGCTTGAATTAAGGTGAGTTAGCAAGCCAATTCCATTCCATGATCATCACTAAGTCAAACTCTAACCATAAGAGACCAAATGCTGCGCTGAAAAGCCATTGGACATTTTGAAAATTTAGCCATATATTGCAAATCTGAAATCAAGGTTGGACTGAGTTTGAAGCCTCAATTTTTGTTCCATAAGCATCCTGAGATACCACTGAACACATCCCCATTCCAAACATCTTTCAAAAACGCAGGAATTGGTAGGGAGACCTCAAGCCGTGTCACATAATTTTTGAGATTGCATATCACAATTCACGCGTCCTCCTGCATTTTTATTGATGAATTCTTATTCCTTACAATGTTTCTAAGCTGTTCATTGTATTTAATTGCATTTTCATAAGCCATACACGAATCTACCATGTTTGGTTTTTAGGGTTTCCAGCTTTTTGAATTAGGGCTTTTGAAACGGAGTAAAATCAAGCCTCAAGACCATTGCCATTAAGATCAGCATGTTCCAATGAGCAAGAAACAACCATCGCGATTAATTTATGTGATCTCCAGACCTAATCGCTATTTTTTTCAAAAGTGGTCTAATGAAACGCGTAAGAAAGCGTTGCCTTTGAGTTTGTATTACAGGGGACACGAGGAAGAAGAAGGCGTGTCAACCAGCGATTCGTCCATTCAAAGTTCGCGCGCTTCAGCCACTAGCGCGTTGCTTTTGTTTTATATGATTTACTTGTTTATTATATAACGAATGAATTAAATGGCACAGATGGCAAGCGAGCGCGTGATTAATGCATAAGACCTGGGTTCGATTCCCAGGTCTACTTTACTTCAATATTCTTTTTCAATATATGTTCAGGTGTGGATATGACATTGCAGACTACCGTGTACTCACCAGATCAGGCCAGCCACGTCACTTAGTGGAATCAGATCAAGGGTTGTGTGCTGGGGAATACCATGAGGACAAGTCAACAGGCGTGCACGTGGCTTAGGAAAGTCAATGAATCTCAAAGCCTAATGGGCCTTAATCACCAGGCCTACACCTCCAATTTTGGGGCCACACCCCCCTGGTTTGCTTTATTATTTTTATTTTTATTCTTTCTTTAATTTTCCTTTTTATTTCTTTTATTTTGCTATTTATTTAGTTAATTATTTTTATAAAATATAAAAAACATTCAAAAATCAGAAAAGACCAAAAATAATAGAGATTTATATTATAATTATTTTATAAATAAATGTTTGTAATTATTTAGTTTTAATTAGGTTTTCAAATTTAATTCTTTAAATAACTAAAATCCAAAAAAATAGAGTTTAGGTTTAATAACTTTTTATTTTCTCTTTTTAATTTTCCTTTTTTTCAGAATAATAATATTATTTATTTGTTTCCACAAATCAAAAATTGTACATAAATTAATTTAGAGTTAAACTAGGTTAAAAGTCAATATTTTCATAATAAACTTAAAAAACATTAGAACTAGGATTTTAATTTTAATTAATTTTTCTTTTTTCTTTTAAATTTAAAAAACCCAAAAATACCATTTTTCATTTAATTTTAATTTTAGATAACTTAATTATTTTAATTCCTTTAAAGGGTTCAACGCCCTCGCATTTGATTATTTTCTTTTTCGCGCGTTTCATTTATTTCCTTTGTGAATGTAATGTACTTGTACCAAAGCCATGTAATAGCTATTAGACATTTCTTTTCTGCAATTTATTTTAAAACGGGTCTGGATTAATTTGGCGTTGTAGACCCTCGCCCTTTGTAATAGCGTAGGACTTTTATCTTTTCCGCACTTTAAATTCCCGCACATTTAACTGTTAAACGATAACATGAAAGAATGAATGCCCAAAAATAAAATCGAATCGTTAGATCACCAATGCATGACAAGACAAACAATAAACTGAAAATGACACACAATTCGCACACACCACCCCTAGGGTACGCCTCACTGTTGCCTTTCGAAAGGTGATCGTCGAGTATAAGACGTCTTAGTAAGTCCTTATGTTCCATTGATCTAGTTGCCTCGAAACAAGTTGCCTCGGAAATAAAAGATCAATGGCATAAGGGTAGCTTCTAAGGTGTCTTCCCATTGCTCTGGTGATCACCATATCCCTACAAACTCGAATTGACCCGAACACCTCCAACGGTGGTGCTACCTACCTCTCAATGGTGGGATGGCACTACTTTAAAGGACATTTACACAGACGAATTCCTTAGGGTAGGTAGGTTCTCGTAGATACTTGCTCTCTTTAAAACAAAACAAATCAAAATCTTTTCACACCAACACTTTCAAAAAACTTTCAAAACAAACTTTTCGAACACTCTGACGTACGAGTCGAACTGAAAATTTTCAAAGAAACTTTTAAACCCACATTGAAAAGCAAACAAACATTTTTGAAAACACATTGAGCAAGTACCTAAGAGCCCATGGATAACCATGGATAGAAAGGGTGCTAACACCTTCCCTTTCTATAACCTACCTCCCGAACCGAGAGCAATCTCTTTAAGGAATTTTTCTGTGCTTTTGTCCTTTCCATTTGGAGAAAATAAAAGACGGTGGCGACTCTTGCTTCCGCGACATTTCGCGAACCAGCTTTAAAACAGTCAGTTCCAGATCCACCGATCACAGAACTGGCGACTCTGCTGGGGAGAAAAACTTAAAGTGAGGTGTACCTTAGGGATAGTTCTCACCTGTGTTTTCAATTGTTTTCCTTGTGTGCTTTAAAATTGTGGGACCGTCTTGGGAGTTCTATAGATCCTAACCCGGATCTGGGGATACCCTCTTAGAAAGTAGCAACAAGGCTGTGAGGGAACTGTGCGGGGTATACCGACATGGTTGAAACAGTCTGCTACGTTGATGTGGCATTTTGGTGTGTACCGGTAACCCTTGAGTCAGTCAAGGAGAGTACGGGGCCTCCATGTGGTGTCGTGAAGCATCAACAGACCTTAGGAACCTTAATTGAACCATCTTGGCCTCTTTAGGGTAGTGAGATAACTGACTTTGGTGCAGTCCGAGGTTGGTTGATACTCGATACTACACTCAATTGAGGGTTGCTTTCCTGGAATATTTCGGTCGCCAGTTCAGTGGCTAAATCGAAACGATGAACAATGAAAGCAATCCCGTGATATTGGGAACCTTAGAACCCGGTTACTTTGATTAGGACAGGTTGAACCCACCAACTTCAAGAGGGTACTACCCAGACCCCATGCTGGCCTTAAACCTTAAGGGCCTGTCTTGTGTGCCTTGTGTGCCTTACATGTTTGTCTTTGTAAATATCTGTGGTGTTTAATCATAGCATCATGACATCATCCAGCATCATATGCATTAACTAACCATTTCAGGGGTTCGAATTTTCATTTTTGTTCTTGTTTTGTAGGACATGGAAACTGTTCGTAGAAAGACAATTCCAATCAGTCTTGTGAGGATCTCTCCTCAGCTTAAGGAGCTTATATCCAGGATTCCCGAGAACTCTTCATTCAGTGAAAGGCATGGAAGCCTCATCAGCTTGGTCAACACCAACATTGAGGAAGATATGATAAAGGTCTTGTTCCAATTCTTTGACCCTCTGCATCACTGTTTCACCTTCTTGGACTATCAGTTGGTACCTACGTTGGAAGAGTTCTCCCGACTCCTGAAGATCCCTATTCTTGATCAGCTACCCTTCAACGGTACAGAAAAGGAACCTAAGCTTGAAGAGATTGCTAAAGCCTTGCACCTACAGTCATCTGACCTCAAGGGACATTGGGAAGTCAGAAGTGGTATCAAAGGGTTCTTAGCCAGGTTTCTGTTTGAAAAGGCCTATGATTGTTGGAACTCCCTTGACTTGCAAGCTTTTGAAGAGGTTGTGGCCCTCCTTGTTTATGGTTTGGTGTTGTTCCCTAACCCAGATCAGCTCATTGATATCAGTGCTGTCCAGATCTTTATGTCCAGGAATCCTATACCTACGTTGCTGGGGGACCTCCTTCACTCATGTTACACTCGAACCATGAGAAAAAGAGGTGTCCTTATGTGTTGCACTCCTCTCCTGGGAAAGTGGTTTATTTCGCACCTTCCACAATCAGTCCTGAAGAACGAGCGGGGTTTGAGATGGTCACAACGGTTGATGACTCTTACACATGCAGATATACATTGGTGCCCTAGGTCCAGGGAAGATGTCACTATCATTGATCGTTGCGGGGAGTATCCTAATGTTCCTTTACTTGGAATCAGAGGGGGTATTACTTATAGCCCATGCCTGGCTTGGAGACAATTTGGTTATGCTCGGAGGGATGGTCCTCATGACATGTTGATTCCTGACATAGTTTTTGACTTCGACAACGATACTCAAGGACTTCGCCAGAGATTTATCAGAGCTTGGAGGATGCCTAGCAGGATAGACAGCAAGACACTGGGGCACAGGAACTCCATCCCTTTGGAGCCTTACCTCAAGTGGGTACGAGCCCGCTCTCAGAAATTAGTAATGCCTTATCCTCACATGCTTCCAGTAATCAAAGAGCCTGCCTTGGAAGGAGAGGTGTCTCATGTTATTCAGCACCCTGATATGCCCACATCCTGGGAAGAAATGCAGAAGAGCTGGATCCAGCTTAAGGAAGAGCGGAATTCTCTTGAGACTAGTTTGCATGCCAGTGAAAAGAAGGTCTTGGAGCTCACCCGCCTGTTGCACGAGGAAAGGAATCTCAACACTTACATAGCTCCAAAGAAGATGCGCAACATATTTTGGATGTGATTTGATCTTTTTGTACTTTTGCCCATGAGGCTTTGATGTATTAAACAATGATTTTCTTAATAATAACGTGTGTTCCTTTTGGTCTACAACAAATTTGAATTTTCGAACTCTTGAATGCATCGCATAAACACATATCATTCATCATGTGCATCATAGTTACTCTTCTTTTCAGGTTGTTTACTGTTCTTCGTTGTTTATTTCAGCATCATGAATCCTGAATCATCAACAGAGGCATCTATCAAGGCTCTTCAAGCGCAGAACGTCCAGTTTCAGGCGCAAAACGCCCAATTTCAGGAGCTGATTAAGGGCTTGGCTCAGGGTCAACAAGAGTTGAAGACCATGCTTTTGAAGAAGACTAAGAAGAAGAGGAGGACTGTGCTATTTAACACTGGGCGCAGACTCGGGAACACTTTGGTTGAAGCTGAAAGGACTCCTCCATCTGTGACGGAAGGTAGTCACCAAGAAAGGGAGGTCACTACTCCTGTGGGCTCTGATACTGAAACAGACTTCAATGACGACCAGTACCCTCCTGCTGAAGACCGGTACAAACAGCTGGAAGACAGATTAAAGGCTGTGGAAGTTCAGCGGGTGCCTGGATTGGATTTCGGAGACTTGGGGTTATCTACTGGCGTGGTGATTCCCCACAAGTTCAAAACACCTGCCTTCGTGAAGTATGATGGGGCTTCCTGTCCCAAGATGCACCTCCGTTCTTATGTAAGGAAGATCCAGCCTTACACAGCAGACAAGAACCTTTGGATCCACTTCTTCCAGGAGAGTCTTTTAGGGACTCACCTTGACTGGTTCTATCAGCTGGATGGAATCAGCATTCGTAACTGGGAGGATCTGGCCACTGCTTTTTACAAGCAGTATCAGTATAATGCCGACCTCGCTCCTACGCGTACCCAGCTCCAGGGTATGTCGCTAGGGTCGGGTGAAGGTTTTAAGGAGTACGCTCAGAAATGGAGAGACCTGGCTGGCAGGGTGCAGCCACCATTGACGGATCGGGAGCTGGTAGATATGTTCTTGGGGACCCTATCTGGTCCATTTTTCAATCATCTCATTGGTAATTCCTCTGCTGGGTTTACTGATCTGATCCTGACTGGTGAAAGGATCGAGGCCGGTATAAAATCGGGGAAGATACAGAAAGGTGCCTCCTCCAGTACTGAGAAGAAACCCTTCAAAAAGGAGGCTAGTGCTGTATATGGCTCCCGGAGAACAGAGCGACCTGAACACCGCCAATCTGTCAGTGCGGTAATGATTGCCAAACCTGCTGCCGCTCCTCGGCCAACTAATCCTCAAAAGTTTGAAAGACCCCGGAGAGAGTTTACCCGGTTAAGCATGACCTTATCACAGATCCTGCCACAGTTGCTATCCACCAATTTAGTGACTGTCAGGGAGGCTCCAAAGTTTCCCAATACTGCGTCCCCCAAGTTTAATCCAAATGCTCGCTGTGCTTACCATTCAGATAGCCCGGGGCACTCTACTGACGACTGTTGGGCACTAAAGAACAAGCTGCAGGACCTTATTGACGCCAAGGAGGTACAGTTTGAGGCATCTGACAAGCCTAATGCGGTGGCGGCTCCCCTACCTGCTCATGGAGTGAATGCTATTGGAGACGAAGACGAAGTGGATGATGCTGAGTTTGATAGCTGGATCTACCCGGCAACCGACAGTGGGCCTAACAATTGGAGTGCAAAAGACAATCTCTCTGTTTCTATTGTTCCCCAGTAATGAATTTCTTTGTTTTTTTGATTTGTAATAAACAATAATTTGAGACTATATGGCCCGGTGTCTTACCCGGGGCACCGTGGTTTTATTTATGAGGGCTTTTGTTTGTCACTATCATATATCATGAATAAAAGCATTGGACGTTTTTCACAATTCAAATTTTGCGCTCCTTTTCTTTCCTTTCTTTACATATTGCAAAACAGCTGTATTTACACACACACTCACTCATACAGGTTTCAATCCACTCTGGATCTCACTGGTAACGACTCTGCTACTGTCAGTTATGACTTCGAGAATCCGATCAACTTAGCCGCAGACGAAGGTGAAGATGATTGCGAAGTGCCTGGTGAACTTGCAAGACTGTTACAACAGGAGGAGAGGGCAATTCAACCCCATGAAGAGCCAGTGGAAATAATAAACTTGGGTACTGAGGAAGACAAGAAAGAGGTGAAGATTGGTGCCAACTTAGAACTCAGTGTGAAGCGACGGTTGACTCAGATGCTGCATGACTATAAAGAAATCTTTGCCTGGTCCTACGAAGATATGCCCGGATTAGATACCGACATTGTGGTCCATCACTTACCAACTAAAGAAGATTGCCCTCCGGTTAAGCAAAAAGTCCGCCGTATGCGTCCAGAGATGTCTGAGAAGATTAAAGCCGAGGTGATGAAGCAGTTTGATGCCGGGTTTCTTGCAGTAACTTCTTACCCTCAGTGGGTTGCTAATGTGGTACCGGTACCTAAGAAGGACGGCAAGGTCAGGATGTGTGTCGATTACAGGGATCTGAACAGGGCCAGCCCTAAGGATGACTTCCCTCTACCCCACATTGATGTCCTTGTTGATAATACCGCTCAGCATAAAGTGTTCTCTTTTATGGATGGCTTCTCAGGCTATAATCAGATCAAGATGGCTCCGGAAGACATGGAAAAGACTACATTTGTTACTCAGTGGGGCACCTTCTGCTACAAAGTCATGCCTTTCGGACTAAAGAATGCTGGGGCAACCTACCAACGTGCCATGGTTGCTTTATTTCATGACATGATCCATCATGAGATAGAAGTGTATGTTGACGACATGATCGCTAGGTCCCAGACTGAGGAAGAACACCTTGACCATCTGCAGAAGTTGTTTGACCGGTTGAAATTGTACAAGCTGAGATTGAACCCGAACAAGTGCACCTTCGGGGTAAGATCTGGAAAGTTGCTAGGCTTCGTGGTGAGTGACAAGGGAATTCAAGTGGACCCTGCTAAGGTCAAAGCCATTCAAGAGATGCCAGTTCCTAAGACAGAGAAGGAAGTCAGAGGCTTTCTAGGACGTCTGAATTACATTGCTCGGTTCATCTCACACTTAACTGCTACCTGTGAGCCAATCTTCAAGCTGCTGAAGAAAGATCAGGTAGTACGTTGGAATGATGAATGTCAGGCTGCTTTTGACAGGATCAAAGAATATCTCCAAGAACCACCCATCCTTATGCCACCAGTTGAAGGGAGGCCTTTGATACTCTACCTGACAGTACTTGATAATGCAATGGGGTGTGTGCTGGGGCAGCATGACGAGTCTGGCCGAAAAGAGCATGCCATTTATTACCTTAGCAAAAAGTTTACCGACTGTGAGACCCGATACTCACTGCTTGAGAAAACTTGCTGCGCTTTGGTATGGGCTGCTCGCCGGCTGAGACAGTATATGCTGACTCACATTACCTTGTTAATCTCAAAAATGGATCCCATAAAGTACATATTCGAAAAGCCTGCTCTGTCTGGGAGAATTGCAAGATGGCAGATGATCTTGACGGAATACGACATTCAGTACACGACCCAAAAAGCCATCAAGGGGAGTGTATTGGCAGACCACTTAGCACATCAAGCTGTGGATGACTACCAATCAATGAACTTCGAGTTTCCAGATGAAAGCATTATGATAGTAACTGACTGTGAAATACCTGGACCGGATGAAGGACCTGAACCGGGATCCCGATGGTCTATGCATTTTGACGGAGCATCCAACGCTTTGGGAAATGGTATCGGCGCCATAATCGTATCTCCACAAGGTACTCATACTCCACTCACCGCCCGGCTGTGTTTCAACTGTACCAACAACATGGCGGAGTATGAAGCGTGTATTATGGGTCTTCAAGCTGCGATCGACCTGAGGATCAAATTTCTGAGTGTCTTCGGAGATTCCGCTCTTGTGATCAATCAGATCAAAGGAGAGTGGGATACGAAACACCCAAACTTGATTCCTTACAGAGAATGTGTGTTGGCCCTGATCCCCCACTTCACAGAGATAACATTTGAGCATTTTCCAAGAGAAGAGAATCAGTTGGCGGACGCGTTAGCTACAATGTCTTCAATGTTCAAGGTTAAATGGGATAATGAAGCTCCCCGGATCATCATCTGGAAACTGGACGAACCGGCATACTGTTGTGATCTCGAAACTGAATTGGTAACTGAGAAGCCCTGGTACCACGAAGTGAAGAGATATCTGGAAGCTCAGGAATACCCTGAAGGAGCATCTATCAATGACAAGAAATTCCTGAGGAGGTTTGCAGCCAAGTTCTTTCTTAGCAACGGCATCTTGTACAAGCGAAACCAGGATTCAACCCTACTGCGTTGTGTAGATAAGACTGAAGCAGAAAGAATCATGGAAGAGCTACATGAAGGGACCTTTGGCACACACTCCAGTGGACACACCATGGCAAAGAAGATCCTACGGGCAGGGTATTACTGGTCCACCATGGAAGCTGACTGTTACCAACATTCCAGAACATGCCATAAATGCCAGATCTACGCAGACAAGGTGCATGTTCCTCCGGTTCCCCTGAATGTTCTGACTGCGCCTTGGCCATTTGCAATGTGGGGCATAGACATGATCGGTGAGATTAAACCTACGGCATCTAATGGACATCGCTTCATCCTAGTGGCAATTGATTATTTTACGAAGTGGGTTGAGGCAGCATCCTATGCTACGGTAACCAAGACCGTTGTGGCACGGTTCATTCGGCACAATCTGATCTGTCGGTACGGTGTCCCTGAGCGGATTATTACAGATAACGGTACCAACCTGAACAATAAGATGATCGCTGAGCTCTGCGAACAGTTCAAGATACAGCACCACAATTCTTCTCCTTACAGACCGAAGATGAATGGGGCTGTAGAAGCAGCTAATAAAAACATCAAGAAGATCGTGCAGAAGATGACAGTAACGTATAAAGATTGGCACGAGATGTTACCGTTCGCTCTGCATGGGTATCATACTTCAGCTAGGACGTCAACCGGGGCAACTCCTTTCTCTCTGGTTTATGGCATGGAGGCAGTCTTGCCGATTGAGGTACAAATTCCTTCTCTCCGGATAATGAAGGATGCAAATCTGAATGAAGATGATTGGATCCAGACACGACTTGATCAGCTCAACCTTATTGACGAAAAGAGACTTGCTGCTATCTGCCATGGTCAGACGTACCAGAAACGAATGATCAGGGCATTTAACAAAAAGGTCAGACCACAGGAATACCAAGTCGGGGATCTGGTGATCAAGCGAATCATCCTTCCTCAGAGTGATCCAAGGGGCAAATGGACCCCTACGTACGAAGGGCCATTTGTGGTTAAGCATGTGTTCTCAGGAGGAGCCATGATATTAACCAACATGGATGGTGACGACCTTCCTCACCCCGCTAATGCAGACATAGTTAAAAAATACTACGCATGAAAAAAGACCCGCTAGACTGACATGTCTAGGCAAAAATTAGGGCTTCCCGTCGAACCAAAAGGGTTCGGGCAAAATGAAGGGATGAAAATGAAAAATCTGTACACCCGGCAAGTCGAAAACCTGAAAAGGCGGCTTGGGCAAAAATGGGTATCCCGGTGGACTGAAAACCCGAAAGGGCGGTCCAGGCAAAAATTAGGGATAAAAGCGTAATACTATGTCTCATTGGATCACTTTGCATCCAGAATCCGGTAGCTACATCAAGTTCAGACGGCATCGATCAGTCAGCTTCACTTTCAACCAAGGTCATCAAGTGATGAGACGCTCGGAGTTATAAAAGCAATAGCGGAGTTGAAACCCAGTGGATCATTCATATTTCACACAGCTGTTTATTTTCTTTTGTACCAAACTTGTATAAACTCTTTTGCTCGGCGACATTTCTCTTACTAGGATGTCAGCCTCTTGTACACAAAACGCCTATTCACAGGCTATTCAAAATCAATACAAATATACTTTTCAGTTAAACGTGCCAACTATTTTTCTTTTCTGTTTTGTTTTGCGAAGAACGTCCAAGGTTCAATTTGTGATATATGCATTGACAATAATTTGCTAGCTCATAAATATTTGCATACGAAACAAAGAATTAATTGCAGGTGACACTAGAAACAGGGGCAATAAAGAGTTGTCTGAGCAGTCTGATTGTTCTATCCTCCAAGGTGCCAAAGTAGGTTCAGCTAAAGAACCTAACCAGGCATCTTAAATTCCCCAGAGAGTGAGACAGCAAGTCAGTGCATTCTTCCCCAGCATATCAAAACTTCCCCAGGAGAGTCCCATCCAAGTTCCCCAGGAAAGGTGGAATTCATCTTCCCAAGCAGTAAGCTTATCCCCAGTAAATTCTGGAAGCTTATCCTTCACAGGACACGAACGCGTCGTCCGGCTTGATTTAAAGAGTTATTTCCTCAACAGGATATAACTGGGTTATCCTCAGCCAAAAGCCACGGAAAGGTCGTCGTCAACATAATTCCTTCCTATCCCCAGCGAAGTCTATTCATACTTCCAGCACAACAACGGTATCCCCAACAGAGTTACTATCAACATTCAGCAAGGCATCACTCTTCCCACAGAGTATTGCTTTCCAGCATGATCGCTAGAGTATCTTTTCTCCCCGCAGAATCTTCCACTCGCCAAGTTTATTCCGCAACGGAGTCATCATCTCCTACCGGTATCCTTGCAACTATTATCATCCCCAGCGGAAGTAAAATCTATTCCTCGACATCAGCCCAGGATACGACTTCCCGGCACCCGTCAAGGATTTACCTTCCTAGACGAAAACATACATAAAACACCACATACATCATTATAGCATGCATAACGCACTGCATCATACAAATCTCATTTATGTTGAGAACATCATTGCTCGATCTATATCATGCATTGCATACGACTGACTTTTATCTTTCAGGAAAGATCCAGTTAAGTTCTCAAGCTACATTTTAAGACCTAGACCGGTTCAGTTAAATCATCTCAAGATTTTCCTGATGCTTATCCAGTCAAAGGCCTTCTCTGGTTCAGTTAAATCGTCCCAAGATTTCCCTGATGCTTATCCAGTTGAAGACATTTCAAGACCTAGACCGGTTCAGTTAAATCATCTCAAGATTTTCCTGATGCTTACCCAGTCAAAGGCCTTCTCTGGTTCAGTCAGATCGACCTTAAGATTTCCCTGATACTTATCCCAGTTGAAGACATTTCAAGACCTAGACCGGTTCAGTTAAATCGTCCCAAGATTTTCCTGATGCTTACCCAGTCAAAGGCCTTCTCTGGTTCAGTCAGATCGACCCCAAGATTTTCCTGATGCTTATCCAGTTGAAGACATTTCAAGACCTAGACCGGTTCAGTTAAATCGTCCCAAGATTTTCCTGATGCTTATCCAGTCAAAGGCCTTCTCTGGTTCAGTCAGATCGACCCCAAGATTTTCCTGATGCTTGTCCAGTTGAAGACATTTCAAGACCTAGACCGGTTCAGTTAAATCGTCCCAAGATTTTCCTGATGCTTATCCAGTCAAAGGCCTTCTCTGGTTCAGTTAAATCGTCCCAAGATTTCCCTGATGCTTATCCAGTTGAAGACATTTCAAGACCTAGACCGGTTCAGTTAAATCGTCCCAAGATTTTCCTGATGCTTATCCAGTCAAAGGCCTTCTCTGGTTCAGTTAAATCGTCCCAAGATTTCTCTGATGCTTATCCAGTTGAAGACATTTCAAGACCTAGACCGGTTCAGTTAAATCGTCCCAAGATTTTCCTGATGCTTATCCAGTCAAAGGCCTTCTCTGGTTCAGTTAAATCGTCCCAAGATTTCTCTGATGCTTATCCAGTTGAAGACATTTCAAGACCTAGACCGGTTCAGTTAAATCGACCCTAAGATTTCCCTGATTCTTACCCAGTCAAAGGCCTCTCTGGTTCAGTCAGATCGACCCTAAGATTTCCCTGATTCTTATCCCAGTAGAAGACACCCCAGATTTTTCTCAACGAGCGTTGTTGAAGTTAAAATCACCAAGCATCTAAAATCAGCTCATGCAACGTGTCAGGTACTCATTTTTCTTTTGCAGGTATGCAGGTTCTCGCCAAGGAATCTCTTACGCAAATCAAACATCCAGATGGCATCTATAAGCCCATTCCCATCATTGCTAACATGTGAGCGCAAATTTCTGGGCACTCTAGTGTCCAATCATCTTTTACCCTCGGATTACGAAAGGCACGTCAGCCAATCTGCATCCTCAGGTCTAAGAAGATTGAACAGGGGCAACTGTTATACCCCAAAATTTGCCCTCCCATATTCCTCAAGAAATTGCCAAGCCAAGCTACAAAATTCCCCAAGGGTTGTGCAGTGCAACAGTCTCCTAAACAGTCCAAATTAGGGTTTTGAGTCTGATCAAGAAAAGGAAGTTTTCAAAGGCTCAATCAAGTCTCATATGCTTATAAACATGGTCAAGCATCCTCATATCAAGTTTCAAGGCATTCAGCTCAAGATTGCACAATCAAAACCCTAAATTGCACTACAGTCAACTGTAGGGGCAAAATGGTCATTTGACAGTCAAAAGTTCAAATTTTTGGTCAACATATCATTTTGAAGCCACAAACATCATTTGATCAATGCTTGATCATGATTCTCAAAATTTGGCTCAGAAATCATCAAAGATGCAAAAGTTGCTATATTTGGACAGCTGAAAAAGTCAACTGAAATTGACCAGGGCATAACTTTCACATGGATTATCAGAAAAATTCCATCCAAAGCTCATTTTGAAGAGAAAGACATTTCCTACAACTCATCTTCATACTTCAAGTCCAAGAAATGCTCTCACAAAAAGTTATCAATTTCAACATTATAGGTCATTTTCAAAAGTCAACAAAAAGGGACTTTAAGTCAAAGACCATAACTTGAGATTGGTAAATCAAAATGACATGGGACCAAAGGCATTGGTTAAAGGACTCAAAGACCTTTCCAAAATGTCCAAGAATATGTGAAAAGCTTAAAAATTGAGCAAGTTATGCCTTGTAGAAGTTGGGAAATTTTTGTGAAATGGCAAAAGTCAACTATCCTTGAAAATCCAATTTTTGACAAAAGGGCCCCATTTTTTCCACTTGGTTCATCCTTGTCATGCCACAAACGTGTCCCATGGTTAATTTCAAGACCAAATATTGATTTTTTTATTTTATTTAATTTTTGATGATTTAATTCATTTTAATTCTTTGAAAATTCAAATAAAATTTAAAAACCAATGGAATAGTGTCATGTGAACTTGGACAATTTCTATGTATCATGAACCAACTCAAGAAATCAGGCTAGGGTTCATTTGCATACTAGGTCTAGGTTTTGGCTAAAAAGGAGGAAAAATGGTTAAGAGTGAAAACCCTAAGACTAATTCCTTCATGAGCTTGAATTAAGGTGAGTTAGCAAGCCAATTCCATTCCATGATCATCACTAAGTCAAACTCTAACCATAAGAGACCAAATGCTGCGCTGAAAAGCCATTGGACATTTTGAAAATTTAGCCATATATTGCAAATCTGAAATCAAGGTTGGACTGAGTTTGAAGCCTCAATTTTTGTTCCATAAGCATCCTGAGATACCACTGAACACATCCCCATTCCAAACATCTTTCAAAAACGCAGGAATTGGTAGGGAGACCTCAAGCCGTGTCACATAATTTTTGAGATTGCATATCACAATTCACGCGTCCTCCTGCATTTTTATTGATGAATTCTTATTCCTTACAATGTTTCTAAGCTGTTCATTGTATTTAATTGCATTTTCATAAGCCATACACGAATCTACCATGTTTGGTTTTTAGGGTTTCCAGCTTTTTGAATTAGGGCTTTTGAAACGGAGTAAAATCAAGCCTCAAGACCATTGCCATTAAGATCAGCATGTTCCAATGAGCAAGAAACAACCATCGCGATTAATTTATGTGATCTCCAGACCTAATCGCTATTTTTTCAAAAGTGGTCTAATGAAACGCGTAAGAAAGCGTTGCCTTTGAGTTTGTATTACAGGGGACACGAGGAAGAAGAAGGCGTGTCAACCAGCGATTCGTCCATTCAAAGTTCGCGCGCTTCAGCCACTAGCGCGTTGCTTTTGTTTTATATGATTTACTTGTTTATTATATAACGAATGAATTAAATGGCACAGATGGCAAGCGAGCGCGTGATTAATGCATAAGACCTGGGTTCGATTCCCAGGTCTACTTTACTTCAATATTCTTTTTCAATATATGTTCAGGTGTGGATATGACATTGCAGACTACCGTGTACTCACCAGATCAGGCCAGCCACGTCACTTAGTGGAATCAGATCAAGGGTTGTGTGCTGGGGAATACCATGAGGACAAGTCAACAGGCGTGCACGTGGCTTAGGAAAGTCAATGAATCTCAAAGCCTAATGGGCCTTAATCACCAGGCCTACACCTCCAATTTTGGGGCCACACCCCCCTGGTTTGCTTTATTATTTTTATTTTTATTCTTTCTTTAATTTTCCTTTTTATTTCTTTTATTTTGCTATTTATTTAGTTAATTATTTTTATAAAATATAAAAAACATTCAAAAATCAGAAAAGACCAAAAATAATAGAGATTTATATTATAATTATTTTATAAATAAATGTTTGTAATTATTTAGTTTTAATTAGGTTTTCAAATTTAATTCTTTAAATAACTAAAATCCAAAAAAATAGAGTTTAGGTTTAATAACTTTTTATTTTCTCTTTTTAATTTTCCTTTTTTTCAGAATAATAATATTATTTATTTGTTTCCACAAATCAAAAATTGTACATAAATTAATTTAGAGTTAAACTAGGTTAAAAGTCAATATTTTCATAATAAACTTAAAAAACATTAGAACTAGGATTTTAATTTTAATTAATTTTTCTTTTTTCTTTTAAATTTAAAAAACCCAAAAATACCATTTTTCATTTAATTTTAATTTTAGATAACTTAATTATTTTAATTCCTTTAAAGGGTTCAACGCCCTCGCATTTGATTATTTTCTTTTTCGCGCGTTTCATTTATTTCCTTTGTGAATGTAATGTACTTGTACCAAAGCCATGTAATAGCTATTAGACATTTCTTTTTTGCAATTTATTTTAAAACGGGTCTGGATTAATTTGGCGTTGTAGACCCTCGCCCTTTGTAATAGCGTAGGACTTTTATCTTTTCCGCACTTTAAATTCCCGCACATTTAACTGTTAAACGATAACATGAAAGAATGAATGCCCAAAAATAAAATCGAATCGTTAGATCACCAATGCATGACAAGACAAACAATAAACTGAAAATGACACACAATTCGCACACACCACCCCTAGGGTACGCCTCACTGTTGCCTTTCGAAAGGTGATCGTCGAGTATAAGACGTCTTAGTAAGTCCTTATGTTCCATTGATCTAGTTGCCTCGAAACAAGTTGCCTCGGAAATAAAAGATCAATGGCATAAGGGTAGCTTCTAAGGTGTCTTCCCATTGCTCTGGTGATCACCATGTCCCTACAAACTCGAATTGACCCGAACACCTCCAACGGTGGTGCTACCTACCTCTCAATGGTGGGATGGCACTACTTTAAAGGACATTTACACAGACGAATTCCTTAGGGTAGGTAGGTTCTCGTAGATACTTGCTCTCTTTAAAACAAAACAAATCAAAATCTTTTCACACCAACACTTTCAAAAAACTTTCAAAACAAACTTTTCGAACACTCTGACGTACGAGTCGAACTGAAAATTTTCAAAGAAACTTTTAAACCCACATTGAAAAGCAAACAAACATTTTTGAAAACACATTGAGCAAGTACCTAAGAGCCCATGGATAACCATGGATAGAAAGGGTGCTAACACCTTCCCTTTCTATAACCTACCTCCTGAACCGAGAGCAATCTCTTTAAGGAATTTTTCTGTGCTTTTGTCCTTTCCATTTGGAGAAAATAAAAGACGGTGGCGACTCTTGCTTCCGCGACATTTCGCGAACCAGCTTTAAAACAGTCAGTTCCAGATCCACCGATCACAGTATGTCCACTAGAATGTGTACCAAAGGTCCCTTCATGTAGCTCTTCCATGATTCTTTCCGCTTCAGTCTTATCCACGCAACGCAGTAAGGTTGAATCATGGTTTCGCTTGTACAAGATGCCGTTACTTAGGAAGAACTTGGCTGCGAACCGCCTCAGGAATTTCTTATCATTGATAGAGGCACCTTCAGGGTATTCCTGAGCTTCCAGATATCTCTTCACTTCATGGTACCAAGGCTTCTCAGTCACCAATTCAGTTTCGAGATTACAACAGTATGCCGGTTCGTCCAGTTTCCAAATGATGATCCGGGGAGCTTCATTATCCCATTTAACCTTGAACATTGAAGACATTGTAGCTAACGCGTCCGCTAACTGATTCTCTTCTCTTGGAAAGTGCTCAAAGGTTATCTCCGTGAAGTGGGGAATCATGGTCAACACACATTCTCTGTAAGGAATCAAGTTTGGATGTTTCGTATCCCACTCTCCTTTGATCTGATTGATCACCAGAGCGGAATCTCCGAAGACACTTAGAAATTTGATCCTTAGGTCAATCGCAGCTTGAAGACCCATGATGCACGCCTCATATTCCGCCATGTTGTTGGTACAGTTGAAACACAGCCGGGCAGTGAGTGGAGTATGAGTACCTTGAGGGGATATGATGATGGCGCCGATACCATTTCCCAAAGCATTAGAGGCTCCGTCAAAGTGCATAGACCATCGGGATCCTGGTTCAGGTCCTTCATCCGGTCCAGGTACTTCACAATCAGTTACAATCATGATGCTTTCATCCGGAAACTCGAAGTTCATTGATTGGTAGTCATCTACAGCTTGATGAGCTAAGTGGTCTGCCAATACACTCCCCTTGATGGCTTTCTGGGTTGTGTACTGAATGTCGTATTCCGTCAAGATCATTTGCCATCTTGCAATTCTCCCAGACAGAGCAGGCTTTTCGAATATGTACTTTATAGGATCCATTTTTGAGATCAACAAAGTAGTGTGAGTCAGCATATACTGTCTCAGCCGGCGAGCAGCCCATACCAAAGCGCAGCAAGTTTTCTCAAGCAGTGAGTATCGGGTCTCACAGTCGGTAAACTTTTTGCTAAGGTAATAAATGGCATGCTCTTTTCGGCCAGACTCGTCATGCTGCCCCAGCACACACCCCATTGAGTTGTCAAGTACTGTCAGATATAGGATGAGAGGTCTCCCTTCAACCGGTGGCATAAGGATGGGTGGTTCTTGGAGATACTCTTTGATTTTGTCGAAAGCAGCCTGACATTCATCGTTCCAGCGTACTACCTGATCCTTCTTCAGTAGCTTGAAGATTGGCTCGCAGGTAGCAGTCAGATGAGAGATGAATCGAGCAATGTAATTCAGGCGTCCTAAAAAGCCTCTGACCTCCTTCTCTGTTTTAGGAACTGGCATCTCTTGAATCGCTTTGACCTTAGCAGGGTCCACTTGAATACCTTTATCACTGACCACGAAGCCCAGCAACTTCCCAGATCTTACCCCGAAGGTGCACTTGTTCGGGTTCAATCTTAGCTTGTACAGTTTCAACCGGTCAAATAACTTCTGCAGATGATCTAGGTGCTCTTCCTCAGTCTGGGACCTAGCGATCATGTCGTCCACATACACTTCAATCTCGTGATGGATCATATCATGAAATAAGGCAACCATGGCACGCTGGTAGGTTGCCCCAGCATTCTTTAATCCGAACGGCATGACCTTGTAACAGAAAGTGCCCCACTGAGTGACAAACGTAGTCTTTTCCATGTCTTCAGGTGCCATCTTGATCTGATTGTAGCCTGAAAAGCCATCCATGAAAGAGAATACTTTGTGTTGGGCTGTATTATCAACGAGGACATCAATGTGAGGTAAGGGGAAGTCATCCTTGGGGCTGGCCCTGTTCAGATCCCTGTAATCGACACACATTCTGACCTTACCGTCCTTCTTAGGTACCGGCACCACATTAGCAACCCACTGAGGGTAAGAAGTCACTGCAAGAAACCCGGCATCAAACTGTTTCATCACCTCGGCCTTAATCTTCTCGGACATCTCTGGACGCATCCGACGGACCTTTTGTTTAACTGGGGGGCAGTCTTCCTTAGTCGGCAAATGATGGACGACAATATCGGTATCCAACCCGGGCATGTCTTCGTAGGACCAGGCAAAGATCTCCATATAGTCATGTAACATCTTGGTTAACCGTTGCTTCACGCTGAGCTCTAGGTTGGCACCAATTTTTACCTCTTTTCTATCTGCCTCAGTACCCAGGTTTATGATTTCCACTGGCTCTTCATGGGGTTGAATTGCCCTCTCTTCCTGAAGTAACAGTCTTGCAAGCTCGCCAGGCACTTCGCAATCATCTTCACCTTCGTCTTCGGCTAAGTTGATCGGATTTTCGAAGTCATAATTGGCATTAGCAGAGCTGTTATCAGTGAGATCCAGAGTGGATTGGAACCTGTATGAGTGAGTGTGTGTGTAAATACAGCTGTTTTGAAAATTATGTAAAGGAAAGGAAAGATAGAAAAGGAACACAATATTTGCAATGCGAAAAACGTCCCAAAATTTTCATTCATGATGTATAAAATGACAGTTTGTATGCCCTCACAAATAGAACCACGGTGCCTCGGGTAAGACACCGGGCCATAGAGTTTATCATTGTTTATTACAAAATAACAAAACATAGGAATTCATTACTGTGCCACAAAGGTAACAGGGGTATGATCCTTTGCACTCCAATTGTTCAATCCTTCTTCGGCCGTCGGATAAATCCAGCTGTTGAATTCGGCTTCGTCCACTTCAAGGTCTTCCCCGACAGCATTCGCTTCTGAACCTTTAATAAATACCGGAGGCCTTCCGATCTTCTCTTTCCTCATAGCTCTCTGCCCTTCTGAGGTGAAACCCAGCCCAAGTTTATCAGTCTTCTGGGTGAAGTCTGGAAGTCTGCCCCAGTTGGCACCTTCACCCTTCTGCACCACAGCCCTGGCATCCTTCAGAGAGGCCATCTTCAAAGGACCACTTGCTTCTGTTGTTTCTACCGCAATTGGAAACACCTCCTCGAAATGCTGAAAGGGAGTCTCAATGAACTCCCCATCCATCTCAATATACCTGAAGGAGTTCAGGTGGCTCACCATGTATTCTTCCTCTCCTTGCACGGTGACAATCTTCCCTCTGACGGGGTACTTTAGCTTCTGATGCAAGGTAGAGGTCACTGCCCCAGCCTTATGTATCCAGGGTCGACCCAGCAGACAAGAGTAAGATGGACGGATATCCATCATATAAAAAGTGGAGTCGAACACCTGAGAACCCACACGAATCGGAACGTCAACCTCCCCGTGGACCATCCTCTTCGAACCGTCAAAGGCCCTGACAATGATGTTGCTGGGTTTCAAATTCAGGCCTTCACAATCTAGACGATCCAGAGCCTTCTTGGGTAGCACATTCAAAGATGACCCAGTATCAACCAACACATGTGCCAAGGTGGTGCCCCTGCATTCGATTGAGACATGCAGAGCATCATTATGATCTTTCCCCTTTGAGGTCAAATCAGCATCTGAGAAGCCCAAGCCATTATCTGCCGTCAGACTTGCCACGCAATCAGTGAATTGGACTGCAGAGGTTTCATGTGGCACATGGGCCGTCTTGAGGAATGAGATGAGGGCCTTTGCATGGGCCTCAGAGCACAGCAATAAAGAGAGCATGGAGATCTTGGAGGGCGTATGCCCCAGCTGTTCCACAACATTAAAATCGCTCTTCTTTATAATCTTCAAAATCTCCTCCATCTCTTGTGGGGAGGCCTCAGCAGCTATGGGTATGGGTGCCTCCATCTGGGCAGGCTCAGCTTCAACTCCCTTGCCCCGAGCACTGGATGACTCGGCAACAGGAGAAACAATTGGGTCAGCAGCAGGAACAACAACTTGGTCAGCAGCAGGAACAGGTGTACTTGTGGGAATTATCAAGAGTGGTCTTCGGGCAGCAGGTGGCGCAATGTCAGGTGAGAAGAGCCTGCCACTGCGGGTAACTTTGGCCGGGCCAGTGATGTCACAGATGCTGGCGCCAGCGTTGAGCTCTTGTTTAACTCCATTTATATATACATCTGCCCCATAGTGCCAAGGGACAGCTTTGTTAGATGCATAGGGCAGGGGCCCCGGAACAGTGATAGTAATAGGTGCAACGGTCAGAATTTGGATGGGCTTCTTCTGGAGAGCCGGGATCGGATTGTTGAAGATAGTCACCACAGAGACTTCTTCCATTGGAACCATACGAACAGCAGACTTCTTGAATAGAATCTCCTTGCTATCCATTAAGCTTTGGATGCCTAACTTTAGCAAGGGACAACCGGATGGGGACACAACACAGAACAGGCAATCCTCACTACAACCCGGAAATAAACCGGCCTGTAGTAGGTTCTTCTTAATGATCTTTAAAGGAGTGGCTAGATCATCCACAGAAACAGCATAGACGTCTTCGTCAACAGCATTTACCCCGTGCTGAGGCATAGGGGCGGTAACTACATTCGGTTTTGCAGGCGCTTCGAATTGTATCTCTTTAGCATCGATAAGGTCTTGCACCTTATTCTTTAACGCCCAACAGTCATCAGTGGCATGCCCCGGGCTGTCTGAATGGTAAGCACAACGGGCATTCGGGTTGTACTTAGGAGAGGTAGTGTTTGAGAACTTTGGCGCCTCCTTGACAGTCACCAAATTGGTGGATAGCAACTGTGGCAGGATTTGCGATAGGGTCATGCTTAACCGGGTAAACTCTCTCCGGGGTCTATCAGCCCTTTGAGGATTGTTTGGCCGGGGAGCGGCAGCAGGCTTAGCGATCATTACCGCGCTGACAGATTGGCGGCGATCAGGTCTTTCTGATTTCCTGGAGCCATACACGGCACTAGACTCCTTTTTAAACGGTTTCTTTTCTGAACTAGAGGATGATGCCCCCTTTGCAATCTTCCCAGATTTCAGCCCAGCTTCAATCCTTTCTCCAGTCAAGATCAAATCAGTGAAACCAGCAGAAGAATTCCCAATGAGATGGTTGAAGAATGGCCCAGACAGGGTCCCCAAGAACATGTCCACTAACTCTCGATCAGTCAAAGGTGGCTGCACCCTGCCAGCCAGGTCTCTCCACTTCTGCGCGTACTCTTTAAAACCTTCACTTGCACCCAACGACATACCCTGGAGTTGGGTACGTGTGGGGGCAAGGTCGGCATTATACTGATACTGCTTGTAGAAAGCAGTAGCCAGCTCCTCCCAGTTACGAACTTTGGTCCCATCCAGCTGATAGAACCATTCGAGATGAGTCCCTGAAAGACTCTCCTGGAAGAAGTGGATCCATAAATTCTTATCCGCAGAGTACGGCTGAATCTTTCGAACATAGGACCTCAAATGCAGCTTGGGACAGGACGCCCCGTCATACTTAGAAAAGGTTGGAGCTTTGAACTTGTGCGGGATAATTACACCAGTCGACAAACCCAGATCTCCGAAATCCAGCCCAGGTGCCTGTTGCACCTCCATAGCCTTCAACCTGTCCTCCAGTTGTTTGTACTTGTCATCTGCAGGAGGGTACTGCTCTTCATCAAAATCTGTCTCGTTGTCGGAGACCACTGGAGTAGGAACCTTTACTTCTGCCTGAGAAGGAGTCCTGCCAACAGAAGAACCAGCCTCTTCATGGTGCAGAGTATTACCCAACCTTCGGCCCGAGTTGAACAGAACAGTTCTTCTCTTCTTCTTCTTCTCCTTTTTCAGGAGCATAGTCTTCAGTTCTTCTTGGCCTTTAGCTAGACCCATGATCAGTTCTTGAAACTGCGCATTCTGCGCCTGGAGAGCCTTGATTGATGTCTCTGTAGATTCAGATCCGGGATTCATGATGCTGAAATAAACAGCGAAGAACTGTAAGCAACCTGAAAAAGGGGAAAAACCTGCTATGCACATGATGTATGAAATGCGTATGAATTATGTTTTCAAAGACAATCGGGAATCAACTTTGTAAACAAAAAAGGAACACACTTTATTAGATTCAACTTTGCAACTGAGATTATTCAACAAGCTGCCCTTAGGCATTTACATGAAATGAAACAACTGGAAAGGAAATAAAAACTGTAAAGGCACATTCAGAATTCCTCATTGATCCCATGGTCTCCTCTTCTCAATACGGAGGTAGGCATTCAGGGCTCTCTCATTCTCCAACTGCTTTGTCAGCTTCTGGATCTTTGATTCCTGCTCGTTGAACTTTTCCCGGTAAGAATCCCGTTCTTCTTGCAGTTGCGACCAAGATCTCTTCAATGTCTCATAATCAGTAGGTATCTGAGGAGGAAGGACAGTTGGAGGAACACCATCTTTGTCAGGACACTCAAGAATGACGGGTCTGACCGCTTCATACGGCATACCTAACTTCTGAGCACGGATGCGGACCCATTTGTAGTAGGCTTCCATAGGTAAAGAAGTCTTTGGTCCTAGCTCTTGTGGGTCAGCTTTATGAACCTTGTCCCAAGCCTTGATGAACCTACGACGCAGCTCGTCACTATCCACCTGAAACTCGAAACTGATGTGAGGCACCAACATCTCATGGGGGCCTGCTCTCCTTGCTCTTCCAAACTGACGGAGTGCTAGACATGGATTGTAAGAGATCCCTCCTTGAGTACCAATCAGAGGAACATTAGGATACTCCCCGCATCGATCAATAATAGCTATCTCATCCAAACCTCTGCAAGTCCAAATGATGTCTTTATCGGTGAGAGACATTAACCTGTGAGCCCAACCTCTTCCTTCTTGGTTCTTCAGTACGAACTTAGGGAGGTGCGAAATAAACCACCTCACCAACAAAGGGATACAACACCATAGGGTTCCTCGTCTTCGGGTAGTACGGGCATGAAGTTGTTGCAAGATGTCACCCAAGAGAGTGGGCACAGGGTTCTGAGACATAAAGATCCTAATGGAAGTGACATTGATGAAGTTGTCAGGATTAGGAAACAGGACTAACCCATAGATTAGGAGAGCCAAGATGTCTTCGTATGCCCTAAAGTCCAAGTCATTCCAGAAGCTGTTAGCTTTACCAATCAGAAACTTGGCCAAGAAACCCTTAACTCCGCTTCTAGTTACCCAGTTGTCTGTTACCTCTTGATGGGTCAAAGGAAGAGCTGCAGCAATGTCTTCAAGCCTGAGGGTCTTTTCCCAACCAGTAAAGGGAGTCTGATCCAAGATAGGGATACCAAGCAGATTAGAGAACTCTTCCAGGGTAGGGACCAGCTGGAAGTCTTGAAAGGTGAAGCACTGGTACTGAGGGTCATAGAATTGGGTCAGAACACTCATCAACTGTTGATCCCGCTTTGCAGTGACTAAACTGAGAAGAGAACCATGCCTCTGAATGAAGGAAGTGGTGTTTGGAATTCTGCTAACCAACTCATCAATCAACTCAGGTGAACGAACAAAGTTGAACCGGATAGTATTTCTTCGCACATGCATCATAATGTCCTACAAAACAGAGCAAAGATGAAACCCTCTTGTCTTTGAAATGGTCAGTTCTTATGCAGGATGCATGCAATGCTCATGATGCTATGATGTTATGATAAAGCACACCACATACAGATACAAAGGCAAACATAGTAAGGCACACAAGTCACACAAGGCAAGCCCCTAAAGTTTAGGCCAGCATGAGGTCTAGGTACTACTCTCTTTCAGTTTGTTGGTTCATACCTGTCCTAATCAAAAGTAACCGGGTTCTTAGAGGATCCCAATATCATTGACTACCCTCAATCGGTCATAACTCCAGCATCGCAATCTTTTCTTGCGGCCAGAACCATCACGAGAGTTTAGCCTCAATGGGCGTAGCATACTGCTACTGTTCTAAAGGCCAAGTTGTGTCAATTAAGGTTCTAAGGTTGTTGGTGCTTAATGACTCCTTAGAAGACCCATATTCTCCTCGTTGCGACACAAGGGATATCGGTACAGACTAAGGTGCCACACCAACGTAGCCACTGCTTCACCTGTGTCGGTCTACGCCGGACAGGTCCCTCACAGCTTATGCTACCTAAACAGGGTCTCCCCAGATCCGGGTTAGGATCTATGTATCTCCGATGCAACCCACAATAGTAAAGCAAGCAAAACAATACAAGTGAAAACACAGTTATGACTTAGCCCTAAGGTACACCTCACTTTATAAAGGGTCCCCAGCAGAGTCGCCAGTTCTGTGATCGGTGGATCTGGAACTGACTGTTTAACGCTGGTTCGCGAAATGTCGCGGAAGCAAGAGTCGCCACCGTCTTTTATTTTCTCCAAATGGAAAGGACAAAAGCACAGAAAAATTCCTTAAAAGAGATTGCTCTCGGTTCGGGAGGTAGGTTATAGAAAGGGAAGGTGTTAGCACCCTTTCTATCCATGGTTATCCATGGGCTCTTAGATACTTGCTCAATGTGTTTTCAAAATTGTTTTGTGTGCTTTTCAATGTGGGTTTTAAAAAAGTTTCTTTGAAAAATTTCAGATCGACTCGTACGTCAGAGTGTTTGAAAAGTTTGCTTTGAAAGCTTTTGAAAAAAGTGTCAGTGTGAAAAGTCTTTTTGAGTTTGTTTTGAGATTAGAGCAAGTATCCTTGAGAACCTACCTACCCTAAGGAATTCGTCTGTGTAAATGTCCTTTAAAGTAGTGCCATCCCACCATTGAGAGGTAGGTAGCACCACCGTTGGAGGTGTTCGGGTCGATTCGATTTTAGGGACATGGTGATCACCAGAGCAATGGGAAGACACCTTAGAAGCTACCCTCATGCCAGGTTCCCGGATCATGAGGACTTACTAAGACGTCCTCTACTCGACGACCACCTTTCGAAAGGCAACAGGGAGGCGTACCCTAGGGGTGGTGTGTGCGAATTGTGTGTCATGTTTCAGTTATTTGTCTTGTCATGTTTGTCGTGTTCTACGCTTGATTTTAATTAGGACATTCATTCTTTCATGCTTGGTTAACAGTTAAATATTTTGCGGAAAAAATAAATCTAAGACTATTACAAATGGCGCGGGTCCACATCGCCAAAATTAAACCGGACCCGATTTAGCGGAAAAATAAATAATGCGAAGAAATAAAGTGCGAAAAGTAAAGTTACATGGCTTAGGGACAATTACATAATTATTTAAACGATTATAAAATAAATGCGCAAAATAAAGGAATTAAACAAAACTAGGGCGTTGGACCCTTTTGCAAATAATTAAAATTAATAAGGAATTAAAAATAAAATAATAAAAAAAGAATTAAATGTTTTTTGGTATTTTTTATATTTTTTAGATTTAATAAGGAAAAGAAGTTAATTGAAATTAAATTAAAAGGCAAACCCTAATTCTAGCGTTTTTAAGTTTATTATGAAAATATTGACTTTTAATCTAGTGTAACTCTAAATTAATTTATGTACAATTTTTAATTTATGAAAATAAATAAATAATATTATTATTCTGAAAAAAAAGGAAAATTAGAAAAGAAAATAAAAAGTAATTAAATCTAAATTCTATGTTTGGATTTTAATTATTAGAAGAATTAAATTTGAAAACCTAATTAGAACTAAATAATTTACATATTTATTTGTAAGAAAATAATTATATTTTTTTTGTCTTTTCTGTATTTTTAATGTTTTTATATGTTTTTTTGTGAAAATAAATTAATTAACTTAAGACAATAAAATAAATAAAACAACAAAAATAAGGGTAAGAAGAAAAATATAAAAAATGCAAACCAGGGTGGGGTGTGGCCCCAAATCAGGAGGTATAGGCCTAGCAAATCAGGCCCATTTAATTTTGAAGGTTATTGACTTTTCTGGATCATGTACCAACGCGTTGACCTGATGTATGCTGCGCCTGGAATATTGGCCATTGATCTGATTATTTTGGACGCGTGGCTAGTTGATTTTTTGAGTGTGCATGGTGTACCCCCATAGTAGCGCTGCATATGAACACTTATGGCAAAATAATATTGGAATTGTGTAGACCTGGGATTTGAACCCAGGTCTTGAAGGTCACATGTACGTATCCCTGGCCACTGAGCCACTTGTGTTTCATTTAACAAATAATAAACAATAAATAATATAAGAAGAACACGTTAGTGCTTTTGGAAATTCGCGCGAAATTCAAAAGATTCAATCACCAATTGACACGATGCCTTCGTCTTCCTCACCCTGTAAAACAAAACACTATGGGAACGGTTTTAGAAGCGTAGTTTTAGGCTAGCTATTGGAAAATAGCGACTAGCGCTATAACACATATAAATTGATCGCGAGACCATCTTCTTCTTCGTCTCTAAGCGTTGAGCTCAACCATGGTACTCAGAGGTCCTGATTTTTCTTCTATGCAAAATCCCCAATTTAGAAAACCTGCAACCCTAATTTTTGACAATGGCGAAAGCATATATATGGCACAAAAACACGATTGAACATATTGGTTAGCGTAGGAACAGCATTATAAACAAGAATCCATAAAGAAAAATGCAAAAGGATGCTTAATTTATGCTATGCGATTTCAAAATTTTCTTGGTACAGTTTGACTTAGGGGTACCAATTCAAGGCGTTTTGGTTGATGTTAGCGATTGAGAAACGTTCAGGGATGTTTCAGGATGCTAATGGAATGAGAGTTGATGCTTGAATCGACCTAAAACCTTGATTTCAGTATTGAACTTTTTGAGAATTTTTGCAAGTTTGTAATGGCTTCTTGGGCGCAGCTTCCAGTCTCTTTGGCATTAGGTCTTGATTCTGATCATATAGGGAGTGATTAGGTTAAGAAAAATTGGACAAAATCTCATGCCATAATGGATTTCAATATTTGATTTTACAAGATCTTTTTGAATATTTTTTCATGTGCAATATGGTTCAAATCTGATCAATTCTCATCAAAACTTGCTTAATTAAGAAGTGCACGAAATATTGACCTTGGAATGTGCATAAAAAGATTTTTTTAGGTTAGGTTTATATTTTTCATGTATTAAAATGATTTAAATGAATATAAATTAATATAAATTCAAATAAATAATTAAAAAATATGAAAATACTTCCCTTTGGGCCTAGTGGTCGTGCATAGGCTTGGCATGAAGAAACTTGGAAGAAAAATGGGCCCAATAGCAAATTTAGGCCTTTTGCATCAATGTTGACTTTTCAAAATTCCCAAAAATTTCCCAACTTCCACAAGGCATAACTTGCTCAATTTTTAAGCTTTTCACATGTTCTTGGACATTTTGGAAAGGTCTTTGAGTCCTCTAACCAATGCCTTTGGTCCCATGTCATTTTGATTTACCAATCTCAAGTTATGGCCTTTGACTTAAAGTCCCTTTTTGTTGACTTTTGAAAATGACCTATAATGTTGAAATTGATAACTTTTTGTGAGAGCATTTCTTGGACTTGGAATATGAAGATGAGTTGTAGGAAATGTCTTTCTCTTCAAAATGAGCTTTGGATGGAATTTTTCTGATAATCCATGTGAAAGTTATGCCCTGGTCAATTTCAGTTGACTTTTCCAGCTGTCCAAATATAGTAACTTTTGCATCTTTGATGATTTCTGAGCCAAATTTTGAGAATCATGATCAAGCATTGATCAAATGATGTTTGTGGCTTCAAAATGATATGTTGACCAAAAATTTGAACTTTTGACTGTCAAATGACCATTTTGCCCCTACAGTTGACTGTAGTGCAATTTAGGGTTTTGACTGTGCAATTTTGAGCTGAATGCCTTGAAACTTGATATGAGGATACTTGACCCTCTTTGTAGGCATATGAGACTTGATTGGGCCTTTGAAAAGTTCATTTGCTTGACTAGAACTCAAACCCTAGTTTTGACTGTATAGGAGACAGTTGAGCTGCACAACCCTTAGGGAATTTTGTGACCTTGACTTTGACAATTCTTGATGAATATGGGAGGGCAAATTTTGGGGTACAACAGAGCATTTCTTCGATATCGATAGCAAGTTTGGATGTTTATAAACCGGTTTTTGCACCTATTTTCATGAGTACGAGGTTGCTGTCCGGAATGCTATTTTATGCTCCCTTTGACTTGTTTGCTTTGTGTTGTACATATTCATACTTCATTTTTATGCATATTGTTAATTGCCATTATCACATTTGATTTTGTTGTTATCTACTAACAAATTATGTGAGATGTGCATACTTTGAGAAGCAATTGGGATACCATTCTCTTTGGTGACGGATACGCTTTGCTTGCATATGTTGTTCACGCTTCTGACGCTATTTGTTGTTGATGCTAGTTTGTGGCGCCCTCCGAGCTTTCGCCATGCTTTGACTTGGTTTTTGCGGATTTTTATTATCCATTTAGTATGGTTTCAGGCCATTTGTTGTAATATTACATTTACCACTTTTCTAGATGTCATGAGAAGTAGGAAATAAAGAGCGTGCGCTCGAAGTCACTGTTTAAAGACCTGTAGCAGGCATTCCACACTTCATTTGATATATGTGTTGTGCTTGTGTTTGTTTACTTTCTTGTCGATCAATGAGTCACTCAATTTAGCAATTGAGATCACGACTTCGCTCTCAATGCATGCTCCCTATAGGACTTTATCGCTTTCATTTATTTTCTGCCGATCGATGAGTCACTCAATTTAGAAATTGAGATCACGACTTCGCTCTCATTGCATGCTCCCTATAGGATAGTTTTTTAGAATTTTATTCGACATGCTAACCTAGGCAGGATCTCTTTAGGTGTGCTCTGTTTGCTGGCTTGCTTGCTTCATCCTTGTACACACCATGTTCCCTTAGGATACGCTTGCTCCGTTCGGACGCAAGTTAGACCTTAGATTGTAACCCATGCATGCTAACAGTAGGTAGAAAATTCCCCTGTCGTTAATCCAAACCTTAGGGCTACCATTACATGATAACATTAGGATTAGAAATAGGATAGTCTCCCTTAGACTCTTTTCTTCCCCTTTTTGCATCCTTGCATCTAAAACAAAAACTTCTTTTCTTAGCAAATCGAAAACATGCTGATCATACCTAAACCCTTTTTAAGGTAACAAAAATACAAAACAAATTCAAATCATTTTGTGCGCTCGAGCACCTTCTCTCTAAAACCCTTTTCAGGTAGGACATGATTAGTTTACTTCTGTGCCAACGCATAAGTCTCCAAAGGTCGAGCTGCGGCAGAAGGCGGAATTAACATTGTCCATAAAAAATACAAAACAAACAAAAACATGTGAGCCGAACTACGGTAGCTCTGATTCCTCAAAAAGGATACGTAGGCATTGGGGTAGGGCCCAGGCGAGCACAATTTTATTTTCCCTACATTCTTTTCCCCTTTCTTTTGCATGCATTCTCCCTTAGCAGTAATAAGCAGTAAGCATAGATTAAACACACCCATAAGATAGATAACAAGAGTGGATACCGTAGAGTACTACGGGCGTGTAGGGTGCTAATACCTTCCCCTCGCGTAACAGACTCCCTTACCCGATCTCTCGGTCGCAAGACCGTAACTTCTCCCTTCTCAGGTTTTCTCGATGTTTACCTTTCCCTACATGTGGGATAAAAAACGTTCGATGGCGACTTCATTGTTTGATGATTTTCAGCCGGTTGTTTCAGCTGGCGACTTCACTGGGGACAGGTCGACCAAATGCTGGTCCATCCCGGAGCCGCTCCTAGCTCTTGCTTTCTTTTCTTTGGGTGTTTATCTTTATGCTTTCAGTTTATTCATTCATTTTGTATATACTTAAGCATATGTATGCATTGCATTTTACTGTCTTCCATATACTATTGTTGTACTGGATCTGTTTCTTATCGGGTGGGTGTTACTATGAGGTAAAAGGCCCAATACCCAGGCCAGAGTTGTATACCATAGGAACCCTAGGAATAGAGTGGAACATGAACGGCTAGTTGACTTAGGTCTCGCTACCGCCGCCATGTCGTCCACGCTTAGATGAGGTACAAATGAGGGGCTATCGTTTTCACTTAGGTGATACGGCGATAGTTTTTCAGGAGTACCCTCGATTCTGAGTTACCATTGCCTTACCCTGACCTAGTTTTCACCCGTGAGCAGGGAGGGAATCATTATTACAGGTACAACTGGTGACTATGTTCAGATGGTTACTCATGCTCAGATGGTGACTATGATCAGACGGTGACTATTGGTTCTAATGGCTATATTCTAGATTTCTGTTATGACTCTATGCAGATGCTATATCCTGTTGGTGACCATATGGTTCTCAGATTTATTTTCTGATTTTCTGACTTGTTTACCTGGAGGTTCATTCAAGCCTTCAATCTTGGTATTCCCAGCATGTTCAGAAAGGCTCAATAGTATCCGATATTCCAGAAGCCTCGATCCCGTACAATGGGAGGTCCACATGGTACTCGGTTCTTATATGCAGAAGCTATGTCAGACCTTTGATCTGATGATACTCACATGGTTCAGAACAGTGCAACAATCATATCCAGAAATGTTGGAATCTTGATCCTCTTTGATCTCATGCCTTTGCATACATAACATGGATAACCACATGCTTAACATACATGCTTTGATATTTTTAGGGAATCACATTTGCAAGCCTTGTGCTAAACTCTTCCATTCCTTACTTGCGTAAAATCAAAATCAAAGCACGCAAATTCCTTGGAAATGACAGAACATGACATGGCACTCATTCATGCACCACATGCATATTCATGCATTCATAACAGGTACCCGAAGATTGGGGATTCTTATTCAGACCTGGGGTTCTCTTCAAAGGTTCAACTTGATTTCTCACCGCACATGCTCAGAGATCAGTTACGGAATAACTCCAAGTGGTACATGCAAGCTTTAGCTCGTAGTCAGAAACTTCTTCAAGCAGGAAGATAATGGATTAAATACTCAGATAAGCTAGGTCATGGAAACTCTGATGATGATGTCTATCATTTCTTTAAGACATGATATGCTTGGTGATGCATATTATACTGGGGCACTTGGCCAATCGATTGAAGATTGTATGTCATCCAAAGACAATGTCCAAGACAGGCTCAATCTAGAGACTACTGTGTTCACATCAGATCTGAAGGGGAATTCTCTCGCACACTCGAGCATCAAGACTACAGAAAGTCATCAGAATCAGCAAGTCCATACGGAGTTAAGACTCCTCAACAATGGCAATCATTGGTTTCTTTACTGCATTTTCATTTGCATTCTTGCTTGTTTGTTTAAACATCGCTTGTATATAGAAACTTGTCTATTTTTGAACGAAAATCTTAATGCAATAAGTATGCTTGTCTTGAAGTGTTCCTTTCATTTTTACTCATCCATTCGTTATCACTCTTTAAATGTTTTGCTTGCATATTGATGCCAAATTTCCTAGTCTTATGCTTAGGTAAAGATTGGAAGGAGGATGACGACAATCTGAAAACGAAAAATCTATGGTTGGTACGCTTTTGAGTAAGACCCTGTTGACGATGTACATGCCTTGTTTATATTCCTAAACACCGGAGATATAAGGGAGATAGACCCTCGTCAACCCCTCTGAGCCTTCGAAGTAGGAGTTTTCTTTTTGTTCAGAAAAAACCCTCATTTTAACCCTGGGGCGGGTAGTGTTCAGTCAATCTGATCAAGCATTCAAAACTCATCAAGAGTGTGCATCCAAGGGTACAACAATGGTTATCCATCAAAAGATTGAGAAAAGTCAAAACCACAATGGTTAATCCTCATCTAACAATAATGTGCGTCTATTGACTACATCCCAATGGGTATCTCTCGCACATCAGGAGGTCAACAAACGACGATACTGAAGACTCAGGCAGTCACGATCACTTCCAACAAATCAAAGACAACGCAAAGATCAACGACTTGTTCAAAATGAATAATACGAATAAGAAAGAAACAAAAATCCCCGCTAAGTCGAAACATGAAAACAAGTCGCTTAGGCAAAAATTGGGGCATCCCGCTGGACATCCAAATCGAAATTCAAAAGAATTTGTCCAGGCAAAAATTAGGGAAAGCAAGAAAGAAATTGAAAAGCCTAAAAGGCGAGAAAAGGATTACCAATGAAAATCCTCATCAAAGAACAAAGTCGTCTGATCAGACACCAAAATCTAAAGTTAGTGACTGTCGTGTCCAATAAACCACAGTGATTCCTCAAACATTGCTGTTGTACCCCAAAATTTGCCCTCCCATATTCATCAAGAATTGTCAAGTCAAGGTCACAAAATTCCCCAAGGGTTGTGCAGCTCAACTGTCTCCTATACAGTCAAAACTAGGGTTTGAGTTCTGGTCAAGCAAATGAACTTTTCAAAGGCCCAATCAAGTCTCATATGCTTACAAAGATGGTCAAGTATCCTCATGTCAAGTTTCAAGGCATTCAGCTCAAAATTGCACAGTCAAAACCCTAGATTGCACTACAGTCAACTGTAGGGGCAAAATGGTCATTTGGCAGTCAAAAGTTCAAATTTTTGGTCAATATATCATTTTGAAGCCACAAACATCATTTGATCAATGCTTGATCATGATTCTCAAAATTTGGCTCAGAAATCATCAAAGATGCAAAAGTTGCTATATTTGGACAGCTGAAAAAGTCAACTGAAATTGACCAGGGCATAACTTTCACATGGATTATCATAAAAATTCCATCCAAAGCTCATTTTGAAGAGAAAGACATTTCCTACAACTCATCTTCATATTCCAAGTCCAAGAAATGCTCTCACAAAAAGTTATCAATTTCAACATTATAGGTCATTTTCAAAAGTCAACAAAAAGGGACTTTAAGTCAAAGACCATAACTTGAGATTGATAAATCAAAATGACATGGGACCAAAGGCATTGGTTATAGGACTCAAAGACCTTTCCAAAATGTCCAAGAACATGTGAAAAGCTTAAAAATTGAGCAAGTTATGCCTTGTGGAAGTTGGGAAATGTTTAGGAATTTTGAAAAGTCAACATTGATGCAAAAGGCCTAAATTTGCTATTGGGCCCATTTTTCTTCCAAGATTCTTCATGCCAAGCCTATGCACGACCATTAGGCCCAAAGGGAAGTATTTTTATATTTTTTAATTATTTATTTGAATTTATATCAATATTAATTCATTTAAATTATTTTAATACATGAAAAATATAAGTTTGACCTAAAAAAATCTTTTTATGCACATTCCAAGGTCAATATTTCGTGCATATCTTAAATAGGCAAGATTTGGTGCTAATTGATCATGATTGAATCAAAATACATGAGAAAAAGATTAGAAAAGATCCTTAACAAATCAAAGATTGAAAACAATTATTGCTTTGGATTTTATTCAATAGTTTTAACCTAATAGCTTCCCTATATGATCAGAATAAAAGACCTAATGCAAAGGGACTGCAAGCTGCGCTCAAAAACCACATACAAACTTGCAAAATTTCTCCAAAAAGTGAAAACTGAAATCAGCTCTAGGAGGCGTTTCAAAGCGCAAATCTGATTCCAATAGTTTCCTGAAGGCTTGCTAGACACATTCCAATCAATAACAACGACTAAAACCTCAAGAATTGGTATAGGGATTCAAAACTGTACAGAGAAAAATTGGGAATCGTACATCATAACTCAAGCATGTTTACAGCATTTTTTTGTAGATTCTTATTCCTTGTTTTGTTCTGAGGCTAACCATGCCAATGAATTGCGTTTTTGTGCAATACATGTGATTTCACCATTAATGAGCATTAGGGTTTTTCAGTTTTGGAATTAGGGGTTTCCAGGTACGGCAAAATTGGATGTCCCCAGTACCACCATTGCAATCAGCTCATCAGGACGAAGAAGACTAGACCATCGCGCCTAATTTATGTTTGGACATGAGTTAATCGCTATTTTCTTGTAGGTTATCTAAGGCCACACATGTGAAACCGTTGCCATCTTGTTTTGTTTTACAGGACGAGGAAGAAGGTGATCTCGTGTCACACAGCGATTGGCGTGTTTGAAAGTTCGCGCCAAGCTATCCACTAACACTTTGTTTTCTTTTTATTATTTGTTCGTTGTAATATATTAACACGCGCGTTTCAGCTCAATTGGCAAGCAAGGGGATTGTTCACGTCCTTGACCTGGGTTCGATTCCCAGGTCTGAACAAGTTCTATATTATTTTTCAAAAGTAGTTCCTATGCGCTTCAGTAACGTAGGCGTACCATGCACGCTCATGATCAAGATGCCCACGCGTCCTGGGAGATACATCAAAGGGCTCAGGGTCAAGGCGTATGGTAGATGCTGGTCAACTTTGCCACAAGCTACACCAAAAGTCAACGAACTTCCATGCTTATTGGGCCTGATTTTTGGACCAACACCTCCATCTAGGGCCTACACCCCACCCTGGTTTGCCTTCCCTAATCTTTTATTTATTTTTATTCTTGTTTTAATAATTATTTTTATTTAAGTATGTTTATTTAATTAATTATTTTTTACAAAATAAAAAAAAACATGCAAAAATCAGAAAAAGCCAAAAATTAATAAATATTAATATTATAATTATTTTCATAAATAAATTAGAATGTAAATTATTTAGTTTAATTAGGTTTTAATTTTAATTCCTTTTAATAAAAATCCAAAAAATGTAGAATTAGGTTAATTGATAATTTTAATGTCTTTTTAATTTTTATTTTTTTCTCACAATACTATTTATTTATTATTTTATTTTTATAATTAAAAATTGTACATAAATAATTTAGGGTTTAATTTAGATTATATTTTAATTCTTTCATAATAAATCAACAATACTAGAATTAGGGTTTGCCGTTTGATTTAATTTCAATTAACTCTTTTTTCTCATTAAATCTAAAAAAACACAAAAATATCATTTTCATTTAATTTCAATTTTAAATTCCTTATTAATTTTAATATTTTGCAAAAGGGTCCAACACCCTAGTTTTGTTTAATTCCTTTACTTCGCGCATTTATTTTACAATCGTTTAAATAATTCTGTATCTCTCCCAAGGCCATGTACATTTACTTTTCGCACTTTATTTTTCCGCTTTATTTATTTTCCGCTAAATCGGGTCCGGTTTAATTTTGGCGATGTGGACCCGCGCCATTTGTAATAGCCTTAGATTTATTTTTTCGCAAACTTTATAACTGTTAAATATGCATGCAAGAATGAATGGCCTAATTAAAATCAAGCGTAGAACACGACAAACATGACAAGACAAAAATAAATGAATCTGACACACAAATCACACACCACCCCTAGGGTACGCCTCACTGTTGCCTTGCCTCGAAAGGTGATCGTCGAGTAGAGGATATCTTAGTAAGTCCTCATGATCCGGGAACCTGGCATGAGGGTAGCTTCTAAGGTGTCTTCCCATTGCTCTGGTGATCACCATGTCCCGAACCTCGAATTGACCCGAACACCTCCAACGGTGGTGCTACCTACCTCTCAATGGTGGGATGGCACTACTTTAAAGGACATCTACACAGACGAATTCCTTAGGGTAGGTAGGTTCTCATAGATACTTGCTCTAAATTTCAAAACAAATTCAAAAATACTTTTCACACCAACACATTTTCAAAAAGCTTTCGAAAGCAATTTTTCAAACACTCTTGAGGACCGATACAAGAGTCGAACTGAAATTTTCAAAGAAACTTTTTAAAAACCCACATTGAAAAGCAAACAAACCATTTTTGAAAACACAAGTGAGCAAGTATCTAAGAGCCCATGGATAACCATGGATAGAAAGGGTGCTAACACCTTCCCTTTCTATAATCTACCTCCCGAACCGAGAGCAATCTCTTTAAGGAATTTTTCTGTGCTTTTGTCCTTTCCAATTGGAGAAAATAAAAGACGGTGGCGACTCTTGCTTCCGCGACATTTCGCGAACCAGCGTTAAACAGTCAGTTCCAGATCCACCGATCACAGAACTGGCGACTCTGCTGGGGACTTAAACTTAAAGTGAGGTGTACCTTAGGGTTAGTTCATAACTGTGTTTTCAATTGTATTGACTTGTCTGTTTTAAATTTGTGGGTTGCATGGGAGTTACATAGATCCTAACCCGGATCTGGGGATACCTTGTTTAGGTAGCATAAGCTGTGAGGGACCTGTCCGGCGTAGACCGACACGGGTGAAACAGTGGCTACGTTGGTGTGGCACCTTGGTCTGTACCGATATCCCTTGTGTTGCAACGGGGAGAATATGGGTCTTCCAAGGAGTCATTAAGCACCAACAACCTTAGAACCTTAATTGACACAACTTGGCCTTTAGAACTGTAGCAGTATGCTACGCCCATTGAGGCTAAACTCTCGTGATGGTTCTGGCCGCAAGAAAAGATTGCGATGCTGGAGTTATGACCGATTGAGGGTAGTCAATGATATTGGGATCCTCTAAGAACCCGGTTACTTTGATAGGACAGGTTGAACCCACCAACTTCAAGAGGGTAATACCTAGACCTCATGCTGGCCTAAACTCTAAGGGTTTCTCTTGTGTGACTTGTGTGCCTTCGTACTTGACTACTTGCATGCTTGTTATCTGACCCTTGATGTCTTGCAGGTTTTGTTCATAGTCCTTAATTGGGACTCATCACAGGGTACTAAATTTCTTGCAGGTCTTGTTTATAGTCCTCAACTAGGACTCATGACAGGGTTTACCAAATTTCTTGCAGGTTTTGTTTATAGTCCTTAACTAGGACTCATGACAGGGTTTACCAAATTTCTTGCAGGTGTTGTTTATAGTCCTCAACTAGGACTCATGACAGGGTTTACCAAATTTCTTGCAGGTTTTGTTTATAGTCCTTAACTAGGACTCATGACAGGGTTTACCAAATTTCTTGCAGGTGTTGTTTATAGTCCTTAACTGGGACTCATAACAGGGTTTATTAGATCTCTCGCAGGTTTTGTTTATAGTCCTTAATTGGGACTCAAAACAAAGTATACTGAATTTCTTGCAGGGTCTGTTTATAGTCCTTAATTGGGACTCATAACAGGGTTTACCTACATCACCCCCATGCATAGCATGACATCATACCATTGCATACATCCTAACCCATTTCAAGGATCTCAAGGGCTTGTGATGCAGGTCATGATAAATCAAACATCTAGCCAGGGGCAAAGAGGATTTATTTTCCTCTAGCCAAGGTTGTCAGGGGCTATGACCCACTGGATATGGTGAGCCTTTGACCCATGAAGAAGGACTCTCAACAAAATGAAGTTCCTTCAATCAAGCTACGAATTCCGATGCTAACAATTTTCTTGTTTACCCCGCGAGGTCCTTGAAAGCATTGCATGCATATCATACATCTCATTGCATTGCAGGTATCCCTTTGACCGGTTGCTTACCCTTCTCCGCTGTTTATTTCAGCCGCTCGTCATGAATCCTGAGTCATCAGCCGAGCAGACTATCAAGGATCTCCAGGCTCAGAACGCCCAATTCCAAAAGCTGATCCTGAATTTGACCCAGGGGCAACAAGATCTGAAGGCCTTGCTTTTGAAGAAAGAAAAGAAGAAGAAGAGGACTGTCTTGTTCAGCCCTAGACGCAGATCTGGGAATACACCGCAAATAGAAACTGAAAGGACAATCCCATCTGTGGGAAAAAGCAGTCATCCAGAGGAAGAGGTTCCCAGTCCAGTGGTCTCCGACAACGAGACAAATTTTGATGAAGAGCAGTACCCTCCTGCTGATGACAAATATAAGCAACTGGAGGACAGAATGAAAGCTATGGAGGTTCAACAGGTACCTGGGCTGGATTTCGGAGATCTGGGTTTGTCAACTGGTGTGGTTATCCCTCGCAAGTTCAAAGTACCACCCTTCTCTAAGTACGACGGGGCATCTTGTCCCAAGCTGCACTTAAGGTCCTATGTTCGGAAGATTCAACCCTATACGGTGGACAAGAATTTGTGGATCCACTTCTTCCAGGAGAGTCTTTCAGGGACTCATCTCGAATGGTTCTATCAACTGGATGGGACCAAAGTTCGTAACTGGGAGGAGCTGGCTACTGCTTTCTACAAGCAGTATCAGTATAATGCCGACCTTGCCCCCACACGTACCCAACTCCAGGGTATGGCGTTAGGCGCAAGCGAAGGTTTTAAGGAGTATGCGCAGAAATGGAGGGATCTTGCTGGAAGGGTACAACCACCTCTGACTGACCGAGAACTTGTGTATATGTTCTTGGGGACCTTGTCTGGTCCATTTTATAACCACCTGATTGGGAATTCGTCTGCTGGATTCACAGATCTTATCTTGACTGGGGAACGAATAGAAGCTGGTATCCGTTCTGGGAAAATTCAAGAGGCTGCGCCGTCTGACAAAAAGCCTCATCATGGAAAGAAAGAATCCAATGCTGTGCACGGTAAAAAGAGCCGTCATGAGGTAGGGGCAATCCAAATATCCAATCCTGGACCTGCTCAACGAGGACAGGGGCAGCAACGCAAGGAGAAACGGCAGTATACCAAACTCAACATGTCGTTGGATCAAGCACTGCAACAAATGTTGAAGGCAGGGCTGATCACCTTAAGGGCTCCTCTCCGGAATCCGAACACTTCCGCTCCCAACTATCACCCCAACGATAGGTGCGCATATCATTCAGATAGCCTGGGGCATACTACAGACAACTGCTGGCCTCTCAAGAACAAAATTCAAGACATGATCGACGCCGGGGAGATTCAGTTTGAAGTGTCTGAGGCTCCGAACATAATCACTGCTCCGTTGCCCAATCATTGAAGCCTTTTGTTTATTTGGATGTTGAGTTGTATTTTTCATTGCTTATACAAACGATTAATGTCATAGCAAACTCTTTTATGTTATCAATGCATCGCATACGTCTGTTTTGAGAATTAATACAATTGTTTTCATTATATTCAAAATTCTTGTCATATTTTTTCTGATGTCAACTCTCTTTAATTCTAAACCTCTTGAGGGAGGATGACGAAAACGATACCACGATCATTACAGTATGCTTTTGAACGGATCCCGCTGATGAGGTACAGGCATTGTTTCAAATCCTAAACACTGGAGTTATAAGGAAGATAATCCCTCGTCAACCCCTCTGAGCCAAAGAAGTAGGAGTTTTTATTTTCAAAAATCAAAACCCTTAATCATAACCTGGGGCAGGGTAGTTCTCTCACTTGATCCAAGTGCATCTTTACAAAACGAACAAAGACAGTAATGGTTCAGAACAATCAAAAGGACAGACAGTCATCATCAAAATTCATAAAAAGCCCAAAAAGTCTAAACCTACAAAAGGGACTTGTGAAACTGGGGCATCCCGCTGACTGTAATTCCAAAAAAGGAAACAGTTCAGGCAAAAAAATAGGGATAATAAAATCAAAAAAAGAGGTCACACAAACCCTCAACAAGAAAAATGACTGCCTATTCAAAACAAGTCATCAACATCTGAACCATCACCGGAAAATCAGAGCAAAGATTCAATCAAGGTCTAACGCACGATCAACTGAGTTTAGGTTTGAAGAACATCACGAAGAGCGGGTGGGTACAAATAAAATTTGAGCCTTTATCCTTTGTTTCTTAAACCATGAACCAGGCCACGTTATAACCCTCAAAAGTCCTAGCTGAAGCATGGGTTAGTTCGAAAGCATACTGTACGAAAGGTATCCTGACTCCTTAAGGCTTACGGTAAAATACGGAGTTGACATCACGTTTTACAAACAATCACTTGTTTTATGAAAAAGAATGCATTTTCAAAATCTTCAAGACAGACATAAGCTTTGCATTTTTAACATAACTTTGTTTACATATGACTTTTTGTCTGAACAGCATAGAAGTTCGCACGAAGAAAGTTTAATGAACAGAAGCGCTTCCAATCAAGGGGCATGACATGATCATTGTCCATTATCTGGGGCAGTTCAATCAAGATTCGGAGAATCTCTCAAAAGGCCAAAAAGCCTGGGGCAAATCTCTGCCTAAGTCATTTGGGGCACTCCAGCAATGAATCTTGCACGATCAGACATCTTCTGGTAATATGGCAACACAAGCAGCCAGGGGCATCTCCCTGCATTCTAGAAGCGTGGACATAGTCGAAAAGATACTACGCAAAATCAAAGACCCGCTAGGTTGACACACCTAGGCAAAAATAAGGGCTTCCTGGCGAACCAAAAGGGTTCGAGCAAAATGAAGGGATGAAATGAAAAACCTGTACACCCGGCAAGTCGAAAACCTGAAAAGGCGGCTTGGGCAAAAATGGGTATCCCGGTGGACTGAAAACCCGAAAGGGCGGTCCAGGCAAAAGTTAGGGATCAAAGCGTACGACTATGTCCCGTCTTCTTGTCATCTGTCTACCAGAAGAAGGTTTGACCCTCAACAACTATCAGCACCCCACAAGTGCCTCCCTCATAGAAACAGGGGCAGTAAAGAGTGGTCTAAGCAGTCTGATTGTTCTATCCTCCAAGGTACCAGGGTAGGTCCTGTTGAAGAACATAACCAGTACAGTTCAAAACTTCCCCAGAGAATCCAATCCAGTTCCCCAGGAAAGACGGAATCTATCTCCCCAAGCAATAAGCGTACCCCTAGTAGATTCTGGAAGCTTATCCCCTAGCAGGGCACGGACGCGTCGTCCGGCTTGATTTAAAGAGTTATTTCCTTAACAGGATATAACTGGGTTATCCTCAGCCAAAAGCCACGGAAAGAGCGTCGTCGACAGAGTCTCCTTATCCCCAACGAAGTCCATTCACATGCAGCAAGGTATCCTCAGCGAGTCATCCTCAACAAATCAGCAAAAGCATCTCCCCACAGAGTATTTCTTCCCAACATGGTCGCTAGAATATCTTTTTCTCCCCACAGAATCCTCCATTCGCCAAGTTTATTCCCCAACGGAGTTATCTTCGTCTATTGGAATTCTTGCAACTATTCTTCAACATCAGCCCGGGATACAACTTCCCGGCACCCGTCAAGGATTTATTTTCCTACGACGAAAACATACATTCATAAAACGTCACATACATCATTATAGCATGCATATGCATCATATTATACGAATCTCATTGATCTTGAAAACATACAGTTCATGCATCATGATTTTGCATACAATTATGTTCTACCTTTTCAGGAAAAAGATCAATACAAAAATGACTACTATCAACTAATCGCAATTCATTCTAGATATAGTTTCAGATGTAAACCCAGCGATGGTGACGTTCTGATGCTGCTTCCAGATTCCTTCTAGATATAGTTTCAGGTGTAAACCCAGCGATGGTGACGTTCTGATACTGCTTCCAGAATTCCTTCTAGATATAGTTTCAGATGTAAGCCTAGCGATGGTGACGTTCTGATACTGCTTCCAGAATTCCTTCTAGATATAGTTTCAGATGTAAGCCCAGCGATGGTGACGTTCTGATACTGCTTCCAGAATTCCTTCTAGATATAGTTTCAGATGTAAACCCAGCGATGGTGACGTTCTGTTGCTGCTTCCAGATTCCCCTCTAGATATAGTTTCAGATGTAAACCCAGCGATGGTGACGTTCTGATACTGCTTCCAGATTCCCCTCTAGATATAGTTTCAGATGTAAACCCAGCGATGGTGACGTTCTGATGCTGCTTCCAGATTCCTTCTAGATATAGTTTCAGATGTAAACCCAGCGATGGTGACGTTCTGATGCTGCTTCCAGATTTCCTTCTCGATATAGTTTCAGATATGACCCAGAGATGGTGACGTTCTGATGCTGCTTCCAGGTATCCTTCAGATATAGTTTCGGATATGATCCAGAGATGGTGACGTTCTGATACTGCTTCCAGGTATCCTTCAGATATAGTTTCGGATATGATCCAGATATGGTGACGTTCTGATGCTGCTTCCAGATCTCCTTCCAGATATAGTCCAGATGTAAACCAGATATGGCAACATTCTGTCACTTATTCCAATTGAAGATATTTCAAGACCTCCTCCAGTCCAGCTAAATCGATGCCCAACAGATTTTTCTGATAAGGACTCAGCAGTCCCTTATGGTTCCCTCTCCAGCGGTGTGTGAGGTAGTAATCCCTTTTTCAGATGTTTTCCTCTCCGACGATGAGTGTGAGGTGATATTCTCCTTATGGTTCCCTCTCCAGCGGTGTGTGAGGTAGTAATCCCTTTTTCAGATGTTTTCCTCTCCGACGATGAGTGTGAGGTGATATTCTCCCTATGGTTCCCTCTCCAGCGGTGTATGAGGTAGTAATCCCTTTTTAGATGGTCCCCTCTCCGACGGTGTGTGAGGTGGTAAGTCCTTTTCAGATGTTTCCCTCTCCGACGTTGAGTGAGGTGATCATTCCTTTCAGATTATAATTGCCTATGGTTCTCTTCCCGATGTTGCAAAGATGGTAATTCCCGCCAAGATTTTTCTCAACGAGCGTTGTTGAAGTTAAAATCATCCAAGGTTCTCTTACCATTCATGCTAAGGTAGTAACCATCCCTGGTTCATTCATCAGCGTTTGAAGCTCCAGATTCAGCTCCTGTAACCAGTCAGGACACATCTATACTAAGCATCTAAAATCAGCTCCTGCAGCGTGTCAGGTACTCATTTTCTCTCTTGCAGGTATGCAGGTTCTCGCTAAGGAATCTCTTACGCGATCAACATCCAGATGGCATCTATAAGCCCATCATCCTATCCAAGCAACATCCAAATGGCATCTATAAGCCCATTCCCTCATCATCATTGCTACTATGTGAGCGCAAATTTCTGGGCACTCTAGTGTCCAATCATCTTCTACCCTCGGATTATGAAAGGCACGTCAGCCAATCTGCATCCTCAGGTCTAAGAAGATTGAACAGGGGCAACTGTTGTACCCCAAAATTTGCCCTCCCATATTCATCAAGAATTGTCAAGTCAAGGTCACAAAATTCCCCAAGGGTTGTGCAGCTCAACTGTCTCCTATACAGTCAAAACTAGGGTTTGAGTTCTGGTCAAGCAAATGAACTTTTCAAAGGCCCAATCAAGTCTCATATGCTTACAAAGATGGTCAAGTATCCTCATGTCAAGTTTCAAGGCATTCAGCTCAAAATTGCACAGTCAAAACCCTAGATTGCACTACAGTCAACTGTAGGGGCAAAATGGTCATTTGGCAGTCAAAAGTTCAAATTTTTGGTCAATATATCATTTTGAAGCCACAAACATCATTTGATCAATGCTTGATCATGATTCTCAAAATTTGGCTCAGAAATCATCAAAGATGCAAAAGTTGCTATATTTGGACAGCTGAAAAAGTCAACTGAAATTGACCAGGGCATAACTTTCACATGGATTATCAGAAAAATTCCATCCAAAGCTCATTTTGAAGAGAAAGACATTTCCTACAACTCATCTTCATATTCCAAGTCCAAGAAATGCTCTCACAAAAAGTTATCAATTTCAACATTATAGGTCATTTTCAAAAGTCAACAAAAAGGGACTTTAAGTCAAAGACCATAACTTGAGATTGGTAAATCAAACTGACATGGGACCAAAGGCATTGGTTAGAGGACTCAAAGACCTTTCCAAAATGTCCAAGAACATGTGAAAAGCTTAAAAATTGACCAAGATATGCCTTGTGGAAGTTGGGAAATTTTTAGGAATTTTGAAAAGTCAACATTGATGCAAAAGGCCTAAATTTGCTATTGGGCCCATTTTTCTTCCAAGATTCTTCATGCCAAGCCTATGCACGACCATTAGGCCCAAAGGGAAGTATTTTCATATTTTTTAATTATTTATTTGAATTTATATCAATATTAATTCATTTAAATTATTTTAATACATGAAAAATATAAGTTTGACCTAAAAAAATCTTTTTATGCACATTCCAAGGTCAATATTTCGTGCATATCTTAAATAGGCAAGATTTGGTGCTAATTGATCATGATTGAATCAAAATACATGAGAAAAAGATTAGAAAAGATCCTTAACAAATCAAAGATTGAAAACAATTATTGCTTTGGATTTTATTCAATAGTTTTAACCTAATAGCTTCCCTATATGATCAGAATAAAAGACCTAATGCAAAGGGACTGCAAGCTGCGCTCAAAAACCACATACAAACTTGCAAAATTTCTCCAAAAAGTGAAAACTGAAATCAGCTCTAGGAGGCGTTTCAAAGCGCAAATCTGATTCCAATAGTTTCCTGAAGGCTTGCTAGACACATTCCAATCAATAACAACGACTAAAACCTCAAGAATTGGTATAGGGATTCAAAACTGTACAGAGAAAAATTGGGAATCGTACATCATAACTCAAGCATGTTTACAGCATTTTTTTTGTAGATTCTTATTCCTTGTTTTGTTCTGAGGCTAACCATGCCAATGAATTGCGTTTTTGTGCAATACATGTGATTTCACCATTAATGAGCATTAGGGTTTTTCAGTTTTGGAATTAGGGGTTTCCAGGTACGGCAAAATTGGATGTCCCCAGTACCACCATTGCAATCAGCTCATCAGGACGAAGAAGACTAGACCATCGCGCCTAATTTATGTTTGGACATGAGTTAATCGCTATTTTCTTGTAGGTTATCTAAGGCCACACATGTGAAACCGTTGCCATCTTGTTTTGTTTTACAGGACGAGGAAGAAGGTGATCTCGTGTCACACAGCGATTGGCGTGTTTGAAAGTTCGCGCCAAGCTATCCACTAACACTTTGTTTTCTTTTTATTATTTGTTCGTTGTAATATATTAACACGCGCGTTTCAGCTCAATTGGCAAGCAAGGGGATTGTTCACGTCCTTGACCTGGGTTCGATTCCCAGGTCTGAACAAGTTCTATATTATTTTTCAAAAGTAGTTCCTATGCGCTTCAGTAACGTAGGCGTACCATGCACGCTCATGATCAAGATGCCCACGCGTCCTGGGAGATACATCAAAGGGCTCAGGGTCAAGGCGTATGGTAGATGCTGGTCAACTTTGCCACAAGCTACACCAAAAGTCAACGAACTTCCATGCTTATTGGGCCTGATTTTTGGACCAACACCTCCATCTAGGGCCTACACCCCACCCTGGTTTGCCTTCCCTAATCTTTTATTTATTTTTATTCTTGTTTTAATAATTACTTTTATTTAAGTATGTTTATTTAATTAATTATTTTTTACAAAATAAAAAAAAACATGCAAAAATCAGAAAAAGCCAAAAATTAATAAATATTAATATTATAATTATTTTCATAAATAAATTAGAATGTAAATTATTTAGTTTAATTAGGTTTTAATTTTAATTCCTTTTAATAAAAATCCAAAAAATGTAGAATTAGGTTAATTGATAATTTTAATGTCTTTTTAATTTTTATTTTTTTCTCACAATACTATTTATTTATTATTTTATTTTTATAATTAAAAATTGTACATAAATAATTTAGGGTTTAATTTAGATTATATTTTAATTCTTTCATAATAAATCAACAATACTAGAATTAGGGTTTGCCGTTTGATTTAATTTCAATTAACTCTTTTTTCTCATTAAATCTAAAAAAACACAAAAATATCATTTTCATTTAATTTCAATTTTAAATTCCTTATTAATTTTAATATTTTGCAAAAGGGTCCAACACCCTAGTTTTGTTTAATTCCTTTACTTCGCGCATTTATTTTACAATCGTTTAAATAATTCTGTATCTCTCCCAAGGCCATGTACATTTACTTTTCGCACTTTATTTTTCCGCTTTATTTATTTTCCGCTAAATCGGGTCCGGTTTAATTTTGGCGATGTGGACCCGCGCCATTTGTAATAGCCTTAGATTTATTTTTTCGCAAACTTTATAACTGTTAAATATGCATGCAAGAATGAATGGCCTAATTAAAATCAAGCGTAGAACACGACAAACATGACAAGACAAAAATAAATGAATCTGACACACAAATCACACACCACCCCTAGGGTACGCCTCACTGTTGCCTTGCCTCGAAAGGTGATCGTCGAGTAGAGGATATCTTAGTAAGTCCTCATGATCCGGGAACCTGGCATGAGGGTAGCTTCTAAGGTGTCTTCCCATTGCTCTGGTGATCACCATGTCCCGAACCTCGAATTGACCCGAACACCTCCAACGGTGGTGCTACCTACCTCTCAATGGTGGGATGGCACTACTTTAAAGGACATCTACACAGACGAATTCCTTAGGGTAGGTAGGTTCTCATAGATACTTGCTCTAAATTTCAAAACAAATTCAAAAATACTTTTCACACCAACACATTTTCAAAAAGCTTTCGAAAGCAATTTTTCAAACACTCTTGAGGACCGATACAAGAGTCGAACTGAAATTTTCAAAGAAACTTTTTAAAAACCCACATTGAAAAGCAAACAAACCATTTTTGAAAACACAAGTGAGCAAGTATCTAAGAGCCCATGGATAACCATGGATAGAAAGGGTGCTAACACCTTCCCTTTCTATAATCTACCTCCCGAACCGAGAGCAATCTCTTTAAGGAATTTTTCTGTGCTTTTGTCCTTTCCAATTGGAGAAAATAAAAGACGGTGGCGACTCTTGCTTCCGCGACATTTCGCGAACCAGCGTTAAACAGTCAGTTCCAGATCCACCGATCACAATTGCAAACTCTTCTCGAGAGATGAATGCTTATATCAGGTTAACTGAACGTAGGAATGGAGAACATCATGGAGAATGGGTGGGAACCAAATAATTTTGAGCCTTAAATCCTTTTTTCTAAAACCGTGAACCAGGCCACGTTACAACCCATAAAAGTCCTAACTGAAGCATGGGTCGATTCGAAAGCGTGCTACAATGAGATGGCGTTTAACTGACTCCTAAGAGGTATGTTTGAATATCTGTATTGGCATCATATGTTTGCATTATCTTTACTAAAAAAGGAATTTGCAAATGTTTCTCTCTAGCTAGTGACTCGTTCACAACAGAGTTGTGACGTCATTTCATTCAAAGTTTTTTCAAACTTCAAGAATTACATATGTGTTGCATTAGAATTATCATTCTCACAATAAACATTCTTCTGCATACAAAACAACTGATTGACATCAAGTAAGTTTGCACAATGAACAATCGGTGAAGATCTCGATCTTGTCAGAGAAGAGAGGCTTGAATACCCTATTGAAGCAAGAGTCAGCTGCCACAAGAGAAATGACTTATCCAGCAGCATGTTAACCAGTGTTTATGTCAAGAGAAATCATCTCGGTACTTCACAGTCTGAGTACCCTTCAGGGATGAAGTTAGCAAATCCTTCCAATCTGAGGCAATCAAGTCAAGAGTCGATCTCTCCAAGTTTAGCCAAATCTGGGGCATTCCCTCAAAGCTGTCAATCAGAGGCTATCACATCGATAAATCTCTTCAAGCTCGATCAATCAGAGGCTATCACGTCGATAAATCTCTTCAAGCTCGATCAATCAGAGGCTATCACGTCGAGAGATCTATTCAGAATTCATTCAACCTGGGGCGGTTACGTCGAGATTCGACAAATCTCTCCAAGAAAGCTGTAATCAAGAGCAGTTTATTTCGTGGCTCAAGACATTGGGGCAGGCCACCTCATATTGTATTGTGGCACGAATCTTCTGGTCTTCTATTCAACCTAGATCTTCTCAGAGATCCTCTAGACATGGGCATTCCTCATTCGTACTTGCAAAGTTGCTCAAGCCAATTATGTTGCACGAGACCACTATAATCAGCTAAAAGCATCATGACAGTCACCCTGACTCAGCCAGCACATGAAACTGCCTCCATCTACTACAAACAACTTCAGGTCTGATTCCCCAAGTGAATTCAGAAAGTTTAGAACCGTATTTTGACTCGGCACACGCAAGTGCATCCCCAGTGGAGTTAATCAAGAACATCCCCAATAGAGCTAAACCGGGGCATTCGTAGAGCTAAACTGGGGCATTCGCAGAGCTAAACTGGGGCATTCATAGAGCTAAATCGGGGCATTCGCAGAGCTAAACTAGGGCATTCGCAGAGCTAAACCGGGGTATTCATAGGTCCATGACCATCTCTTATCCCCAAGTGATTCAAGAGGCAATTCCCCAGTGTGCGTAAACTTGGGACATGTATTCGGAGAGATTCACATGGTGTTCAGTATCCATTCTTCGGCATATTCAGTTCTATCATCCTCTAAATGGTTCAGGATGTTTGGAAGTCTATCTGGATTATCTCTTCCCCAACGGTACGATTTAGAATCCAGCAGCGTACCTGAAGACTCGCTTCATCAGCAACTCAATCTCCAGTAGAGTCATCAACAATCTTCGGTGTCATGGGCTCTCCAGGGTAAATTTTTGTCAGTATCCCCAACAATCTTTGGTACTGCAGACTTCCAGCGTCGATACGTATTGGCATCCCCAGTGATGAGCATGGTTCCCGACAAGCCTTCTCTTATCCCCATGAAGTTTATTTCTTCACACTGCATATAATTATCACTGCATAACATTACATCCTCAAAAGCGCGTAGCCGATCCATCAGAATGGATCTTTACGGAAAAATAAATTCAAACATGCATACGAAGCATAAGCCAGATCAGGTACCTTACACAAAAGACCTGAATTATTCAAAGACAACAATACGTCCCTACAGGAGGGTATCATGCCCAAAATCCCCAATCAGTGACCTTCACCTTTTCAATGCCAAACAAAATCAACACGCTTTGTCGTTCTAAACCCAGTTCTTGTCTGGTAACCAGTTCCCTAAACACTCGTCCATGTCATTTATCTAAACAATCATCATGTCATAACCCATGTTTTCATCTTAGAACCTGAGATCGCCCGTAGGCTAGGTTCTTCCCCCAAATCACCGTCGAACCTGAGATCGCCCGTAGGCTAGGTTCTTCCCATAGATCATCGTCGAACCTGAGATCTCTCGTAGGCTAGGTTCTTCCCATAGATCATCGTAGAACCTGAGATCGCCCGTAGGCTAGGTTCTTCCTCAGATCATCTTAGAACCTGAGATCGCCCGTAGGCTAGGTTCTTCCTCAGATCATCGTCGAACCTGAGATCTCCCGTAGGCTAGGTTCTTCCTCAGATCATCTTAGAACCTGAGATCGCCCGTAGGCTAGGTTCTTCCTCAGATCATCGTCGAACCTGAGATCGCCCATAGGCTAGGTTCTTCCTCAGATCATCTTAGAACCTGAGATCGCCCATAGGCTAGGTTCTTCCTCAGATCATCGTCGAACCTGAGATCGCCCGTAGGCTAGGTTCTTCCTCAGATCATCTTAGAACCTGAGATCGCCCATAGGCTAGGTTCTTCCTCAGATCATCTTAGAACCTGAGATCGCCCATAGGCTAGGTTCTTCCTCAGATCATCTTAGAACCTGAGATCGCCCGTAGGCTAGGTTCTTCCTCAGATCATCTTAGAACCTGAGATCGCCCGTAGGCTAGGTTCTTCCTCAGATCATCGTCGAACCTGAGATCGCCCATAGGCTAGGTTCTTCCTCAGATCATCTTAGAACCTGAGATCGCCCGTAGGCTAGGTTCTTCCTCAGATCATCGTCGAACCTGAGATTGCCGGTAGGCTAGGTTCTTCCTCAGATCATCTTAGAACCTGAGATCGCCCATAGGCTAGGTTCTTCCTCATATCATCTTAGAACCTGAGATCGCCCGTAGGCTAGGTTCTTCCTCAGATCATCTTAGAACCTGAGATCGCCCGTAGGCTAGGTTCTTCCTCAGATCATCTTAGAACCTGAGATCGCCCGTAGGCTAGGTTCTTCCTCAGATCATCTTAGAACCTGAGATCGCCTCTTGGCTAGGTTCTTCCTCAGATCATCGTCGAACCTGAGATCGCCCGTAGGCTAGGTTCTTCCTCAGATCATCTTAGAACCTGAGATCGCCCATAGGCTAGGTTCTTCCTCAGATCATCGTCGAACCTGAGATCGCCCATAGGCTAGGTTCTTCTTCAGATCATCTTAGAACCTGAGATCTCCCGTAGGCTAGGTTCTTCCTCAGATCATATTAGAACCTGAGATCGCCCGTAGGCTAGGTTCTTCCTCAGATCATCTTAGAACCTGAGATCGCCTCTTGGCTAGGTTCTTCCCTCAAATCATCGTCGAACCTGAGATCGCCTCTTGGCTAGGTTCTTCCCTCAAACCTTCTTAGAACCTGAGATCGCCTCTTGGCTAGGTTCTTTCCATATACTTTGTCTTAGAACCTGAGATCGCCCTTTGGCTAGGTTCTCTGTCAAATCACTCTCATGTGTCGCCTTAGGATCGCAGGTCGCCTGTAGACCTCGTCCGCTGTCTTTTCATACCAACCACTTGTCTTGTATTGGCATCAAGCCACGTTACAAGTCCAATCTCTGTCTCTTCATTGAAAAAACAAAAATTTCTTTCCCCAGCAGATATCACAAAAATAAAGAAAACACTTACTCTCTCTCTCAGGACAAATTTTTGGCATTGGTATTTAATCATCTTCAACCTTGAACTCCCGAAAGGCACGCGCCAATCGTACTTTCAGGTTTAAGACGATTAAATAGGGGCAGCTGTAATACCCCAAATTTGTCCTACCCTTTTACTTTTGTCTGGTTTACGCATTCTCGCACTTTCCTCATGTACATAACCTTCATTAGGTCATCTAACACATGCATGCATCTCATTGTTTCCGTATTCATGGGATCAAGGTATTTGATCAACACAACAAAGCTATCGTAATTTTTCAACGCATGTTTGAGTTGTGGAAGATTTGGTTGTTTTCGGTGAATTTAAAACAATGCGAATTGGAAACAGTGTTTTTACTGATCAGAGTTTGAAAATTCGCATCTCCAGCTTGGAATGGTGTTTTGGGTGATTCATGAGTATTTGAAACCGTCTCGATGTTCTATTCAATTTTTGTGTTTGGACCAAAAGCTAATTCTCAAAGGAAAGTCTCCAGATACGCGGTTCTTTTGGAAGTTATATGGTGAAAAATACAAAGAAAAAGGTGCTGAAAGTGCAGTTTTCGCACACTAAAAAATTCATAACTCGAAGACCGTTTATTGTTTTGAACCCGTTCCGGTGGCTAAAATTCCGTCTTGATATCATCTACATTTTGTATCTCACGGCCGGAAGCCAGTTCTACCCAGAGAGTCTTCGAATATATGAATTTATCAAATATATTCGCACGAGAAAATACTGACAAATATTCACCGGCTTCATCTTCAGAAAATCATAACTCGGTCGATTCTTATCGTATTGAGCCGGTTCGAGTGGCATTGGTTCACAAATTGAGTTGGTTAAGTATTTCTTTCAGTTTTCCAATTCGAGCGGTATCCCGAAGGCCTTCGTTTTTGGTCTGAAGCGCGCGCAACGTGGTTGAAAATCCTGAACCGAGAAATATTTTCATCTGAGACGAAACTTCAAAAAATCATAACTAAATCACCGTTTATCCGATCGAGCTCATCTTCGGACACGATGTTTTTATCGACATTGGCTACATTTTAGGTTCACACTTAAACTTCTAAAGTCGCACCGAGATTCCTACGAATTTTCCTGAAACGTATCGCACTCAAGTGAATTAAAATTCTGCATTAATATTTATGAATATTTGAGACCCATTAACCAAATTCACTCACATAAGCCCATACTATATATTCTTTTTACTCCAATTTCTCTCATAATTGAAAAAAATCTCCACAAACAATCAAAACTTTTCTCTCAATTCTCTCAAAGATCAAATCAAGGTTCTACACTTTTTTCATCAAGAACACAACAACAACTTCATCAAGATCCAAAAGTCAAGATCAAGAGCAATTATCCTCCGATTGTCGATCCGTTCGTTGCGATCTCTATACCTAAGCCTCCTCTTCACTTCTATCGGTGAGTTTTCTTGAATTAAGTACTTTTTGAAATAAGTGATTTTTTGGAATAAGTGTTTTTTCTTGATTTTGTGTTGATTGATGTTTTAATTGTGTAATTGAGGCTTAATTGTTGAGAATTGATTTGAATTGAGAATTTAATACCATTTTATTAAATTACTTATTGAAATAAGTGATTAATTAAACTTGATAAATTGATTTTGGTTGTAACTTGAAGTTGACATAGTGTTGTTGTGTTGATTTTTAGTCCTAGGTATAGTTACACTAGTGTTTAAGTTGAACTAGCTATAGAACACTAGTTAGTACTCACATTAGTTTGAGATTTTGAACTTTTGATTAGATTAACACTAGTTTCTAATTCTTGATGTAGAATTTGTTAATAGTTTAGGTTAGGTAGATTATAACACTAACTTTGATTTAGGTGTTGTAACATAAACTAACAATTAGTTTAGTTTAGGCCTAATCTTTGATTTTCAATATTCACTACATGTTTCCAATTATTTTTGGTTGATGATCATTGATATTTTTTTTGCATTTGAAATGCATTTTTTGCATATGATCTCAAGTTACTAATTTTTGACATAATCTAATCTTTTACCAATTTTTGGTTGATTACTTGTTGCTTTCCATTTCAATAAATTGAGATGATTTCTAATAGACTCAAATGTCATTGCTAAACATTTTTGAAGTAAGTTTGATTGAGTTTGATAGAAAATATCTCAATACTTGGTAAATGGCAAAGTTTGACATAATTGGTGTTTTTGCTCTAACTTTTGATTCGTATTGAGTTTTTCCGACTTTCTTTAATGAAAACCGATTTTCTTGAGCCATCCGGAATCTCTCTCGCGAGTATTTTTTTTGATTCGGACAAATTTCGTTCTGTTTTTCTGCTACTGTAGTAGTTTCGAAAATCATATTTCGGAACGGAATTTGGCCGAACCGAGTTAATTTTTGGAATCGTTGGCATGTTTCTATGCCGCCTTAATTTTTGCGGTTGATTTCGGATGCTTTTCGATTAATTTTCTAACTTTTCAATTCAAGTTTTTTGCACATTATCTTGTGTTTCATTGTTGAATTGTGATACTTTTTGTGTGTTAACTCTTACTTTGATGTCAAGTAATATCATTTGGTTTTAACTAATTATTTGAGAACTTTGTGAATTTAGCGTATCGGAATACATTTTGATTCACAACTTTTGTGTTTGGCAAATTGTGAGTTGATTTCTATTCATCACACTTTTGGCATAAATATATAAACTCATGAATTTGAGTTAATTTGCAATTTGTTGATTAAATTTCGATACATTAAATTCATGTGGTTTTAAGACTTTAATTCTTGATTTTTAGATCAATCTTGAGGTTACATGTTCATGTGCAAGTTCCGGATAACCCTCTCATGCTAATTATCAAGATTAATGTACTAAAACTTTGATTTCCAAATCGATTCGTGATGAATTTCAAAATATGCGTAATGCTGTCCGGAACTTGTATTTTGCATGTGCATTGAGGTTTTATTTGCTAATATGCATTGTTATACTTATTTGAGCATTTCTTCGATATCGATAGCAAGTTTGGATGTTTCTAAACCGGTTTTTGCACCTATTTTCATGAGTACGAGGTTGCTGTCCGGAATGCTATTTTATGCTCCCTTTGAGTTGTTTGCTTTGTGTTGTACATATTCATACTTCATTTTTGTGCATATTGTTAATTGCCATTATCACATTTGATTTTGTTGTTATCTACTAACAAATTATGTGAGATGTGCATACTTTGAGAAGCAATTGGGATACCATTCTCTTTGGTGACGGATACGCTTTGCTTGCATATGTTATTCACGCTTCTGACGCTATTTGTTGTTGATACTAGTTTGTGGCTCCCTCCGAGCTTTCGCCATGCTTTGACTTGGTTTTTGCGGATTTTTATTATCCATTTAGTATGGTTTCAGGCCATTTGTTGTAATATTACATTTACCACTTTTCTAGATATCATGAGAAATAGGAAATAAAGAGCGTGCGCTCGAAGTTGCTGTTTAAAGACCTGTAGCAGGCATTCCGCACTTCATTTGATATATGTGTTGTGCTTGTGTTTGTTTACTTTCTTGTCGATCGATGAGTCACTCAATTTAGCAATTGAGATCACGACTTCGCTCTCAGTGCATGCTCCCTATAGGACTTTATCGCTTTCATTTATTTTCTGCCGATTGATGAGTCACTCAATTTAGAAATTGAGATCACGACTTCGCTCTCATTGCATGCTCCCTATAGGATAGTTTTTAGAATTTTATTCGACATGCTAACCTAGGCAGGATCTCTTTAGGTGTGCTCTGTTTGCTGGCTTGCTTGCTTCATCCTTGTACATACCATGTTCCCTTAGGATACGCTTGCTCCGTTCGGACGCAAGTTAGACCTTAGATTGTAACCCATGCATGCTAACAGTAGGTAGAAACTTCCCCTTTCGTTAATCCAAACCTTAGGGCTACCATTACATGATAACATTAGGATTAGAAATAGGATAGTCTCCCTTAGACTCTTTTCTTCCCCTTTTTGCATCCTTGCGTCTAAAACAAAAACTTCTTTTCTTAGCAAATCGAAAACATGCTGATCATACCTAAACCCTTTTTTAAGGTAACAAAAATACAAAACAAATTCAAATCATTTTGTGCGCTCGAGCACCTTCTCTCTAAAACCCTTTTCAGGTAAGGACATGATTAGTTTACTTCTGTGCCAACGCATAAGTCTCCAAAGGTCGAGCTGCGGCAGAAGGCGGAATTAACATTATCCATAAAAAAAACAAAACAAACAAAAACATGTGAGCCGAACTACGGTAGCTCTGATTCCTCAAAAAGGATACGTAGGCATTGGGGTAGGGCCCAGGCGAGCACAATTTTATTTTCCCTACATTCTTTTCCACTTTCTTTTGCATGCATTCTCCCTTAGCAGTAATAAGCAGTAAGCATAGATTAAACACACCCATAAGATAGATAACAAAAGTGGATACCGTAGAGTACTACGGGCGTGTGGGGTGCTAATACCTTCCCCTCGCGTAACAGACTCCCTTACCCGATCTCTCGGTCGCAAGACCGTAACTTCTCCCTTCTCAGGTTTTCTCGATGTTTACCTTTCCCTACATGTGGGATAAAAAACGTTCGATGGCGACTTCATTGTTTGATGATTTTCAGCCGGTTGTTTCAACTGGGGCACAAGAACTCCATCCCTCCTGAGCCTTACCTCAAGTGGGTACGAACCCGCGCCTAGAGTCTTATGATGCCTTACCCTCACATTCTCCCTTTGATCAAAGAGCCTGTTAAGGAAGGAGAGGTTCCATACACCATCCTACATCCTGACATGCCAACATCATGGGAGGAAATGCAGAAGAGTTGGATCCAACTCAAGGAAGAACGGGATACTTTTGAAGCCAGCTTCTACGCCAGTGAGAAGAAGGTTTTGGAGCTTACCCTCCGACTTCACGAGGAGGAGACCCTCAACACTTATATCGCACCAAAGAGGATGCACAACGTCTTTTTACCTTAAGAAGTTTTTGTAATATTTGGCCCATGGGGCATTTATGTACTGACAAAATTTCTTCTTATTAATATGACGTGTGTTCTTTTTGTCTGCAACAACTTTGAATTTATAAATCCTTGAATGTATTACATGAATAAACATATCATTCATCATATGCATAAATAGGTCTTCACACCAGGTTTCCTTATCTTTTTGCTGTTTATTTCAGTAAGATGAATATTGAGCAGACGGTCAAAGATCTGCAGGGACAAAACTCGCAGTTTCAACAGCTCCTTATGACCTTGGCAAAGGGTCAGGAGGATCTTAAAGCACTGTTAGGGAATAAAGAGCAAGAAAAAGGAAAAAATAAAAAGAAAAGAGTTGGGGTAGCTACATTGGGAAGAAGATTTGAGAATGAAGCTAGGAGAGTTCTTGAATTCCCCTCCACATCTGACGAGGGGACCGACAAAGGAAAAGGAGCTGCATTACCTTCTGAGTCTGAGGCTGAAGAGGAAGAGGTTGAGGAAGATGAAGACTATTTAGAGCAGCAATACCCACCAGCGGACGACAAATACAAAAATCTGGAGGATAAACTGGCAGCTATGGAGCTGCAAAGGGTTCCCGGGTTAGATTTTGAAGAATTGGGACTGATTACTGGGATTGTTATCCCTCCCAAATTCAAGGTACCAACTTTCGCAAAATATGATGGTTTGTCTTGCCCAAAGATGCACCTGAGGTCATATGTCAGAAGAATTCAACCTCATTCATCCGATAGAAACCTTTGGGTACACTTCTTTCAGGACAACTTGTCTGGTACACAGCTAGATTGGTTTTACCAGCTTGAGAGGTCGGAAGTGCATAATTGGGAAGATTTGGCAGCTGCCTTCTATCTCCAGTATCAATACAACGTCGACTTAGCGCCTACCCGTACTCATCTACAAAGTATGGGGATGGCCTCAAATGAAGGATTCAAAGAATACGCCCAGAAATGGTGCGACTTGGCCGGAAGGGTGCAGCCGCCGCTTTCAGATAGGGAGCTAGTTGATATGTTCTTGGGGACCCTATCTGGCCCTTTCTTCAACCATTTGATCGGGAGCTCTTCCGCAGAGTTTACTGAATTGATTCTGACTGGCGAAAGGGTGGAAGCTGGTATTAAGAGTGGGAAGATTCAAAGGGATGCCTCTGCCTCCACAACTGTTAAAAAACCATTCCCGGCCAAGAAGGAAGCAGCTGTTATATACTCTCAGAAAGGATTGGGAAGAACTGAGCGCTGGCCGACTGTAGGGGCCGTGATGATTCAAAATTCGTCAAATGATCAACCTCGTAACAATCAGTATAGACCTAATCAGCAATGGATAGAACGGCCACAACGGCAGTTCACCCGCATCAACATGACGTCTGCACAAGTTCTTCCCCATTTGTTGAAGCTAAATCTCACCAATATTAGAGAGGCACCAAAGATTGTGAATACCACTTCCCCACACTATCATCCCAATGCTAAATGTGCCTATCATTCTGACAGCGCCGGGCATGACACCAACGATTGCTGGGAACTTAAGAATAAAATTCAAGATTTGATAGACGCTAAAGAGGTTGAGTTCGACGCCCCTGAGAAGCCGAATGTAATCTCCGCTCCAATGCCAAAGCATGCTCGCAATGTCCATGCTGTTGAAGAAGATCTGTTTGTTTCTACTGTTGATGATCTGATAACTCCACTATTGACAATCAAGTTGAATTTGCTGAAATCTGGGATTTTCCCAGGTTGTAAAGAAGATTGCTACCTTTGTTCCTCCCTACCAATCGACTGTCCATTGCTGAAGATAGGCATCCAACGCCTAATGGACAACCAATAAATTCTTTTCTAAAAGACTCCCGTTACTCCAACCCTTATCAATGATGTTTCAATAATCACCATTTCCGCCAATCTTTCCAAGGTCCCCAAAAGGCCTGTTAAGATTACATTCGCTCCGAAGATTGTACCCTTGAAGATAACCATGCCTGGGCCTGTCCCATACAAATCTGACAAATCAATACCGTGGAATTATGGTGGAGGAATCTACTACCATGGTGTTAAACAAATTGAGATAACTAAAGAGAGCTCTGACGATGAAACTGCCGACATTGGAAACATTGCCGGTACGAGCAAAATTACCCGAAGTGGAGGAATTTTTTCTCCAGAGATTGCCCCTCCAAAGGCAATCTTTGGACCCTTAGCTGCTCCCAAGGTTACTCCTGCACCGGTAAAACTATCTGCAAGAACTCAAATGATTGAAGAAGCTGTTACTCCTGTGGTTGTCCCTTCTGCTGCTGCTGATAAAGGGAAAGGAATCCAAGAAGAGCTCGTCAGGACGAGGGCTCAGCCATTGGTCATCCCCGAAACCTCTAAAAAAGAAATGGAGGAGATTCTGAAAATAATTAAGAAGAGTGATTATGATATGGTGGAGCAACTGGGGCAAACCTCCTCAAATATCTCCATGTTGGCTCTGCTGCTTTGTTCGGAGGCTCATGCCAAAGCCTTGATAAGGTTTTTGAAGACAACCCATGTGCCCCGAGAAACCTCAGCCGATCAATTCCAGGATTGTGTAGCCAGCCTTACCGCCGATAACAGCCTGGGTTTCTCTGATGCTAACCTGACTCCTAAGGGAAGAAAGCACAATGACGCACTGCATGTGTCAGTTGAATGTCGAGGAACCACTCTCGCCCATGTCTTGGTCGATACTGGTTCTTCTCTAAATGTGCTGCCTAAGAAAGCTCTGGACCGGTTGGATTGTGAAGGCTTGGAGCTGAAACCAAGTAATATCATTGTCAGGGCCTTTGACGGGTCTAAAAGGATGGTGCATGGGAAGGTCGACATTCCCATCAAGGTAGGCACTGAAGTGTTCCACTCCACATTCTATGTGATGGACATCCGCCCATCATACTCTTGCTTGCTAGGAAGGCCGTGGATTCATAATGCTGGGGCAGTCACTTCCTCTCTACATCAGATGCTGAAATACCCTATTAAGGGTAAAATCATAACTGTAAACGGTGAGGAGGAGTACATGATCAGTCATCTGAATTCCTTTCGGTATGTGGAAGTGGATGGCGAATTCATCGAAACACCGTTCCAACACTTCGAGGAAGTTTCTCCCGAGGTTGCAGTAGCAAAGGCAGTAGCTGAGGTACCCAAGCAGGTGGCCAGGATGGCATCTCTGAAAGACGCAAAGGCTGCAATGAAGGAGGGAAAGAGCACAGCATGGGGACAGTTACCTGACTTTCCCCACAAGACAGACAAGTTTGGGTTGGGATTTACGGCTGCGGGGAAAATGGCTATGCGTCGCTCAAAAATTGAAAGGACACCCATCAAGATTTCTCCTCATGGAATCAATGCTTTAGAAGATGAAGACGAAGACGAAGAGGGTAACGTCGAAGATTGGATCTTCCCAACCATGGAAAGGGGACTGCACAACTGGGAGGCAAAAGACTTCATTCCCATTACTTTCATCAATCAGTAATTTATCTTTCGAACATTTCCTGTTGGTCTGTAATAATTACTCTTAAACAATTCGCACACTACTTTTCACCTCATGCCTTGTCCGGGGCATGTAGGTCCATTTGTAAGGGCTTGATTCTCTTCATAATCATATGCCATGTTTAATGAAACATTGGACGTTTTTCATTTATAAACTGTTGTGTTCATTTTCTTTCCTTTTTCATTTTTGTTTGTTTAAGGATGGCTATCCCTTACATACACCCACACTCACAAATGTAGGTACCCATCCACTCCGGATTCCATGGGTGACTATTCTGTTTTATCCTTCAAAAACTCTGAAGATTTGGTCAATCAGGCTGAGTGCGAAGACGACGAAGATTATGGAGTGCCGGGAGAGTTAGCCAGACTTCTACAACAAGAAGAGAGGGCCATCTTTCCTCATGAAGAGTTGTTGGAAACTGTCAACTTAAGAACAGAGGAAGACAGGAAAGAAGTACAAGTGGGTGCCAATCTGGAACCAAGTGTCAAGGAGCGCTTAATACATATGTTAAATGAATACGTTGAAATCTTCTCCTGGTCTTATGAAGACATGCCAGGGTTAGACACAGACATCGTGGTTCACCGTCTCCCTATAAGAGAGGACTGTCCACCGATCAAGCAAAAAGTCCGCCGAATAAGGCCCGACATGTCTGAGAAGATTAAAGCTGAAGTAATGAAGCAATTCAACGCTGGTTTTCTGGCTGTTACATCCTATCCGTAATGGGTTGCTAACATTGTGTCCGTTCCCAAAAAAAGACGGCAAGGTCAGAATATGTGTGGACTATCGGGATTTGAACAGGGCTAGCCCTAAAGATGCTTTTCCGCTACCACATATCGACATTTTGATTGACAACACAACTCAACACAAGGTATTTTCCTTCATGGACGGATTCTCGGGCTACAACCAGATTAAAATGGCCCCCGAGGACATGGAGAAAACAACCTTTGTTACACAATGGGGTACCTTTTTGCTACAAGGTGATGCCGTTCGGACTGAAGAACGCAGGGGCAACTTATCAACGCGTCATGGTAGCTTTGTTTCATGATATGATACATCATGAGATTGAAGTTTACGTAGACGACATGATAGCTCGATCACAAACGGAAGAAGAACACCTTGAACATTTGTAGAAGCTGTTTGCCAGGTTGAAGGAGTACAAACTCAGGCTGAATCCAAGTAAGTGCACTTTTGGAGTTAGGTCTGGTAAACTTCTGGGATTTATTGTCAGCAACAAAGGCATTGAGGTCGATCCAGCAAAAGTAAAGGCTATACAAGAAATGCCTGCCCCCCGTACTGAAAAGGAGGTTAGAGGATTCTTGGGACGCTTGAACTATATCGCCAGGTTCATCTCTCACCTGACGTCTACCTGTAAGCCAATTTTCAAACTATTAAAGAAAGATCAGGTAGTCGAATGGAACGATGATTGTCAAACTGCTTTTGATAAGATCAAGGAGTATTTGCTAGAACCTCCTATTCTGATGCCACCCGTCGAAGGAAGGCCGCTGATCATGTATCTGACTGTTTTGGATAACTCAATGGGGTGTGTACTGGGCCAACATGACGAGTCTGGTCGAAAAGAGCATGCCATTTATTACCTTAGCAAAAAGTTTACCGACTGTGAGACTCGCTACTCACTGCTCGAGAAAACTTGCTGCGCTTTGGTATGGGCTGCTCGCCGATTAAGGCAGTATATGTTGACTCATACCACTTTGCTGATTTCCAAAATGGACCCGATCAAGTATATCTTTGAGAAGCCTGCTTTATCTGGAAGAATCGTTAGATGGCAAATGATCCTGACTGAGTATGACATCTAGTATACTACCCAAAAAGCTATAAAAGGGAGTGTACTAGCTGACCATCTAGCTCATCAAGCTATCGAAGATTATCAATCCATGAGATTCGACTTCCCGGACGAGGACATCATGACATTGGACAACATTGAAGGTAACGGACCGTATGACGGACCTGAAAATGGATCCCGATGGACCCTGTACTTTGATGGTGCTTCAAATGCACTTGGAAACGGTATCGGTGCGGTACTCATTTCTCCAGAAGGTTGCCATACACCTTTCACTGCCCGACTTTGTTTCAGCTGTACCAACAACATGGCCGAATATGAAGCTTGCATTTTTGGTCTCAAAGATGCTATAGACTTGGGGATCAAATCTTTGGTTGTATTTGGGGACTCGGCTTTGGTTATCAGTCAAGTCAAAGGAGAGTGGGACACTAAACATCCTAATCTTATCCCATACAAAGAACATGTCTTAACATTGCTGCCTCATTTCGAGCAGATTACTTTCGAGCATTTCCCGCGAGAAGAGAATCAGCTAGCAGATGCTCTGGCTATAATGTCTTCCATGTTTAAACTCAACTGGGATAACGAGGCTCCCCAAATCACCATCGAGCGAATGGATGAACCTGCGCATTTTCATGAGATTAATACCGAAGAAGTAGTGGAACAACCCTGGTTTCACGAAATCAAAAGGTATCTCCAGACTAGAGAATATCCCGAAGGAGCTTCCGTCAATGACAAAAAGTTCTTAAGGAGATTTGCGGCCAAGTTCTTCCTAAGCAATGGCATCCTTTATAAGCGCAACCACGATTGTGTTTTACTCCAATGTGTAGACAAAGCTGAAGCAGAGTTAATCATGACTGAGATACACAGTGGCACGTTTGGCACCCACTTAAGCGGACATACAATGACTAAGAAGATTTTAAGGGCAGGCTATTACTGGCCTACCATGAGGCTGATTGCCATCAACATTCCCGTACTTGTCACAAATGCCAAGTCTATGCCGACAAAATACATATTCCTCCTGTTCCTCTCAACGTTCTGACAGCTCCTTGGCCATTCGCAATGTGGGGCATTGACATGATTGGAGAGATCAAGCCCACGGCATCCAACAGACATCGCTTCATCTTGGTCGCTATTGACTATTTTACCAAGTGGGTCGAAGCAGCTTCCTTTGCCTCTGTTACAAAAAATGTGGTTGCCCGCTTCATCAAGAAGAACCTCATATGCCGGTATGGTGTCCCCGACAGGATCATCACAGACAACGGTACAAATCTGAACAATACTATGATCACCGCTCTATGCGAACAGTTCAAGATTTATCATCACAATTCATCTCCCTATCGGCGAAGATGAACGGTGTTGTTGAAGCTGCGAACAAAAACATCAAGAAGATCATTCAGAAAATGACAGTTACCTACAAGGACTGGCATGAGATGTTACCGTTTGCTCTGCATGGGTACCGTACCACGGCACGTACTTCAACAGGGGCAACCCCATTTTCTTTGGTATATGGCATGGAAGCTGTCCTACCCATGAAAGTTCAGATTCCTTCTTTAAGGATTATGAAGGACTCTGGTTTGAGTGAAGACGATTGGATTCAGACCCGACTTGATCAACTCAATTTGATCGATGAGAAGCGACTCACTGCTGTTTGCCATGGTCAGACGTACCAAAAACGGATGATCAAGGCTTTCAACAAGAAAGTCAGACGTCAAGTATATCAAGTCGGAGATCTTGTAATCAAGCGGATCATCTTGCCGCAAAGTGATCCCAGGGGAAAATGGACTCCTACTTACGAAGGACCGTTTGTGATCAAAAGCATCTTTTCTGGCGGTGCAATGATCCTGACCACCATGGACGGTGACGATTTGCCACACCCTGCGAATGCAGACATAGTCAAAAAATACTACGCATGAAACAACCCGACAAGTCGAAAACCCGAAAGGGCGACTTGGGCAAAAATGGGCATCCCGGTGAACCGAAAACCCAAAAGGGCGGTTCAGGCAAAAATTAGGGATAAAACCAAAAAAAAATCTCTGTACACCCGACAAGTTGAAAACCCGAAAGGGCGACTTGGGCAAAAAAGGGTTTCCCGGTGGATCAAAAACCCGAAAGGGCGATTCAGGCAAAAGTTAGGGAATTAAAGCGTATGACTATGTCTCGTCGGATTACTTTAAAGAACAATCTCTTCATCAACAAGTTCCGAGCTTCTGATCAATCCAATCATCGACGGATGAAGCATTGAATGGACAAGATATTCAGAGTTGTGAAGGCTATAACAGAATGGGAATCCCGTGGAATTGTTACACATAGCCATCTTTCCTTTTGTATAAATTTTTCAATGTTTATAACAACATCCTCTTACTAGGATGTCTGTCTCCTTTGTATAAAGATACTCATAAAAAGTTAATACAAATACTTTTCCAAATACAGAAATTTGCTTTGCCTTCTTTTTCTTTTTCACACTTATGTTTTATTTGAGAAACATCCAATGTTTTGTTAAATAGGCATATGCATTTGAACATAATCATTTGCTTACAAATCAAGAGAAGAGGATTGCTGATAGGTTGAAGGTGTAGGTAGATATCTTGATACCCTTCCAGAAGAAATCCCCAGCGGAGCTAAAACTTCCAACTATCAATCCCCAGCGGAACCAGATTAGTGAACATTCTCCCCACAGAGATACTTCCCATCAGATTGAAGATTCTCAGTCTCACTTTTCCAGCATAAGTCTTCCGGGTTTCAAATTCCCCAGTAGAGATCGTCAGAATTCTCATCCCCCACAGGTCACCAAGGATTTTCAATCCCCAGCAGTGGTCCTAAGATCCCTCAACAATTGAAGATCTTGTTCCCCAAGCAATCAACAGTCAACAAGGATTTCTCACCCTCAATAATCAAAGCATTTTCTATCCCCAGCTTCGGTTATGGGTTTATTTCCCCAACATTTGTCAAGGATTTATTCTCCAAAACAAATTACATTTCAAATTGATCGGTCATTCAAAAGTTCCTTCATCACCTGTTGGAAGTTATGGTCGTCAAAGATCAAATTCTCACAAAATTCAATTTATGAAGCCCGAATTCGACCGGATAGTATCTTGATCTCTACAGCATATTGTGAAGCCCAGATTACGACCAGATAATAGTGTCAGACTACCGCGAAGCCTGGATTATGACCATATAGTGGTATCTCCTAAGAGCAAGCTATGAAGCTCGGATTCGACCGGATAATAGTTTAATCCCCAACAAGTTATTGTAAAGCCTGGATTACGACCAGATGGCAATACAAGTTTCTGTGAAGCCTGGATTACGACCAGACAGCAGCCAAGAATACTACGAAACTTGGAGTCGACCAGATAGTGGTATATCTTTAACACAAGCCGTGAAGCCCGGATTTGACCGGATAACAGCTTAGCAAGTTATTGTGAAGCCTGGATTACGACCAGATGGCAATACAAGTTTCTGTGATGCCTGGATTACGACCAGACAGCAACCAAGAATACTACGAAACCTGGAGTCGACCAGATAGTGGTATATCTTTAACACAAGCCGTGAAGCCTGGATTTGACCGGATAACAGCTTAGGAAGTTATTGTGAAGCCTGGATTATGACCAGATGGCAATACAAGTTTATGTGAAGCCTGGATTATGACCAGACAACAGCCAAGAATACTAGGAAACCTGGAGTCGACCAGATAGTGGTATATCTTTAACACAAGCCGTGAAGCCCAGATTTGACCGGATAACAGCTCAACAAGTTATTGTGAGGCCTGGATTACGACCAGATAGCAATACAAGTTTCTGTGAAAGCCTGAAGATCAACCAGATAAGAGTTAACCGTTAACAAAATGAAGATTCTCATCCTTGAAACCTCAGAAGATTGGTATGCTCCCAATTTCTGACCCTTAACAGAATGAAGACTCTTGTCCTTAAAACCCCAGTAGATTGGCATACAACCCAAGCTCCTGATTCCCCAACAGCGGTCCCAGGACTTCTCATTTTCAACGATCAAAAGATTTTTGCAATCCCCTGCAGCAGTCAAGGATTCACTTTCCCCTGCAGCAGTCAAGGATTCACTTTCCCCGGCAGCAGTCAAGATTCTATTATCTCCGGCTGTACAGGATTCATCTATCCTCAGCAAGACAGCTCATCAGCTTACATGCACATTCACTACATTCATATATCATAAACATTGATATAACATATATATTGCATCATACATTTCATGCAACATAACTTTGTATTTCAGCTAATATTTTACCCTTTTCAGGATAAGATTAATAAGCTTCAACTTCGACTTCTGAAAACAGTTTACGGATTCTCCAAACATGGATGTCAATCTATTGCTTATTCAGACCCCCAGTTCAGAGATGTTCCAAAACATGGACACCTTTCTGATACTCATTTCTTTCACCTACAACATACATTCTAGATGGCATATTTAAGCCCATCCCCTGACAAGATTTTGTCACATTTGCAGATGGCATCTTTAAGATCATCTCCAAATGGCATCTTTAAGCCCATTCCCTCAACTACGCTTGGGCGAGTGCAAATTTTTTGGGCACTCTAGTGTCCAATCTCCTTTTACCCTCGAATCGCGAAAGGCAAACCTGCCAATCTAACTCTTCAGGTTCAAGAAGATTGAACATGGGCAACTGTTGTACCCCAAAATTTTCCCTCCCTTTTCATCAACATTTCCTCATCACAAGACTCTTGGAACTCAAGATCAAGTTAGGGTTTGCTCAACTCAAGACCCCTCCTTGCACTGTTGACCCAAATTAGGGTTTGAGTTTGCACAGGGATGTTTTGACCTAAAATGCCCAAAGTGACTTTCATGCTTCATGTTGGACTTACAAGTTTATCCATACCAAGTTTCAAGTCTTGATTCCAATCTTTGCCCAGTCAATTGGACAGTTGACCTAGAAATCAGCTGTATTGGGGAAAAAGTCAACTGTGGCCAATTGACAGTCAAACTTCATGAAATTTGACCCACATCAACATAATGAACTCATATGAACCATTTGGTCAAGTTTGGATCACATTTCCATAAGAAATTTGATCAGATCACCAAAAGGGCAAAATGGTCATTTTTAGGGTTTTGACTGCACAAAGGCAATTTTTGACTGTTTGACCTAACCAATGGCAAACCAAGCTCATATATGGACTCAAGGACTCAATGGTATTATCTTGACCCATTCAACAAATTCAAAAGATCTCAAGTGCATAGGATTGACAGATGAATTTTTCAATCAACTGATCAAAATTTGACTATATACTGAAAAGTCAAACTTTGACTTTTTGGTCAAAATCAAGTGCCAAGATTCATTTTTCATCAAGACATGTCAAATTATGAAACTTGTTCACCAAGAAACCCAAAGTTGCAAATTAGGGTTTAAAATGAAAAAATTTCATAACTTAGAATTTTTCTAAGTTATGAAATTTCTTTATTTTTTCCTAACTTTGTCCCATTTTTTCACCAAGATGAAAAGGGATTCAAACAAAACTTGAAACATGAAAGTTGTATTACATTGCAAAATCTACAACTTTGATTCACAAAGTTTTCTCAAAGGAAGCTTGTATCTCAAGTTATGATTTTTGGAACAAAGGTACAAAACATTTTTAACTTAGAGAAATTTTGCCCTATTCTAGGCAGGATTTTTGTCCAACTTCTTGGCCATTTTTCACATGGTTCCACTTGAAGTTTCAATTTTCATTACAAAGATGGATTATAGTACACATTCCAAGATTTCCAAATTGTCCAAGAACTTCTCAAACACCCTTGTGGTTAGAGAGATTCGAATTTGCAAAGTTGGCCAAAACTCACTTTTGTTCATGACCAAATACATGTTCATGGCAACTTGCATTTTCAAATCAGCTTGTACAATGCTAGCTTGCAGGCCTCAAAACCAGTTTTACACACCTTAATTTAATGCATAACCATTTATTTGAGGGTTTATTTTGTTCATTTGGACATTGCACACAAAACTAATCCCTAACTAGAAAAAGCAAAGTTCCCATTTTTGGCTTAATGTCACTTTATGTCAAAAGTGAATCCTTGAGGCATGAGGCCAGATCTTTGAGGCCAGATAGAGTCCACAAATTACAAGTCTCAAGGGCAAGATGTGCAACATACATTAGGGGTGGTGCAGGCCTGCATTGAAAACTGACACTTCTTTGCTTCACTTTGAAGAAACATTGCAAAAACACTCCAACTCTCACTTCCTGCAATCGAGAGCTTAAGCAAACATTGTGAACATTTTTAAAACATCAAACCAAGCCTGAAACACGACTCATTCATCCCTAATACCTGCTCATACTCATAATCTCTGTTTTGCTGTAAAACAGGGCAAGTTCTGCAGCTTGACCTCTATAACAATATCCACTCGTGCGTTTTTGCTCAAGCTTGTCCAAACACATTCCATACCATCCACTGAAACTATTCCAAGCCTTAAACTCAAGCTGTAACACCTCTAACCCTACTTGCCATTTTTACTTTCAAGCTGTGCAGGTGGACTTCCATAGCACGATACAGGTGGTTTCAAAGCAAGCTAGGTACTTGGGAAGCTTCCTTGGACCTCAGGCAAGCTATACAGAAGCTCAAACTCCATTGAAGGTGGCCACATTGCTCTACACGATCCAAGCTGAAACAGGTAATCCATGGACTTCTATCTCTCAATCTAGGAAGAGTTAAGCTTAGGTTTGTGAATGAAACATGTCCTACTCATAGCCCTGAAGCCCTACATGTGATCACTTTTCATTTATGTTAAGCGTGCTGTGAGAATTTTTGCCATGAACATGAGGAAAAAATTAGGTTAAAATTTAGGGCCAGAGAAATTCTCTCTGGCCTTTGAGAGTTAATCCAAGTTTTTTACATGTTTGAATTCGTCTTTTGATGCTCTACATTGTTTGTGTTATGAGTTTTTGCTAAAAATCAAGGAATCAGAAGTTAGTGTTGAACAAGGAAGGGCGCGCGTTTTTTGTTTCAAATGGCTGGAGGTTGAAAAAGGTGGTGACTTGGGCTGGGCCTGAGTCACCCTTACTGTTTGCACCCCCCCTTTTCAATTTACACCCCCTGGCCCATTATGTGAAATACTTGTCATTTTTGCATTTTTCTTTTTGATTCTGATTTTATATTTTTTGCTCAAGCATAAAAAACACCAAAAATATTTTTCCACATTTATTTGGCATTTATTTGCTTTATTAGAATATATGTATGTAAATAAGTATAATTCCTTTTCATTTTAAAACCCTAAAAAATAATATAAAAAATATTTATTTTTAGTTATTATTATTTTTATTTACACTTTGAAAACATTTCCTAAAAAATACATTTTTGTAAATAATCAATATTTTATTTTTGTACATATTTAGTATATTTAATATATAATATATAAATACTTGTATATTTTATTAGATAATTAGGGCAAAAATTACAAAAATAATACTTTTATTTTTTATTTAATATTTGACACCAATAATACTTTTTCTACAATATACTTCCTTTTTTATTATTTTTTTGTATGAATTAATATATATTGTGCATAGTTAATAAATAATACTATTTATTCAAAAATTAGGGTTTTGCCCTAAACAACAAAAATAATCAAAAAAATGTCTTTTTTATTTTGTTTATACTTCAAACATGAAAACCTTTTTACATGCATAAAAAATCCTTTTTTGCATAATACATTGAATTTTGATATTTATTTACATTGTATTTATTTAAATGTTAAATATTTGTATATTCGATATGGTTGTAATAATTTAGATTTTATTTCCTTGTCAAATATCCCCCAAATTCAAACTTGTATCCCCATCCCCATAATCATGTTGTAATAATTTAGGACTTTAAATTATCGCACATTTAAAAGTTTCCAAATTATGCCATGATAGACTTAGGGCTTGTATGCAAAATCAATCAACAAATAGCTTGATCTAATTCAAGATAAACATGCATGAAAAACAAACACAATGCACACTTACACCCCTAGGGTTACATCCACTTGTTGCCTTCAAAAATGGGCCATGTTTGCATGTCAAGCACTTTGGCAAAACAAAACAAAAAAAACAAACAAAATGATCATAGTCCCTCGATGACGCTATCTTGTTGCCTAAAATGATCATAGTCCCTCAAGAAAATTGCCAAAATACTTGACACTATTGCATTCATGATCCATACGATGACCCGCGCCCGTCCCGTTTACATCCTAACACAAGGTTGTTCACCAAATACAATGGTGAAACAACACTTATAAAAGGGTTAAAACATAAGAAAGATCTTTGAGAAATTTAGGGTAGATAGCTCTTGGTCACTTGATCAATCTTGCAAAACGATCCTTGCCATTTTCAAATACACTTCACAAACACAATTTCCAAAATAACTTTCAAAACATTGAAACATCTTTTCAAAAAGACAAACACCTTTGTAAAACATTCGAGTAAAGAATTGTTACAATGGTTGCCTAGACAAGGCATCTTTTTCAAAACATTTTCAAAACCACACACAAAGCACCATTTCAAACAATTGAAAAGCAAAGGCAAGTGATCTAAGCAAGTAACTAAGAGCCCATGGATAACCATGGATAGAAAGGGTGTTAATACCTTCCCTTTCTATAATCTACTCCCCGAACCCAAGAAAACATCTCAAAGGTCTTTCCTGTGCTTTTTGACCTTTCCTTAGGATAAAATAAAAAGTCGGTGGCGACTCTTGCTAAACCGAACATTTGCGAACACAAACGCAAAACCTCAAGTCAGTTCTCCCACCGTATCACACTGACTAAACCACTTCATTCACCTGCCCCTCAAAAGACATTGGTCAAGTTAGGGCTTTGTAACATCCAAAGTCCAACTTGAAGGGGGCTGTTAGCATAGTTCCTGTATTTTATACTTCATTATACATATTTGTATTAAGTAGATTAGTAGAGTTTTTGTATCTCTGCCACGGCAGCTTAGTACTAAGCAAGAATTCCACCCAATAGTTATTGAGCTTATCCTCTTTGTATATAAATCACACATGTAATCAATTCTATCAATGAAGAAAGATTTCAACATTTCTTTTCTGTTATTGCAATTCATTTTCTGTTATACTACTTCTTCTCCATGAGTTTACATGGTGAGTATTTCACCATTCACACTTCTCCAACACCTCCACTTTTTTATTTGTAAACCGAGAGAATGAGTTTACATTTGAGTTTTTACCAATCAAAACCACACACCTAGGAACAAAGCCACTATGTATATATACTAAAAGCTGCATCCTAAGTTAATTACCAAGAAGAATGCTTGCCTTGATTGCTACTACACTATCTACATTACATGGTAGTTCGCATTATTTTTTTATACATAGAGGACCCCACAAAGCATAGCAGTTATTTAACACCATGTATTATTGATAGTAAAAGATATTACATCATTCCATGATGTTTGGTTTTAAATGCAATACCTGCAATTGAACCAAGAGCTTCAGCAGCGTCATGTCTAACCATTGGGTGCTCATTTCATCTCTAAGTATATTCGATAGAGCAGCTGAAGCAACGTTGTCTTGCAATTGGGTATGCAACCTAAATCACAGCAAATATGGTCATTAAAAAATAAAGAGATTCAAAAAGCTATACCCAAATTTAAGCTCTATTCTTAAGGCATTCATCTAATAGTATCACTATGTTTTGGCCTTTTCCTTAAGATAATTTGAAACTAATACCAACCGTAGTTGTAAAACTGAATTATACTATTATAGTTAAAGTTGATAATTGTAATATGTTGGTGGATTCTAGAGGTAATGGATTGTTGTAATATGTTGGTGGGTTCTAAAGATCCATTTAGTTCCAATAACATGAGTTCTTTGAGTTAGCACACAAGATCCCATATATTGTCTTACGAATTTTGTTCAGCAGAACCTTGTCTTTATAACATTGTTTAGCAAAACTAAGCACCTTATGCAAAATCACACTAAAATGGTGTGTGACGTCATCAGTTTCTAAAATCAACACACTCTGACTCTAGATAGATACAAAGTTTGTGTTACAAGACATTGTAAAATTCTGAATGCTTCTAAATAATGGTTCTTATGAACGTTAGTATAAAGCTTTTGGCTGTGACTTTGATGGAAGAGCTTCTGAGAATTTCTCAAGCTTTAAGGTTCTAAAGAACTAGCTCTGAAGATTCTGAAGACAAGGTTCTGTTGAACAAAGTTCTAAAGATAATGTTTTAATACATGTCCTTAAAACAGCAGACGAAGTCCGTAAACATCTTAAACACCTTATTCGACTGCTTATAAGACACTCAGCTATGCTTCCCATTTATAGTCTGTTGCTGAAGGTGGAAACAACAGATGAATAAGGGAGTGGCGATGCCAATCTCGAGATACGTGCACACTATCTCGAATGCACGGATGAACGTGATCAAATTAGGATGCAATTAGGAGGACACTAACTCCAAATGGTTGAAAATGCCAACCTGGAGATTGCTAAACGCCAGCTGAACCCTAGCTCTTTGAAAACAAACTCGTACATGGGAAAGCGATTCCTCGAGAAAGACGAACAAATCCATTCGCACGGGTTAGGTTTGTAGATCGATCAATTCTCTTCCCTTTCACGGACCGTACCTTCCTTAACGACAACAAACACTTCCTTCGGGAAGTCAGTGAAGCGCGAGGCTATCCCTCGAGGTTCCAGCTCGACCCGATCCAGTGCAGGATCACTGATTGTGTCGACTAGACAAATGCATTCATTGCTACGAGCCATCAAACCTGAAAAGCAGAGGAAAACAGTAAATTTGACGGTCAAATCAAATCCACAATTCTACCACAAATCAAGTGAAAGGGCATAGGAAGACGCAAGGACGCCTTCCCAGACCAATGCCCTTATGCAAAAGCGAGAAAGGAAGTCACGTGGACATCTCCTCGAATGAGGGCTCAACTGACCCACCAACAAAACCGCAGGGAGAACTCCCCAATAAAGCTCATGAATTTCCCGGGGGAAAATGCCTCGACACATGGAATTTATCTTTGGAGACTCATGAGTCTCGCGGGGACAAGCCTCCACATGAACTTCTTTGGAGACTCATGAATCTCGCAGGGACAAGCCTCCCCAACACATGAATTTTATTGGAGATTCATGAATCTCGCGGGGAAGAACCTCCCCACCAGACGAAATTCATCGAAAAATCATGAGCTTCACGGGGAAGAACCTCCCCGACACATGAACTTCATTATGAAACTCATGAATATCACCAGCACGCATCCTATTCACCATCGTAACAGCGGTGCCAGAGTGGAAATCACACACTATTCTAGTTTCCTACTCAAAATGCTAACATTTCTCACAGGTGTTGGCGTTTGGGAATGGTTAAACCACCGCCAAACACCAACACCTCCTGAGCAAACACGCAAACATATAAAACGCGAAAGAACAAGAACAAACAACAAAAATATAGGATCGTTGAGAGATACTTACTTGATTTTGAGAAGAAAATGAGAGGGGACAATGATTGAACAACAACAATAGCAGAAGAAAAATGCTCTGAAACCCGGGAAATGTAGAGAAATGCAAAGTTGTAAATGCCTCCCCTCTCCCTATTTATAGAATATTTCTGCATGAGAAACTTGATACCGTTTGGGATAACGTGTCACCGTTTCACCTCATGATCACCCCTACTCATAGGACATAATAACCCTTATGCCTAGGCCATTATCACGTATTAAATGTTGTGACGCGTGGCTCGAGGGACGAATCCTCTGTCTTTTCAAGTTCCGCTGGTGTTCCGGCTCCCCAGACGTAAGGCATCCCTACTCGGACATAAACGAAAAACCTTTGTATTCCATCGTAGGCACATCCTCGGAGGAAACCTCAAAGTAAAGTTACGGGCAACGTGGTGACTCGCGAGCAAAGCCAAGCATACGAAGCGAGCAATAGCTAAACTGTCGACCACAACCCCTGCATACTATGTCGTCCTCGCAAACAAAATCAGTGCAAGTCACAGGCAAAATATCATCCTCATATGCACTAGCTCACAAATAAGAAACACACAATCACGAGCACACAATCGCAAGCAAAAATGAAGGCCCACCTTATGCAGAGCCCATTGTTCCTCCTCGACACTCGAATTGACTCTAAATCATTACTCCTCTGTCTAGAAGCAACAACTTAGGGGCTCCTGTTCTGTACTGGATTCATGGTTGGCCCAATGTCAGACACGATCTAACTCACCCCTGCATCGTGGACGACCCAAATGATGGTCCAATCCATTGGGACCCAACCTGAAGACACATTCTCCACATGCCCCTCTCATGAGGAAACGTCATCAACTAATCACCCATATTCCGCGAGTGGCATAACCATCTTGCCCTACGCAACGGGCGAGTCTGGCCACGACCCGAGAATGGCGGGACGATTGACCAGGGCGATGGACACATGCTGCTCATCCCTACTTCCACGTAGGAACCTTGACAATCATCCATTTTGGGGCTAGACCCTCTGCCCATAATGGAGACCATTGGCCATGTGTTGGGGACTTTATAAATACTATCCTCTATTGGAGGGTCAGATATTCCATTCACATCTCTAACTCTCTCACTTACCTCTCCACTCTTCCTGACTTCAACATCAGAATGCTTTGCAAGTACAACTCCCCTATCCCTCCGTGAGACGCTTGAATCAAATGACGTTTGTACCGACCACTCCTCTTTCTGATCACCAGTAAAATCGAAGGTTGAAACTAATTTTTTTATAGGAAAAAAATTCAAAAATCACTTATATATAATATGACAAAAGACCTACTAATCCTATTTTATAAGAGACATACTAATATTCAATTTATTATTATTAATTTTTTTATTAAAATAGACTCTATTTTGCAAATTGCATTAACTTTTTAAGACTTAAAATTCCAATTAAAATTTGTTTGGAATTAAAAATATATTTAATTTACATTTTATATTCATTTATAAACAATATAAAGAGGATTTTTGAGTTGAGAGATTGCAATTAGGGTTTGATTGTGCGGAGTAGAAGATGGCGAAGTTCAACGTGGTTCAGAAAAGAAGAAGAGCTCTTGTTGCAGAGAAAAAGCGACAAATTCACGGCGACCCAACCACCGGAAAGCTTAAGATCCGAAAACAAAACGTTTCTCTTTCCGGCAAACGCAAGCGCAAGCTCTTCAAACAATGGCGTCGGGAACAAAAGGATGCCTTAGAGAGTGGCATAGTAAGCATGGAAGATGTGCAAATGGCTGTTGCAAAAGGTACTCGCGATTCGTACTACGATTGAATGCCTGTTTGATGGATTTGTTTAAGCGTTATATGTTGTTTGGTTTTTGAACAGGGGAAACTAAAGATAGCGCTGCTTCGTCTTCGGGAAAATTTCATTTGAAAAAGGGTTTGAAACTTAAACAACTCAAGCGCAGCAAAGGTAAATATTTTGTGAATCTGTTTTGAATTATCTTCTGAATGAATTTTCATGTCTAGAAATCGGGAGTACATGTACACTCTGTAGTACCGAAACCTCTTAAAGAAAAGCGTGTCTGTGTTGGTGTCAGATACCTGCACTGACACTTGTGATTATGTTTAATTTATTAGTGGGATAAGACTCAGTTGATATTGGTATGCTTGGAATGTACAATATGTTTTTGCTTTGAATCCAACAATTAATCTAGGAATTTTTGGATAGAAAGCAAGGATCATTGTCAATGATTATTTGGATGATAGCTATAGCTAACTAATAACAGTTTAATACAACACGCAATTTGAAATAAAATCTTTGTTTACATTAGTTTTCAAGATTGTTCACTGGTTTCTTTTTTGTGGCAATTTTAAGCAACCACCATAGCCAATCGCATCTGACCCCAATCACCTCCTTTCAATTAATCTCTGTAACAGATCTGTTCTCCTTTTATCTTTGCATTATATGCCACATTGATAACATATAAAATGCTACCAACTCATAGACAAACCTGAACATTGTCGCCACTTTGTTTTACCTACACAACATTGTTGCAAATTAGCAGTTAGTGGATTTCAGCTTCTTGCTGGATAGGGAGATAGGACCACTCCTAGATCTTTGAGTCGTTGTAATCTAAGCTTTCAATACGAGCCAAATATTTACTTCTAACTTATTTCCTAATTCCAATCCTTCCGTCTTCGACTTAACAAGCTTGATATTACCCTGTAAAATGTGGATACTAAATAACTTGACTATATATCCTTCAATAAGCTTAGGGCTGATTGTAGTGGCTTTTATCTACAGAACCACAACAAGGTAGAACTAGGAGACATATATGTACTCATTTAGGTGTACATGCACTTTTTTTTTGGGATTTAGACACATAGGGTAATTCACTAACTTAAATTCCTCCCATTTTTTTGAATGTTTTGTCGTGGAATGTCATTTTATGAAGAACCATTGAATTGTTTACAAAATATTTTCTGGAATGAACTTTTAATTTGTGTTTGTTGTGGCATTCAGGGAAGAACAAAAGAAAATCCGATGTACCTGCTGATGCAAATGCAATGATGGAATAATTTTTGTCGGCTGCTTGGTAGGTAGTAGGATAGAAAAGACAAAATATGATGACATTATGTTGTAAACTTGAACTGAGTGATTGGTAGGCTTTCTCAATATTTTCCTTTTTTATTTTTGTATGGTAAAAGAATGGAAAATCTTTGATTTAATAGTTTTGAGTTGTTCAATTGCTGTCATGTTCCTTAGAAGGAATGCCACTTATTCAAGCAACTAATCTCTGCAAATTATCTTTGTTCTTTAAATTATATTGCCGAAAGGAACCAAACTCACTAATCCAACACTTTTACCATTTTATCAATATAACTGTTTTCTGCGTAATGCATCAATCACAACTATGTGTTTTTTGTTCGTGTTCCAAACAAAAGCTGCTCAGGTATGAGTGAAAGATTTGTCCTGTTCAAGAATTGTATGAAAAAATATGGAAAAAAAGGCAGTGTCTACTTCAGCTTCTTGTGTTCTACCAATATAGTTTGCAGAACACTCCTGCTATTTGATTCTCCAAATGAAAAGCAAGGACTGATGTAGGCCTTATGAAGTTTGATTTTGTAGTTATTCTAGACGTGTATGGTGGTGAAGCAAATGACATAATTCCAGCCTTTCATAGAAAACGTGAATGAATTGATACTCAAGCTCATTATGTAATTAATATCTAGTTCATATATATATAATAGTGACCAGAGGAAGTATATTAGCTCATTAGTTAAAGGTTTTTTTTTATATTTTAAATATCCTATCCTAAAAATCAGCGCAAACTCATGTATACCACATTGTTGTACAATGTTGCATTTACAAGTTCGTTGTTTGTATTTTTTTCAATTTTGCTCATGACTCCAATGATGTGACTGTTGCATTGTAGTTGCTCATCTTGAACCTCTTCAAGATGTCTTGAGAGCATATTTCTTGTTCATTTTGAGCCTCTTCAAGATGTCTTGAGAGCATACTTTTTTGGGTGCATACTCTTATGCTTGTGTCTTTGAACTCTATCCTTAGAAAATACGACAAATATCCTAATTAGACATCTCAAATTTTGGCATGAATTCAACCTCGCACTTCATGATCTCATTTTCATCTGATCATGTAATTAGCAAATCATTCACATAAAGATATAAAATGATTTGACTGAGCCTCTTTGCACCGTTGGCACACACTCTATGTTATGAAATGCATTTGTGAATCATGCCTTGATCAGTAAGTCATTTCCAAGCTATTCGAGCTTGTTTTAAGCCATACAAAGTTTTCTTCAATCTGAACACTTTCAATTCCTCCCATTTGATTTTAAGATTTGGTGGTTGGCTAACATAAATCTCTTTTTTCATTGGTCCGTTTAGAAATGTTGATATTGTATGTATGTCGTAGTAGCCACAACAATTCTGATGGTCTCCAATCTTGTAATTAGTGCATAAACCTCATTGAAGTCAATATAAGGTTTTTGCAGGAAGTCTTTTGCCACTAGTCTTATTTTGTACTTAGAAATCACATCATTTGGTCTAAGTTTTAACTTATAGGCCCACTTCACATCAATTGACTTCTTGTTTGATCTATCCACGAGCTCCCGGATCTTGTTTCTTTCAATTGCTCCAAGCTCTTCTCGCATAATTGCCAATTAATTTGAATCATTCGCTACTTAATTCCAATCAATTGGCTATGACTCAACCATTATCTTCTCTTCTATCAGATCACTTTTTGCATCAATTGTTTGGTATGCAAATCTTTCATAAATAGTTAGTCTTAGTGATTCAATTTTTGTTCTAGTAGACTTTCTAACTTTTTGTTCAAATGATCCTCCACCTTAACCATATATCTCTTCTTTTTGTTGATAATCTTCAAGCACGTTTTTTATTGTATCTTGCTCATTTTGAACTGATTTTTGAGTCCAATTCCAACACTTGCTCTCATCTACTTGAACATCTCTACTGATCACACGTTTAACCTCATTTTGTGAAACACTTGCTCTCATCTACTTGAACATCTCCACTGATCACACGTTTAACCTCATTTTGTGAATACAACTTGTAAGTACCAGTTGAATGATAATCTATAAGGACCATAGCTCGACTTCTATCATCTAGGTTTCTTCTCAATTATTCAGGTACATGCCTGAAACACATTGATCCAAATACCTTGAATTGACCAACATTTGACTTGAACCCTGTCCAGACCTCATAAGGTGTCTTGTGCAATATTTCCTTGGTTGAACACCAGTTAAGAATGTACATTATTGTTGAAACCGCTTCACCCTAAAATCTCTTTGGCAATACCCTTAACTTTCATTACTCCTTGCCATGTTCAATATAACTTCTATTCTTCATTTCAGCTATTCCATTGTGTTGTGGTGTATAAGGTGAAATGATCTCATGCTCCATGTCTTCATCATTACAGAATTTCACAAATTCCATAAAGGTGTATTCACCTCCACCATCAGTTCTCAATTTCTTAATATTGCATTCACTTAATTTTTTAACATGCAATTTAAATCTCTTGAACTATGCGAATACACCACTCTCTCTTTCAATCATATAAATCCACACGTGTTTTGTAAATTCATCTCTGGCCATTAGCAGGACATCATCAAAGTCACTTTTTCCAGCATGAGCAAACTGAACTTCTTCCTTATCTTTTGCTCTCGACAAGTCAAGATCCATATCGACGATTTTATTTATTATTTTTCTTCAGCATTATCATGGATTAGTGATTGTATATACGCTCAAGATATTTGCCAAAATAAAAGAACAACTATTAAAATGGACGTAGACTCACGCGAGAGCGACAAAGTCGAACCACTATAAATTTCGGTGTCATCTCTCTATCTCTTACTCATGAATTTGAATTTCGTAGTACATCATGTTTAGACTTATATTTTGATAATAGCGAATTAACTGTTAAGTTTAGGTTTGTTGGAATTTGAAACCTATTAAGGGCTTTAGGGGTGCTTAAAATCTTAAAAACATCATGCTTTTAGAAATCGCCTTGTTGATTGATTGTGTAACCACATCTCGTGGTATTCAATTAATTCAATTGTATAAGTTGTATTTATTCATCTAGATATTACGATATTTGTAAAGTAATTTGATTTGCTACTGAATAATTGTATATTTAGTATAATTTCCCATTTTTGCTCTACAAACTTCCACGCGCAAACTCTGAAAAACTTTTAATTATTCTTATTTGAAAACTTGGTTGATTTTATTTTTTTAAAAGTTTATTCACCCTTTCTAGACTATTTTCTATTGCTTTTTTTTACCCAACAAGCACTTGGAGTTGTGACTGTCTTTGAGATCAGACAATTTGTTGGTTATTTTCAAAGGGATTAGGCATTCCTATTTTTTTTTGACAATACAAGTGCCATCAACCTAACTAAAAATCCGATTTTGCACTCTCGCACAAAAAATATTGAGATTAGGCATCATTTCCTAAGGGATCATGTGGAAAAGGGTGATGTCATTTTCGAGCATGTTGATAGCAAAAATCAACTTGCCGTCATTTTTACTAAACGACTCACTACAGAGTCCTTCTTTCACATCCGTGGGGAACTTGGTGTTCTCGATATCTCTGATAGGTTGCAACTTAATTAAGTTGCATGCTCCTTATTTTATTGCATATATTTCCTTAATGTTTGATGTACTTATTGATAGTTTTAGTGAAATCTCTCATCAATCTTCATGAAGGTAATATCCATCCTATTTATTTCCCCTTCTTGATCATATATATGTGCTTATTTAGGTAATCTTCTTGCTCTACATTCATTATACTGTTGATATGCATGTGTGATTTATTGTTACTTTCCATATTACATGACTTTCCTTCAAAAATGTAGTAAATCTCAAAATCTCGCAGAATGAGTCGACCCACAACAAGATTGCGTCGACACATTCTTATATAAACTCTTCAGTATCAGTTTTTTTTAACATTACGTTGATGCACAACCTGGTTTGGTCGATGCATCTTGCGAATTTTCAGAATTTTATTTGTATGTTGTATGGTTTGTATTAATTCAATTATCCTTATTTCTTCCAAACTCCATAAACCCTAAACTCCTCTAAACAAAAAACGAAATTCCCTATACTCTAAACTCTTCAAGAAAACTTCATCATAGCCACATCTAGGTTTGCAAAGAAGAGAATCCTGAAAGGTAGTTCCTCCAATGCTCCTTCGGAATCTCTGACTGCTTTGAACTATATGCTCAAGAAACCCTACACTTAGTGGATTATGAACAATGATCTATTTCCCAAGTCCGTGACCACGGATGCCCTAGCTCCTCTTGATAGGATTTTATTTTGGATCGTTTTCCACATCATTCGAACCAAAGAGCATGGGTACTCTCGCATGGACAAGCCAGAGGTTCAGCTCATGTATGTGCTCAAGAACAAGATCAAGATTCATTGGCCATACTACTTTGCTAGCAGGATCTTCGATCTACACAAGTCTGAGAGAGGGACTGTGGTATGCTACCCATCATTTATCCAACAAGTTCTCAACAGAGAAAGTATTCGTGTGCCCGGTATCTCTTACATGAGTTTGGGTATGGACCAATAATTCTCCAGCAAATCACTCACCTTAATGGGTTTTCTATGGGATTCCCAAAGGAAAAGATACAGACACATCGTAAGAATTAATCGTGTGCAATTCCAGAATAGTAATGGTGAAGAGGACGAGGAAATTGATATTGGGAGTGAAGAAGAAGAAAGTGATGAAAATGCTGAAGATATGGATGAGGATACTCCTGCTGCTCAAAGCGACAACTCTAATGTGTTAGCTCAATTGGAAAGGATGCAGATCCAGCAACATGAATATGCTTCTCTCCAAAATGAACGAATCTCTAACCTCTACAATATCATCAAGGTCCAAAGTGAAACCTTTACTTCTTACTCGGTTGTCCAAGCTCAAAGGTATTCAACCTTGCACGACATGATTCAAACACAAGCTGACAACTTAGCCTCATTCCAATTCACCTTCATACAACACTTTCAACATCCTCCTCAACAAGGTCCTTCAACCCAAGACCAAGACCAAGACAATGAAAATTGAACCTGATTTGTGTCTTGTTTTTACCTTAAATTTCATCTTGCTACAATTTTGTCATGTTTTGCCTAACTTTATTTGATTTCCTTAAACCTACTTTGTGTTTGTTTAAGTTTATTTTTCATTTGGTATATATAGTACTCTGTGATGATTGTTTAATTATCTCATTTGCACTATTTTTCATTTTATGTGAATGGTCTTTAGTGCGTTAAGGTGCAAATTTATGATCTCTACTCTACTTTTAATTGCTACTATTAATCAAATGCTTTTCTCTTTTTGATGTTGTCAAAGGAGGAGAAGTTCTATGAGAGTGAGATAGACTTACAATTTCTGAGTTTTGAAGATGTGCAAAAACTCAGGGGGAGTTCCTTCTTCTTATGTCATTTGTTGTATTTTTTATTTGACAATATTGTGTAGGTTTTGCCATCATAAAAAAAGGGGAGTATATGAGGGCAAGATTCATATTTTCATGATGTCAAAACCTCTTCTATCCTCAATGTCATGTGTGCTACATAAAATATACTTAGGACAAAGTATGGGATGCAAACTTGGACGAAAATAACCTTTTTGGCAAGAAAAACGAAGACTGCATCGATACAAACTAGCTCCGGTCAACTCAAAGCTTTGTGCTTCTCCCGGGTTATATTGCGCCGACCCCTTGGTCGACTCAACCTGATAGTCAAGAAAATTGAAGGTTGCATCGATGCAACCCCCTGGTGCGGTCAATGCATTCAAGCTGTTTGGTTCATCTCCTAGGCGCGGGTTGTGTTGTGTCGACCCAAGCCTCTGGAGCGGTCGAACGCTCACTTAACATACTCAAAATTATGTTTGTCTTATTTTCTTTCTTTCTCAAATATTATTTGTTTTACTAACACATATAAATATATTTTTTATTCCTTTTGAGTAGCCAACAAGAACTAGTGAAAGATACACATAGTGCTCATCATCTTCGTCCTCTCTTCTCAAAAACCAACATCTACACATAATCATGGTTGTTGATTCAAGAAAAGTGTTATGGTGATAACATTCAAATCAAAGATTCAATTCAGATTTGGGTTGAGCAATTATGGTCTGTTCTTGAATAAAATCGTTTGGATTTTCTCCTCCAAGATTCCAATTGGTTCGGGGTTTTTTGCACAAGTCTTTGCTTCATCGAATTCAGCCGAGTGAGAGTGTGATGCGGTGGGAGAACTGACTTGAAGGTTTTGCGTTTGATCGCAAATTTTGCGGTTAGCAAGAGTCTCCACCGAATTTTATTTTATCCAAAAGGAAAGGTAAAAAAACATAGGAAAGACCTTTGAGATTGTTTCTTGAGTTCGGGGGGTAGATTATGAAAAGGGAAGATATTAGCACCCTTTTCATCCATGGTTTTCCATGGGCTCTTAGTTACTTGCTAGATCACTTGCTTTTGTTTGAAATGGTGCTTTGTGTGGTTTTGAAAGTATTTTGTGAAAGAGGCCATTGTATAGGCAATCTTTGTAATGATTCTCGTTCGTAAGAATGTATACAAAGATTTTGATCTTTTTGAAAATGTTTTTGATTTTCTAAGATGTTTGAAAATGTGTGTGTTTGTTTTTGAAATGGAGCAAGTAACTAAAAGTAATCTACCTACTCAAATGTCTTTCTTGTTCATTTTCTTTTCCTTTGACATTGTTGTCTTACCATTGATTTGGTAAGCAACCCTATCTTTGGATGTAAACGGGACGGGCACGGGTCATCCTATAAACATGATTAACAATGTTGTAAAGTATCTTAGCATTTTTGAGGGACTAAGATCATTTTTGTAAGGAAACTTTGAATAGCGTCATCGAGGGACTATGATCTTGTATTTGCTTGTTTTTGCTAAGACACCTTACATGTGTAATATGGCCATTTTTGTATAAGGCAACCAAGTGGGATAACCCTAGGGGTGTTTTGTGTGCAAGTGTGTCATTTTCATACTTGATTTTGTCTTGGATTAAGGTTTTCTATTTGATTGGTTTTATCTTTCCATACAAACCCTAGTTACTAGCATGTTATGTAAAAGCGGTAAATTGCGAAATTAAAAATTACTACGCTATTACAACACTTGTGGGAGGGGGGTTGTTGTACCCCAAAATTTGCCATCTCATTTCTCAAGGAATCACCCTGGATCCTCAGATTTGTTTCTATCAAGTTTCCAAGCCTTGAACTACAAATTTTCCAAGAAAATCACTCATAAGGGCAAAATGGTCATTTGCACATTGAAAAGTCAAACTTTGACTTTTGGATCAAAATCAAGCTTCAAGAATCATATTTCATCAAGACACGTTGAAATATGAAGTTTTGTTTCATCAAAATCCAAGAGGTTAAAATTCTAAATACTTAGAATTTTTCTAAGTGTTTAAGAAAATATGACAAATTCAGAACTTCTGACGAGGTTATCACCATAGCGCTCAACAAATTCTGGACACTCTCAAGGCAGAGTTTGGTTAGAACTTCTGGGCAAGTTTTCACAAAAAAGCTTCAGTCAGAGGTTGCAAACATGGTTCAGAATATGACGCTTTAATCAGAATATGTGGAAGCAATGTTCTCCTTCAGAACATGCTGGAGCCAGAAGATAAGAGGATCAGAAGATTGGATGCTACGCTGAAGCAGAACTTCTGATCCAGAACTAAGCCTTAGTGTAGAGTAACACGTTGCATGATTTCTGGTTGTGATAAGTCTCATCATCGTTTAATGCTCATTTAATGCTCATAACCACCTTCTGAGTCTTTATCCAAAGGATTTTCACCACGTGTACCTCTACTGTCTTGGGATAGCAACTTTTCTACTAAGCCATGCTTTGCTTTTTTCTTTTCCTTAATTCCTGTTGACAACCACCATGCTTGCTTCAATAACAAAGCAGCTTTTCAGCACATGAAGGTTATATTCAACGCTTTGGTCAGAATATGACCGAATCCCAAAACCTTGTTTATACAACTTGCTGCAGACCTATGACCAACAGCTGGTTCAGCCTACGCCTGCATCCCATGATTACACCAAACTAGCATACGAAAACTGTAATGAAAAAGCAAAGGAACAGGATGCCAAAACAGGTTCAAATCCCACTTGCTTTCCCCCCAAAATCACAGCAAATTCATCTATAAATACTTGGCTCTATCACACGTTCAAGGGGTTGGCTTTTGAAGAGAGATATTGGCCAAAAGAGAGAAAAGGAAAGTTGTGAAACCTTCATAAAAATCCAGATTTCTCATACACAAAAAAAGACCTTCGTTCTTCCCTTTGAACCAAAGAACACAACCACTCTTCCGTCTCTCTTGCTGACTCAGAACATCCAAAGGCAGCCACTCAAAGCACCAAGCCCACGCTCCAAGTAAGTCTTTATGACTTTATTTGCTTTTCATTCTGAACATCATTAACATGTAAATATCATAGTATTAATGTTGTACATATCCTTGCATGAATAGAAAAACTATGGATCAGAACTTCTAGGATAATGCTAGGCTCAGAATCAGGATTAGAATTTCTATGAATTGATGTGCTGTTATCATTCTGATTTGCTGTTTAACAAGAACTAAATAAATTGTTGTGCTGATTAAGAGTTGAAATGTAACACAGAACTTCTGTTTTTCACTCATCATTTTGACACACAGAACTTCTAGGATTTTCTCACTGTTTAAACACGCTGAACTTCTGAGTTCTCTTCTCTGTTTTAACACACAACTTCCATGATTTTTCTCACTGTTAACACACACTGAACTTCCGATGTTCACCCACTGGCTCAGCACAATACAGAACTTCTGAGATCTCCTCACTGTCAAATACATTGAACTTCTGATGTTTCCATCAGCTGTTTTCAAACACTCAGAGTTTATGACTTTCACGTGCTGACAATGTACTGAACTGCTGACGTTTGCTCATTGTCTTAGTGTAGTACAGACTTCTGACTTTTGGTTCACTGGCTGAACACCATCTAGAGCCTATGTGTTTTCCCTCTAACGTTTCTTGTAGGACCTCAGAGTGTACCAGTCCAGAACTTCTGATCCCACGGATGTCTCCTGCTGAGTCACAACGCTCTTGGCTTCAGAACTTCTGATCCTAGTTGTTCTGCTTACAGCCACACGCTGTTTCCACCTTGCATTTATTTTCCTTTTCATTTTTTTATATTAACACAAAAAGACATAAAAAACATAGAAATATTTTCCTTTTAATTTATTTCCTTAAGACAAAAACATTCTTTTAAAACAAGTCCATTTCCTTCTTATGTTATGCATTTCAATATGGTTGTAATAATAACTTATGATTTATTTTTACTTGCAATCCCCATTCATAAACTTGTATACCCCATCCCCTAAACATTGTAATAGCGTAGAACTTTACATTTTTGCAATTTATTACTTTCATATATTGTTAGTAATTAGAATGTGTATGGCAAGATAAAACCAACAAGTAGACCACTAAAAATTAAAGACTAATGCATGCAATCAAACACACTTACACACATGCACCCTTAAGGTTAACTCCACTTGTTGCCTAAAAATGGCCATGCTATGCATGTGGAATGTCTTAGCACAAACAAACACAAGATCAAAGTCCCTCGTTGACGCTATCAAAGTTGCCTTTCAAAATGATCTTAGTCCCTAAAGAAAAGTGCTAAGTCATCTCACAACATTTCTATCATGGTCATACGATGACCCAACGCCCGTCCCTTCACATCCAACGATGGGGCTTCTTACCAAAACAATGGTAAGATAGCAACATCTAAAGGAGGAGGAAAAACACATCTAAGACTTTTTGAGTAGGTAGATTACTTTTAGTTGCTTGCTCAATTTCAAAACAAACATCCTTGCTATTTTCAAAAACAATCACATACACTTTCAAAACATCTTTCAAACATGAAACATTTTCAAAAGCTCAACACTTTGTATACGTTCTTACGAACAAGAACTATTACAAAGTTTGCCTAAACGATGGCGCCTTTTCAAAATACTTTCAAAAACCACACAAAACACATTTTTTCAAACAAAAGCAAGTGATCTAGCAAGTAACTAAGAGCCCATGGAAAACCATGGATGAAAAGGGTGCTAATACCTTCCCTTTTCATAATCTACCCCCCGAACTCAAGAAAACATCTCGAAAGGTCTTTCCTGTGCTTTTTCACCTTTCCTTTTTGGATAAAAGAAAAGTTGGTGGCGACTATTTCTAAACCGTAACATTTGCGAATACAAACGCAAAACCTCAAATCAGTTCTCCCACCGTATCACAGAACTGGTGACTCTGCTGGGGATAACTTAAAAAGTGGGGTTACCTTAGGGTTAGATCACATTTACTTGCTTTCATTTGTTTGAATTGCTTGATTTACATTATTGGTTCCTTGCTTAGGTTTGCTTTGATCCTCCACCCGGATCTGGGGACACCTTTTAGGTAAATAGAAATAGATTGTGGAAATTGTACGGCATAGACCGATACTGTTGAAATAATGGCTATGTTAGTGTGACACATTTGTGGGTACCGATATCCCTCATGGTGAATCGAGGAGAATACGGGGCCGCTGAGTGGCATCGTGAAGCACTAATTGACTTTAGAACCCTAATTGAACAACTTGGCCATTAGGACATAGTGAGATAACCGATTTTGGTGTAAAGCTGAAAACTGGTTGATACTCGATACTACACTCATTGAGGCTGGACTTTTGGGATATCTCGGCTGCAAGAAAAGATTGATTGTGCTGAGACAATGCCTAAAAGAAAGGGCAGTGATATTGAGAACCCTTAGAACCTAGTTACTATTAACTAGGACAGGTTGAGCCATCTAAACTTCAAAAGGGTACTTACCTACAAACTCCATGCAAGCCTAAACCTAAAGACTTGTCTGCTTTGTGTGAATATGATTATTTGTATATACACTTGCTTACCTTGCATATTTGTACATAACATTATAACATCATACCATAACATTTTTAATAACCATTTCAAGGATCTCGAGGGATGAACCAAACGTCTAGCAAGGGGCAGGGGAATTTATTTTCCTCTAATCAAACACCGTCAAAATTCAAGTACAATAAGCTTGAGTCAAAGGGCTATGACCCACTTGATATGGTGAGCTTAATCCTCGTGGAAGGACATCCACCGATACAAAGTTCTCCAATAAAAGATGTTGATCAAAATTCAATCTCTAACTTTTTCTTGTGTTTACCCCGCGAGATCCTTGGAAACATGCATCCACATATCATGCATCATATCATGACAGGTTTCTCCCATACAGTTCTCCTTATCTTCCTACTGTTTATTTCAGTAAGATGGATATGGAACAGACTATAAAAGATCTCCAAGCTCAAAGCGCTCAATTCCAACAAATGTTCCTGGCTATGGCTAAGGGGAAAGAAGACCTGAAAGATCTCCTTCTCAAAGACAAGAGGAAGAAGTCCAAGAAGTCAATAGGCGTCCTGAACTTGGGAAGAAGACCTGGAGGACCAGTCAAGAGATCTCTAGATCTTTCAACTCCGTTCAACATGGGGGATAGTCTTGAAGAAGACCATAGTCTGGAGATTAGTGAAGTCGAAGTTGACTGCTCTGAGGAACAATATCCTCCCACTGATGACAAGTATAAACAGTTGGAGGATCGCCTCAGTGCTATGGAGATTCAACAGATACCTGGCTTGGATTTAGGAGACATGGGTTTGGTTTCTGGAGTGGTCATCCCGCCAAAGTTCAAAGTCCCTACATTTGCGCTGTACGATGGAGTCTCTTGCCCTAAGATGCACTTAAAGTCTTATGTCTGCAAGATTCAACCATACACAACTGATCCAAAGCTTTGGATCCATTTCTTCAAAGAAAGCCTGGTAGGGACTCAACTCGAATGGTTTTATCAATTGGAGAGTTCTCGCATCCACACATGGGAGGATTTAGCGGTTGCTTTCTATAAGCAGTATCAGTACAATGTTGATCTTGCACCAACTCGTGTGCAATTGCAGAACATGACCATGGGTTCCAACGAAAGCTTCAAAGGGTATGCCCAAAAGTGGAGAGATCTGGATGGTAAGGTGCAGCCCCCTTTAACTGACAGGGAGTTGATTGACATCTTTATGGGATCTTTTGCAGGGCCTTTCTTCAAACACTTGATCGGAAGCTCCTCAGTCGGATTCACTGAGCTAATACTGACCGGCGAAAGAGTCGAAGCTGGCATCAAAAGTGGAAAGATTCAAGAAGCCACACCTTCTGATGTTCAGAAAAATCTGTATAATGGGAAGAAAGAGTCCAATGCTGTGTATAGTCAAAAGAGTCATCATGACCAACACGTGGGGGCAACCCTGATCTCTGGTTCTGCGTCACATTGACAACAGGAAAGGGGAAATCCACGAAGGTCGGACGAGCCCAAAAGACAGTTCACCAACATCAACATGCCACCGTCTCAAGCGCTGCAACACTTGTTGAGGATAAATTTGATTACATTGATAGGACCTCATCCAAACCCCAAGACTTCTTCTCCTAACTACAATCCTAATGCAACGTGTGCTTATCATTCTGACAGTCCCGAGCATGACACTAACGATTGCTGGATGTTGAAGTACAAAATTCAGAATTTGATTGACGCCAAGGAGATCGAGTTTGATCCTCTGGAGACTCCAAATGTGATCACTACCCCTATGCCAAGTCATTGAGAGCGTTTTGTTCATTTTGAATTCTCAAGTTGTAATCTTTTTGTTATTCAAACAATTATCTATTAATATAAAACTTTGTTTCATTAATGCATTGCATATGTTTGTCTTGAATTATTTCATTTTCATTACATTTAAACTATGCTTTTTACTCACTTTATGATATTTAACTCTGGCTAAGAGTTGCAAGCCTTTAGAGGGAGGATGACGAAAACAAGGCCATAATCTCATACAATATGCTTTTGGACAGACCTTGCCGATGATGTACAAACATTCCTTCAAATCCTAAAACACTGGAGTTATAAGGAAGATAATCCCTAGTCAACCCTTTCGAGCCAAAGAAGTAGAAGTTTTCTGTTTTAACACAAATTGAAACCTTTAATCAAAATCGGGGGTAGGGTAGTCTCTTAGTTATTTCAAACGCGCGTTAAGCCACAGACTCTCATCTCGTAATACAATGAATGACATCAAAAAACATTCCTCTGGAATCAGAAGACGGTGATGGTTCCCTATCACATAGGTAGTTATTATCTCTCAAAAAGAAAAGCCCACTAAGTCAAAACCTACAAAGGAGACTTAAGAAAACTGGGGCATCCCGCTGACTGTAATCTCAAAACAAGAACAGTCAGGCAAAAACTAGGGATAACGAATCAAAAGAAAGAGGTCACTACAAATCCTCAATAACATGAAAAAAAATGTTGCAAAAATGTCTGTCTTCCGACAAACTTAACCTGTCTGAACCATCACCAAAACGTCATTCCAGACTCAATTGGAGTTCAAATGTACAATTAACTGAGCTTAGGACTGAAGAACATCACGAAGAATGGGTGGGTACAAATACACTTTGAGCCTTTATCCTTTGTTTCTTAAACCATGGACCAAGCCACGTTACAACCCTTCAAAAGTCCTAATTGAAGCATGGGTTAGTTCGAAAGCATACTGTTATAAAAGGTATCCTGACTCCTGTAAGGCTTTACTCAAAATCCAGAGTTGAATTACAAACTTCTTTACTTGCTAAAAACACATTTTTCAAAAACTTCAAAACAAACATAAACTTTGCATTACTTGAATATCATTGTTTGCATATGGCTATTTGTTTGACAGCGGAGAAATTCACACAATGAATATCCAGTGAATGAAAGCTCTCTCAGTGAACAAAATCAATTCAAGTGGGATGACACTTCCATTGAAAATATCCTATCAACAAGGGGACATGACATGTCACTATCCAGGACACCTAGGGCAGTCCAATCAAGATTCCAAGGAATCTCTCAAGAATTGCAGAGTAACCAGGGGCAAGTCTCCATCTCCGTCACTTGGGGCATCGAACGTCAATCTCGACAAAGGGTTACGTACAATCAAACATTTCCAGGCAGTGCCACAAACACTCGCTACTAGGGGCAGTGGCAAATCTCCTCAAAATCCTTCTCATAGGACAATTCCCCAGCCAGAGTTTAATCTCTGAAAACCTTTCCCCAGCTGAGACAACCTCAAGAATCCTTGAGGACTTTCCCCAACAAAGTCATCACCTCTCTAGCAGACCAGTAACAAGGTTTATTTCCCCAACAAACGGCAGAAATCCCTAACTTGAGGTGGCCTCTCTGACTACTACAAGTCAAAGGACCACGACTCCTCTTCCCCAGTAGACTACTCTACAATCCCCGAAAAGTTACTGTGAAACCTGGACCCGACCAGACATCAGTTCAACTTCGATTCCCCAGTAGAGCAGCGGACAACCGAGACTCCTGAACTCTTTTCCAAAGTAGGAATAAACATTCTCCCCATAGAGTTTTCAATATCCCCCAACGGAGTTCTCCTCAAACAACAAAACAGGAATCCCCAGTGGAAATATTCCGAGCAAAGTTTGAAGACACACATACTCTTCAACAGTAGCCCATGATTTAACAAACTCCCCGACATTTGTCAAGGATTTATTTTCCCATACAAAAGTACATTCATAAACATTTCACATTTCATACATCCTATTTGCATACATGATAAGTGCATACAACACAATCTCATTTATTTTGTGAACATCATGACATCATGCATTTCATATGTCATGACATTGCATACAACTAACATTTTACCTTTTCAGGAGAAGGTCAAATAACAAATGGCTACTATCAACCTTTCAAGTTCCAGATTAATACCTGTAACAAGCCAGGAAAACTATCTGTGGACGACTGATTGTAGATTAATACCTGTAACAATCCAGGAAAACTATCTGCATGAAGAGATTGAAGATTAACACCTGCAACAAGCCAGGAAAACTATCTTTTTTTCTCAGGTCACAAATGAAAATCAGCTAGGAAAACTATCTTTCTTTCTCAGGTCACAGATGAAAATCAGACAGGACAACTATCTACTCGACTAGATGAAGCAACCCTACACCGGTTCCTTCTCTTTCCAAGATGAAGTTTTACACGGACTCATCATCAGGCAACCCTACATAGGTTCCTCCTTTCTAGATGAAGTTTTACACGGACTCATCATGAAGCAACCCTACACAGGTTCCTTCTCAGGAAATTCCAGATGCAGTTTTACACGGACTCATCATGAAGCAACCCTACACAGGTTCCTTCTCAATTTAAGATGAAGTTTTACACGGACTCATCATCAGGAAACCCTACACAGGTTCCTCCCTTCCAGATGCAGTTTTACACGGATTCATCATCAGGAAACCCTACACAGGTTCCTCCTTTCCAGATGAAGTTTTACACGGACTCATCATGAAGCAACCCTACACAGGTTCCTTCTCAGGAAATTCCAGATGCAGTTTTACACAAAATCATCATGAAGCAACCCTACACAGGTTCCTTCTCAATTCAAGATGAAGTTTTACACGGACTCCTCATCAGGAAACCCTACACAGGTTCCTCCCTTCCAGATGCAGTTTTACACGAACTCATCATCAAGAAACCCTACACAGGTTCCCCCTTTCCAAGATGTAGTTTTACACGGACTCATCATGAAGCAACCCTACACAGGTTCTTTCTCAGGAAATTTCAGATGAAGTTTTACACGGACTCATCATGAAGCAACCCTACACAAGTTCCTTCTCAATTCAAGATGAAGTTTTACATGGACTCATCATCAGGAAAACCTACACAGGTTCCTTCTTTCCAAGATGCAGTTTTACACGGACTCATCATGAAGCAACCCTACACAGGTTCCTTCTTAGGAAATTTTAGATGAAGTTTTACACGGGCTCATCATCAGGCATCCCTACACAGGTTCCTTCTCAATTCAATATGAAGTTTTACATGGACTCATCATCAGGCAATCCTACACAGGTTCCTCCCTTCCAGATGCAGTTTTACACGGACTCATCATCAGGCAACCCTACACAGGTTCCCCCTTTCCAAGATGCAGTTTTACACGGACTCATCATGAAGCAACCCTACATAGGTTCCTTCTCATGAAATTTCAGATGAAGTTTTACACGGACTCATCATGAAGAAACCCTACATAGGTTCCTTCTCAATTCAAGATGAAGTTTTACACAGACTCATCATCAGGCAACCCTACACAGGTTCCTTCTTTCCAAGATGCAGTTTTACACGGACTCATCATGAAGTAACCCTACACAGGTTCCTTCTCGGGAAATTTCAGAGGAATTTTTACACGGGCTCATCATCAGTCAACCCTACACAGGTTCCTTCTTAATTCAAGATGAAGTTTTACACTGACTCATCATCAGGAAACCCTACACAGGTTCCTCCTTTTCAGATGCAATTTTACACTGACTCATCATAAAACAACCCTACACAGGTTCCTTCTCAGGAAATTTCAGATGAAGTTTTACACGGACTCATCATCAAACAACCCAACTTTCCAATACAGTTCAGATACGCTCCAGACACGAACGCCATGCTGGAAATCATCCAGTTTCAGCTTATAGATACAGTCCAGCAATCACCTCTGGATGGCATCTTTAAGCCCATCCCCAACAACTATCCATTACCTCTCCAAATGGCATATTTAAGCCTATTCCCCACATTTATCAACTAACACATCTTCGAGTGCAAATTTCTGGGCACTCTAGTGTTCAATCGTCTTTCACCTTCAAGTCACGAATGGCAGAATTACCAATCTAACTCTTCAGGTGTAAGAAGATTGAACAGGGACAGCTGTTGTACCCCAAAATTTGCCCTCTCATTTCTCAAGGAATCACCCTGGATCCTCAGGTTTGCTTCTATCAAGTTTCCAAGCCTTGAACTACAAATTTTCCAAGAAAGTCACTCATAAGGGCAAAATGGTCATTTGCACATTAAAAAGTCAAACTTTGACTTTTTGATCAAAATCGAGCTTCAAGAATCATATTTCATCAAGACACGTTGAAGTATGAAGTTTTGTTTCATCAAAATCCAAGAGGTCAAAATTCTAAATAAGAATTTTTCTAAGTGTTTAAGAAAATATGACAAATTCAGAACTTCTGACCAGGTTATCACCATAGCGCTCATCAAATTCTGGACACTCTCAAGGTAGAGTTTGGTCAAAACTTCTGGGTAAGTTTTCACAAAAAAGCTTAAGTCAGAGGTTGCAAACATGGTTCAGAATATGACGTTTTAATCAGAATATGACGCTTTAATCAGAATATGTGGAAGCAATGTTCTCGTTCAGAACATGCTGGAGCCAGAAGATAAGAGGATCAGAAGATTGGATGCTACGCTGAAGCAGAACTTCTGATCCAGAACTAAGCCTTGGTGTAGAGTATCACGTGCCAGGATTTCTGGTTGTGATAAGTCTCATCATCATTTATTGCTCATTTAATGCTCACAACCACCTTCTGAGTCTTTATCCAAAGGATTTTCACCATGTGTACCTCTACTGTCTTGGGATAACAACTTTGTTACTAAGCCCATGCTTTGCTTTTTGCTTTTTCTTAATTCCTGCTGACAACCACCATGCTTGCTTCAAGAACAAAGCAGTTCTTCAGCACATGAAGGTTATATTCAACGCTTTGGTCAGAACATGACCGAATCCCAAAACCTTGTTTATACAACTTGCTGCAGACCTATGACTAACAGCTGGTTCAGCCTATGCCTGCATCCCATGATTACACCAAACTAGCATACAAAAACTGTGATGAAAAAGATAAGGAACAGGATGCCAAAACAGGTTCAAATCCCACTTGCTTTTCCCCCAAAATCACAGCAAATTCATCTATAAATACTTGGCTCCATCACACATTCAAGGGGATGACTTTTGAAGAGAGAGATTGGCCAAAAGAGAGAAAAGGAAAGTTGTGAAACCTTAATAAAAATCCAGATTTCTCATACACAAAAAAAGACCTTCGTTCTTCCCTTTGAACCAAAGAACACAACCACTATTCTGTCTCTCTTGCTGACTCAGAACATCCAAAGGAAGCCACTCAAAGCACCAAGCCCACGCTCCAGGTAAGTCTTTCTGACTTTATTTGCTTTTCATTCTGAACATCATTAACATGTAAATATCATAATATTAATGTTGTACATATCCTTGCATGAATAGAAAAACTATGGATCAGAACTTCTAGGATAATGCTAGGCTTAGATCAGGATTAGAATTTCTAAGAATTGATGTGCTGTTATCATTCTGATTTGCTGTTTAACAAGAACTGAATAAATTGTTGTGCTGATTAAGAGTTGAAATGTAACGTAGAACTTCTGTTTTTCACTCATCATTTTGACACACAGAACTTCTAGGATTTTCTCACTGTTTAAGCACGCTGAACTTCTGAGTTCTCTTCACTGCTTTAACACATAAAACTTCCATGATTTTTCTCACTGTTAACACACACTGAACTTCTGATGTTCACCCACTGACTCAGCACAATACAGAACTTCTGAGATCTCCTCACTGTCAAATACACTGAACTTCTGATGTTTCCATCAGCTGTTTTCAAACACTCAGAGTTTATGACTTTCACGTGCTGACAATGTACTGAACTGCTGACGTTTGCTCATTGTCTTAGTGTAATACAGACTTCTGACTTTTGGTTCACTGACTGAACACCATCTAGAGCCTCTGTGTTTTCCCTCTAACGTTTCTTGCAGGACCTCAGAGTTTACCAGTCCATAACTTTTGATCCCACGGATATCTCCTGCTGAGTCACATCGCTCTTGGCTTCAGAACTTCTGATCCTAGTTGTTCTGCTTACAGCCACACACTGTTTCCACCTTGCATTTATTTTCATTTTCATTTTTTTTATATTAACACAAAAATACATAAAAAACATAGAAATATTTTCCTTTTAATTTATTTCCTTAAGACAAAAACATTCTTTTAAAACAAGTCCATTTCTTTCTTATGTTATGCATTTCAATATGGTTGTAATAATAACTTAGGATTTACTTTTACTTGCAATCCCCATTCATAAACTTGTATACCCCATCTCCTAAACATTGTAATAGCGTAGGACTTTATATTTTTGCAATTTATTACTTTCATATATTGTTAGTAATTAGGATGTGTATGGCAAGATAAAACCAACAAGTAGACCACTAAAAATTAAAGACTAATGCATGCAATCAAACACACTTACACACATGCACCCTTAAGGTTAACTCCACTTGTTGCCTAAAAATGGCCATGCTATGCATGTGGGATGTCTTAGCACAAACAAACACAAGATCATAGTCCCTCGTTGACGCTATCAAAGTTGCCTTTCAAAATGATCTTAGTCCCTAAAGAAAAGTGCTAAGTCATCTCACAACATTGCTATCATGGTCATACGATGACCCAACGCCCGTCCCTTCACATCCAACGATGGGGCTTCTTACCAAAACAATGGTAAGATAGCAACATCTAAAGGAGGAGGAAAAACACATCTAAGACTTTTTGAGTAGGTAGATTTCTTTTAGTTGCTTGCTCAATTTCAAAACAAACATCCTTGCTATTTTCAAAAACAATCACATACACTTTCAAAACATCTTTCAAAACATCTTTCAAACATGAAACATTTTCAAAAGCTCAACACTTTGTATACGTTCTTACGAACGAGAACTATTACAAAGTTTGCCTAAACGATGACGCCTTTTCAAAATACTTTCATAAACCACACAAAGCACATTTTTTCAAACAAAAGCAAGTGATCTAGCAAGTAACTAAGAGGCCATTGAAAACCATGGCTGAAAAGGGTGCTAATATCTCCCCTTTTCATAATCTACCCCCCGAACTCAAGAAAACATTTCGAAAGGTCTTTCCTGTGCTTTTTCACCTTTCCTTTTTGGATAAAAGAAAAGTCGATGGTGACTCTTGCTAAACCGCAACATTTGCGAACACAAACGCAAAACCTCAAGGCAGTTCTCCCACCGTATCACATGGGTATACAATTTATGAATGGGTATTGCAATAATATAAACCTAATTAATCTATTACAACCAAATTGAATATGTGCAAATATTGGCATAAATAATATACAAGATGAATTAAAAATGCAAAGATATGTAAATGCAAAGAAGATTTTGTTTGGTTTTTTTATATGAAAAAAGTTTAACCTAAACCTAATAAATAAGTCAAGATTAACTCAAATCAATTAAGAAAAGAAATTATATTTAGAAAAGATTTTGAATAAACCCTAATTCTATTTGATTAAAAGGAAATAAATTTCTTTAAGGAAAAGTAAGTATTTTTTGTATTTTTTTATCTTGAAAATAATATATGACATTATGAGATATTTTGGTCTTTTTTATACTAAAATAATATGTTTAATGGGTGTGAAGAAAAATAAATATTTAAACTAGTTCTAATTTTAATTTACAAATTTAATTAATAAAAGTGGATAATATATAACTAAATAAAAATATTTTTTGTGAGAAAAATAAAATAAAATAAGCTAAAATATAAATATATCATTTTTATATTTTTTATTGAAATTCTGGTATATGCCAGTCTTCAGATGTTATACTCAATGTCTAAGCATCTGATATGACATAATAAATACACTGCAAGGTAGATACCCAATTTCAATGATTCAATGCTGAAGAGTAACATAGGCTCAGTTTAACCAAGCTGTGCCAGATCTATTTTGAAGGTGCAGAGGATAGAACATCGATGTGTCTAGTTCTGTTCGTCTGTGGCACACGATCTGCAGAGAGCAAACAGTCTTTGCTGTTCTGTTTCTTCTGCACAGATATCAGCATGATATCTTAACATGTTATGAGACATCATCTGTTACAACATTACAGTTTTACCTTGTTGTATAACAGACAGAATTATAAAATATTGAAGGTAAAAACACAAATCAGTTGTTGACCCAGTTCGGTGTAATACACCTACTCTGGGGGCATACCAAGCCAGGAAGAAGATCCACTATTAGCAATATTAATTCAGGACTAAACTTCACAAGTTCCCATCCTTCACTTAATCATCTACCCAGTGCAACCTATACCTAGGAACTCCTAGATAGAAACCTACCAGTTTCCATTCCTATTGTCGCAACAACAGAAGTCTTACTCCTACTCAAGAAGCAGTGCCCTCCCACTTGGTTTCCTACATTACAATGAATATGAAGTAATGCAGAAATACTTAGACTTGCTTCACAGCTTCATCCAAGAACACTCAAACTCTTACCTACAGGTTTCGAGTTACATACATGGTAACCTTGCCACAGACCGACAGGTTTACCTAACAAAAAAAACACCTTCTAATGTTACATTGTGTGTCATCTAAACCCTAGGTTACAATCTGCTATTTATAACCTATTACCTAACTCAGCAAGTTTTTCTCCTTGCTGTTACAACTCAGCAGCAAACTTCTCCTATAATCAAGGTCTTCAATCTTCTAGTTCCTAAAATATCTCCATATTTAGAAACAGTATTTTCTTCAAATATTCTGATTGATTCTTGATTGATCTTCAGATTCTCCACAAGAAACGCCACATATATTCTCAGAGTATTTAGGTACCAGAACTGTAACTGAATTATCAATTCTGTTGTCGTGATGTCAAGTCAGATGTCATGACATTACATCTAACATGTTTTCCTAGATGTTGAACTTTTTCAACACAACAAATAACCTAGATCACTTAGAATAGTTAGGTTATAAGTCACAGCTGTTACAAGCATTCAACATATAACATAGTTACTTAAACAGTACTTAGTTTCAGGCGCGATGTCACATGCTGATGTTGTGACATCTTACATAACATGTTGGTCCAGATGTTGAACTTCTTCAACACCACATATTAAAACAACAGAGGGGATCTGGGTAAACTTGCTTTCTTATTTGTTTTACAAATGAGGCCAACTCTCCAGCCAGGGCACTTACAATCTCCCCCTTTGGCAAATTTTGGCTAAAACAAATAAGTGCAAGTTGTATTTTGGGACCAGGCCACAACACAGTTGAGATGTTACAACATCTTGTCTAACATCTTCTTTTGTAGAGGCTGATGTCCTTTGAGCAAACAACAAACCTCTGTCGTCAACTGTGAGCAACTCCACTACATCGATGCCCCAAGAGGATTTCTTTTCTCCAGATTATTACTTGTGATCATGTAACTCAGATCACAAGTCACAACTATCCTCTTAACTCAGAACACAAGACACAACCAAAGTCACTTACTTAGGGATCATGTTGCTTTCTCCTGAGTCTTGCTGGACATTGCCGTCTGTTGCTTTCACCTGAGTCTCGCCTGAGTCCCTATCTTTCTCCCCCTTTTTGGCCAGAATTTGACAAAGACTGCCCATACAGATCCATACCCATGCACAATTTTCCCAGATGCTAACAAACTTCATATTGCTGAAACCCTCTGATGAAGAGAAGGAATAGAGAGAGTCTTCATAAATAATGCAACTTTGGCATAGATAGTAACGACCTTGGTACTTTACTCTGACAGTTTCAGTACCCTAGGACTGGTTTTAATGCAGGTACCTACCCTTGGGTTTGACCCTTTGACCATGTCAGGATGCCCTTTTAAAACAGACATTTGTCTTTTAGAACAGACTACTCCCTTGTCTTAGGATCCCCTTTCCAAGAAACATCGTTGGTATATTACACTCTGCATTAGTTATATAATACCTTTATTAGATGACAAGTTATCACCTAAACATTCCAGCTCACTAAACTGTTTCATAATGAGACACAACAGCTCTGTTTTCTTAGCAGATGAAAACATGCTCAAATCCTATGTCGTCATACATTCTGCTATTTTCAGATTTAGCAGCTTGAAGCCATTCCATTTTCTTAAAGAGGATGGTTACTCCCTCTGAGTCATACAACTGTGCACACATGGATTTATTAGTAATAATCCATACTTCATCCAATTTTCCTCCTGTCTGTAGTTTTAGAGGAAATTAGGAACAATGTCATTACCAATGTGATGACATTCGGTCAGACATAGTCTTCTTCAGTTTTGAACACATCATTCCAATAGTTAATAAGGTGCCACACTTTATATCCTACGAGTTTGATGAAGACCTTTTGTACAAACCAATACTCCCCCTGTTAGGGACAATCACTTCTCCTCATGGAAACAAGTAGGACACATTCAATACTCAGTTGGACCTTCAATGCAGCTTCTGATTCAAAGTAAATAAGACCCCTTGATGAATGGAAAACATAAGACGCATCTTCATGTCTTCAAGAGCGCACCCTCTGTTCAACAATATTGATTGAACGCATTCATACTGTGAATCAAACTTTCTTGATAATAATCAGCTGTCATATGTTGATTATCTTGATTCTCAGAATCCACTGCTGAGATAGACCAAATGCCACTGTTTGATTATCTCCTTCATGAATCAAATGCCACCTTCATGTTTATCAGACTTCTTCCAAAGATATTCTGATCTTCCAATTGAAATTTGAACTTCAGGCTACAAGTTATCACAAAAGGCTTAGATACACTGAGACAGGAACATGTAACAACTCCAAAGAGCTGCAAAGAGACGATCCTTTTGGAGGATCTAATCTTCAACTTCGTAGATCATCCTATCTTAAGTTGATGAGCCACTTCACCAAGCAAGAATCTGATGTTGAACCAAATGTCGCAGCATTATGTTATAACATCTAGTTGTTGAATTCAGCTCCAGACTGATCCAAGTGACCATCATCTAGATTATGATGTCTTCTTCTTCTTGTGGTTTTAAGTCTGAACATGTTTCCAGGAAACCTTTTCAAGGATCAAATGATTTTGCTGTCACCAAGGAGATAGCTCTAAGGTATCACTCTTCCTGTGATTCTTCACAGGGTCTAGAAGAGTGAATGTTCCCACATCAGTTATCTTGAACTCCAAGGATAATCAATTAAATACTTGTACTTGTCACAAATAGCAATTGATCATAAATCCTTCCCATTATCCAGTAAGATACTTTCACCATTTGAATACTTTGACATACTCTTCGTGTGTTAATATCTTCTTCTTGCAAGCTCTTTCTTTGAGAGACCAAAGAGTTGAGATATCTAGGTTGCCACCCTTGACTCAAGTAAATAGAATTTTCTCTGAACAAACTCTACTTACTTCAACCGACTTGAGACTCCTACCAGATCAGATTCATCATTAGGAATGAGAGAGATGAATCCTTCCTTGCAAATATGTCACACAACAACCAGAACCCATGTGACATAGGTCAACAGCCAGCTAAACACCAGGCTGAACTAATGTGAGGAGGTTAACCAAATCTCCCCCTCAAGCTATCAGTCATGGAAGCTCCACACAAAATATCCATGCATTGTGCACAAATGTCTCGACATGACATATGACATCCCTACCAGATTTACGTAACTCCAAGAGCTATACCTTAACCAAACTCTGAGTCTTCATATTCAAGACTCATGATCCCAATCTACTTCTATGAAGGAGCAATAGTGCTGCACCATCATTGGCTTTTATTAACAAGTGAGCTTGTCTTTCTTCACACCATAGTACTTCAGGGAACAATTGCTCAGCCCTGATTAATGTCACATCTCAACCAGCTTTACTTCTAGAGTTCTGACTCCTAAAGTAACCTTCGGGAGTACACAGACATAGTTGACTTTACCATTGTCAACTTTGCACACACAGATGTCTCCTCTTCCAGGTCAGGAGTAGGTTCCAAACAAAGGTATCCCTTTGTTTGACACCCAAAACATATGCTTTTCAACTAGTAGCTGCATCCTTGTTCCACCATCACATAGAACATCAGTTCCATCACCTTGGAACAGGGCCCTCCTTGAAATTCTTCAAGGTCTTCATATAACACTAATCCGTGATTATGTGATTCTTACCATCCTGAACGAAGAACGTCTTCATGAGTGGACTTGAGAGGACTCAAGTATCTGTGACATCTTCAATAGTTTATGTTGAATTCTTGAATACAATGGCCTTCAATCCACAAGAGGGGAAACACATCAGAGCTTGAGTTTTGCCAGGTATTACACAGCGGAAGAACATAATACAACCCAATCTTTGCACACACACTCCACCAGACTAGCCTTCAAAAAATAGACCAAGTTTGACTATGGTTCAAACCTCGCATGACTACTACACACAACTTCAGGCGTACACACATCCTAGGTTTGAAAATAAATCAAACCTAGAGCAGCTACCACACAACCAGGCCAAATGCCAATCACCAAAGACAGGTACACACAATTCCTGTCAAGAATAGTCCATCCTCCCACTTCAAGGGACCATTCAGGGAAACAGCAAACCATTCCAGGTTACAATCTTCAGTACTAAAATTGACCTTGCAGATACCAGAAAGTATCACCCATGGATCTCATCCAGCAACAGAATAGGATGCCTGCTCTGATACCAATTGAAATTCTGGTATATGCCAGTCTTCAGATGTTATACTCAATGTCTAAGCATCTGATATGACATAATAAATACACTGCAAGGTAGATACCCAATTTCAATGATTCAATGCTGAAGAGTAACATAGGCTCAGTTTAACCAAGCTGTGCCAGATCTATTTTGAAGGTGCAGAGGATAGAACATCGATGTGTCTAGTTCTGTTCGTCTGTGGCACACGATCTGCAGAGAGCAAACAGTCTTTGCTGTTCTGTTTCTTCTGCACAGATATCAGCATGATGTCTTAACATGTTATGAGACATCATCTGTTACAACATTACAGTTTTACCTTGTTGTATAACAGACAGAATTATAAAATATTGAAGGTAAAAACACAAATCAGTTGTTGACCCAGTTCGGTGTAATACACCTACTCTGGGGGCATACCAAGCCAGGAAGAAGATCCACTATTAGCAATATTAATTCAGGACTAAACTTCACAAGTTCCCATCCTTCACTTAATCATCTACCCAGTGCAACCTATACCTAGGAACTCCTAGATAGAAACCTACCAGTTTCCATTCCTATTGTCGCAACAACAGAAGTCTTACTCCTACTCAAGAAGCAGTGCCCTCCCACTTGGTTTCCTACATTACAATGAATATGAAGTAATGCAGAAATACTTAGACTTGCTTCACAGCTTCATCCAAGAACACTCAAACTCTTACCTACAGGTTTCGAGTTACATACATGGTAACCTTGCCACAGACCGACAGGTTTACCTAACAAAAAAACACCTTCTAATGTTACATTGTGTGTCATCTAAACCCTAGGTTACAATCTGCTATTTATAACCTATTACCTAACTCAGCAAGTTTTTCTCCTTGCTGTTACAACTCAGCAGCAAACTTCTCCTATAATCAAGGTCTTCAATCTTCTAGTTCCTAAAATATCTCCATATTTAGAAACAGTATTTTCTTCAAATATTCTGATTGATTCTTGATTGATCTTCAGATTCTCCACAAGAAACGCCACATATATTCTCAGAGTATTTAGGTACCAGAACTGTAACTGAATTATCAATTCTGTTGTCGTGATGTCAAGTCAGATGTCATGACATTACATCTAACATGTTTTCCTAGATGTTGAACTTTTTCAACACAACAAATAACCTAGATCACTTAGAATAGTTAGGTTATAAGTCACAGCTGTTACAAGCATTCAACATATAACATAGTTACTTAAACAGTACTTAGTTTCAGGCGCGATGTCACATGCTGATGTTGTGACATCTTACATAACATGTTGGTCCAGATGTTGAACTTCTTCAACACCACATATTAAAACAACAGAGGGGATCTGGGTAAACTTGCTTTCTTATTTGTTTTACAAATGAGGCCAACTCTCCAGCCAGGGCACTTACAATCTCCCCCTTTGGAAAATTTTGGCTAAAACAAATAAGTGCAAGTTGTATTTTGGGACCAGGCCACAACACAGTTGAGATGTTACAACATCTTGTCTAACATCTTCTTTTGTAGAGGCTGATGTCCTTTGAGCAAACAACAAACCTCTGTCGTCAACTGTGAGCAACTCCACTACATCGATGCCCCAAGAGGATTTCTTTTCTCCAGATTATTACTTGTGATCATGTAACTCAGATCACAAGTCACAACTATCCTCTTAACTCAGAACACAAGACACAACCAAAGTCACTTACTTAGGGATCATGTTGCTTTCTCCTGAGTCTTGCTGGACATTGCCGTCTGTTGCTTTCACCTGAGTCTCGCCTGAGTCCCTATCTTTCTCCCCCCTTTTGGCCAGAATTTGACAAAGACTGCCCATACAGATCCATACCCATGCACAATTTTCCCAGATGCTAACAAACTTCATATTGCTGAAACCCTCTGATGAAGAGAAGGAATAGAGAGAGTCTTCATAAATAATGCAACTTTGGCATAGATAGTAACGACCTTGGTACTTTACTCTGACAGTTTCAGTACCCTAGGACTGGTTTTAATGCAGGTACCTACCCTTGGGTTTGACCCTTTTACCATGTCAGGATGCCCTTTTAAAACAGACATTTGTCTTTTAGAACAAACTACTCCCTTGTCTTAGGATCCCCTTTCCAAGAAACATCGTTGGTATATTACACTCTGCATTAGTTATATAATACCTTTATTAGATGACAAGTTATCACCTAAACATTCCAGCTCACTAAACTGTTTCATAATGAGACACAACAGCTCTGTTTTCTTAGCAGATGAAAACATGCTCAAATCCTATGTCGTCATACATTCTGCTATTTTCAGATTTAGCAGCTTGAAGCCATTCCATTTTCTTAAAGAGGATGGTTACTCCCTCTGAGTCATACAACTGTGCACACATGGATTTATTAGTAATAATCCATACTTCATCCAATTTTCCTCCTGTCTGTAGTTTTAGAGGAAATTAGGAACAATGTCATTACCAATGTGATGACATTCGGTCAGACATAGTCTTCTTCAGTTTTGAACACATCATTCCAATAGTTAATAAGGTGCCACACTTTATATCCTACGAGTTTGATGAAGACCTTTTGTACAAACCAATACTCCCCCTGTTAGGGACAATCACTTCTCCTCATGGAAACAAGTAGGACACATTCAATACTCAGTTGGACCTTCAATGCAGCTTCTGATTCAAAGTAAATAAGACCCCTTGATGAATGGAAAACATAAGACGCATCTTCATGTCTTCAAGAGCGCACCCTCTGTTCAACAATATTGATTGAACGCATTCATACTGTGAATCAAACTTTCTTGATAATAATCAGCTGTCATATGTTGATTATCTTGATTCTCAGAATCCACTGCTGAGATAGACCAAATGCCACTGTTTGATTATCTCCTTCATGAATCAAATGCCACCTTCATGTTTATCAGACTTCTTCCAAAGATATTCTGATCTTCCAATTGAAATTTGAACTTCAGGCTACAAGTTATCACAAAAGGCTTAGATACACTGAGACAGGAACATGTAACAACTCCAAAGAGCTGCAAAGAGACGATCCTTTTGGAGGATCTAATCTTCAACTTCGTAGATCATCCTATCTTAAGTTGATGAGCCACTTCACCAAGCAAGAATCTGATGTTGAACCAAATGTCGCAGCATTATGTTATAACATCTAGTTGTTGAATTCAGCTCCAGACTGATCCAAGTGACCATCATCTAGATTATGATGTCTTCTTCTTCTTGTGGTTTTAAGTCTGAACATGTTTCCAGGAAACCTTTTCAAGGATCAAATGATTTTGCTGTCACCAAGGAGATAGCTCTAAGGTATCACTCTTCCTGTGATTCTTCACAGGGTCTAGAAGAGTGAATGTTCCCACATCAGTTATCTTGAACTCCAAGGATAATCAATTAAATACTTGTACTTGTCACAAATAGCAATTGATCATAAATCCTTCCCATTATCCAGTAAGATACTTTCACCATTTGAATACTTTGACATACTCTTCGTGTGTTAATATCTTCTTCTTGCAAGCTCTTTCTTTGAGAGACCAAAGAGTTGAGATATCTAGGTTGCCACCCTTGACTCAAGTAAATAGAATTTTCTCTGAACAAACTCTACTTACTTCAACCGACTTGAGACTCCTACCAGATCAGATTCATCATTAGGAATGAGAGAGATGAATCCTTCCTTGCAAATATGTCACACAACAACCAGAACCCATGTGACATAGGTCAACAGCCAGCTAAACACCAGGCTGAACTAATGTGAGGAGGTTAACCAAATCTCCCCCTCAAGCTATCAGTCATGGAAGCTCCACACAAAATATCCATGCATTGTGCACAAATGTCTCGACATGACATATGACATCCCTACCAGATTTACGTAACTCCAAGAGCTATACCTTAACCAAACTCTGAGTCTTCATATTCAAGACTCATGATCCCAATCTACTTCTATGAAGGAGCAATAGTGCTGCACCATCATTGGCTTTTATTAACAAGTGAGCTTGTCTTTCTTCACACCATAGTACTTCAGGGAACAATTGCTCAGCCCTGATTAATGTCACATCTCAACCAGCTTTACTTCTAGAGTTCTGACTCCTAAAGTAACCTTCGGGAGTACACAGACATAGTTGACTTTACCATTGTCAACTTTGCACACACAGATGTCTCCTCTTCCAGGTCAGGAGTAGGTTCCAAACAAAGGTATCCCTTTGTTTGACACCCAAAACATATGCTTTTCAACTAGTAGCTGCATCCTTGTTCCACCATCACATAGAACATCAGTTCCATCACCTTGGAACAGGGCCCTCCTTGAAATTCTTCAAGGTCTTCATATAACACTAATCCGTGATTATGTGATTCTTACCATCCTGAACGAAGAACGTCTAACATGTTTTCCTAGATGTTGAACTTTTTCAACACAACAAATAACCTAGATCACTTAGAATAGTTAGGTTATAAGTCACAGCTGTTACAAGCATTCAACATATAACATAGTTACTTAAACAGTACTTAGTTTCAGGCGCGATGTCACATGCTGATGTTGTGACATCTTACATAACATGTTGGTCCAGATGTTGAACTTCTTCAACACCACATATTAAAACAACAGAGGGGATCTGGGTAAACTTGCTTTCTTATTTGTTTTACAAATGAGGCCAACTCTCCAGCCAGGGCACTTACATTTATGATTTTTAATGTTAAGAAAATATATTTAATAAAATAAAATAAAAGTAAAATAAATAAATAAAATTATATGGGCCAGGGGTGTTATAAGCAAACAGGAGGGGAATGTGAGAAAAAATGACAAAGCCCACAAAACAGAGGCCCACGCCGCAAAACAAAAAAAAAAGGAAAATAAGAGAAAATTGCAAAAGGCAGCGTGCTAAGGCTCGAACTCGTGACCTATAGCATTTTGCGCGCTGCCTTACCACTGGGGTGGCTGTATATCCGTTTATAGAAACACAAACATAAATATATATTAGAAAACTCCCCTTGAAGGCAACTCCATCTTCAACATTGAGCCATGGTCGGACCACCTGTATCTCTCTCATTTCTCCATAAAAATGGAAAGTTCAAACATGAAAATTATGGTGTTTCTTCCCACGAGTTCAACCATATAATTTATGTAAACTAACAGTCAAAGATCAAAGCTAATTTTACTTGCCCTAATTTGAAACCTAATTTTCATAGAAATTTCAAATCCAAAATTCTCTATGCACCGTTAATATAAATGAAATCTATGAACATGGTTAGCTTTAGAGCAAGGATATCTACATTTTTCTTTCACAAATCAGGACCAAAGGATGCTTGTATGAAGAGATAGAAGTTTGAGTTTTTACCTCTTTCAGCTGAGATCGTGAATGGAGTTTGAGCAAGTTTTGAGAAGGCCTAAGGATCTGTTTAGCTTGCCCGAACCTTCCTGAGTGTATTCCAATCCTTACTTTGTCTTGAAAGTCCCTGAATCTCCCTAATCAAGTCAACCTGCAAGCTTGATGTTTGAAAATGGTGGATGGAGAAGGAGAAGTTACAGTGAGGGAATAGGGGTCTGGATCACTTAGGTGTGATGTATATTAAGTGTTTAGGTGGTTAAAACTCAAAATGCACGAGTGGATTTGGAGATGGCTGAGTAAAGTTCAAAACTGTCAAGCTATGGCAGATTTTCAATGGCAAAGTGTTTGGGAGTGTTTCCGAGTCTTAGAATTCGTCCCTTATGTTGCAATACATTTGTGTATATGTATAGAGAAGGTTAGAGATCAACTCCACTCCATATTTCCGAGTTCTAGCCTTTCGGCTCTATAACTTGCTTTTGAAGAAAAGTGAGGAGACAAGTCCCTAAGTTTGTACAAGTATGATTTGAGTTGGTAGAGGCTTCAGGAAAGTTGCTTTTGGTTTTGACTTAGCTTGTGCTCAGAGAAAACAATTGAGAGGATCAAGAAGTTGAAAATTGCAAAAGTAATGCTTTATCAAAATGGAAATGGCAACTTTGTGCCAAAAATGGAATTGTAACTTGGATAAAGACTCAAGTGTTTGGATTAAAGCTCTAACAACTGTGTAAACATTTAATTATGGAGTGAGAAACAAGTTTTAGGCCTGCAAAGCAAGGATTATGCAGTCTAGGCTTGGATTTGAATTTTTGTTCTTCATGAAATGGCTTGAAATCAAAGTGATAAATCACCAACTTCATCTCTTCGATTCTCCCTGCTCAAAAATGATCTCAAGGAGTTCTTGGACATTTCGGAAAGCTTGCAATGTGCTCTACAACCCATCTTTGAATTTCTTTTGAAAATTACATTTTTAACTATGTTAAAAATTGCCATGAAGTTAGGTCAAAAATCTGCCTAACTAGGGCAAAATTTCACTGAGTTATTTTAGTTCATGAGCATGTATTCACAAAATCATATCTTGAGATCCAAGAATTTTTAGGAGAAATTGTGTTAAGAAAAGTTGTAGATTTCATGGAGATCTACAACTTTCATGTTGGAAGTTTCCTTTGAATCATCTTGCATCATGGTAAAAATTTGGCTCAAAATTGAGAAAAAACAAGAAACTTTCTATACTTAGAAAAATTTCTAAGTTAAGAAATTTCAACTTTTCAAAACAAAATCTTAAATCCTTGATTTCTTGATGAACAAGTTTCATATTTTGACACGTTTTGATGAATTATGATCTTTGGCATTTGATTTTGACCAAAAAGTCAAAGTTTGATTTTTCAGTGTATAGTTGACTTTTGATCAGTTGACTAAAAAATTCATATGTCAATCCAATGGATTTGTAATGTTTTGAACCATGTCATTAGGCCAAGATGATGCAATTGAACTCTTGCAATCATGATTCAAACCATTTGATCATTTGCTAGGTCAAAAATCAGAAATTGCCCCTTCTCAATAAAAACCCTAATTTTGACCATTTTGCCCTTTTGATGATTTGATCAAATTTCTTAGGGAATTATGGTCCAAACTTGATCAAATTATACATATGAGTCTAAGTTGTTGATGCGGATCAAAAATTATGAAGTTTGACTGTAAATTGGCCATGGTTGACTTTTTCCTCAATACAACTGATTTTTAGGTCAACTATTCAATTGACTGATCAAAAGTGTGATTCAAGACTTGAAACTTGTCATGAGTAATCTTTGGGGTCCATAATGATCCTTTAAAGTCATATGAAGCATTGATAGTCCAAAAATCCTTGTGCAAACTCAAACCCTAATTTTCAGTCATCAGTGCTTGAGGAGGTGTCTTGAGCTGATCAAACCTTAATGCAGTCATGATCCAAAGGAGATCTTATGAAAATCCTTGATTAGTGAGAGGGAAAATTTTGGGGTACAACAGAAAGGATTAAGAAACGGTGGGTTTTCTTAATCAAGTAGCGGTAACCGGAGGATTATGAAGGAAGATTTGGGGTCAAGTTTCTTGAGATTAAAATCAGCCGAGTGAAAGTATTGCAGAACAAGAGTTCGTGCAAATCAAGTAGCGGTGACCAGAGGTTTATTCAAACAATTTAGCACTTAGTTTGGCTCAAACCAAGAAAAGGAAAGAAGACTGTTGCATCAACAATATTGGTTTGGTTGTATTGTGAACTATCTCTTATCTTGTAACATTTGCATCTTAATATCAAATATCTCAATTCTAGATTCTAGAATTGGGGACAGACGTACCTTACGTGAGGACAACAAGGGGAACTGCCTTAACAAATCATGTGTTCTTCTTCTTTTTCTTTACTTTCTTACTTGACTACTATAATTTGTGGGAATTAAATCGTCAAATTTGCTTGTCTTGAAATTGTGGTGTGTTGAGATCATTTCATAACATTGGTAACAATCAGTTTGATTGATACCTAAGAAAACTCACCGCTACAATTTAGTAAAATCAAACCTAAGTTGATTTGCACATAAGGTGTTTGAAAAATTGATTCATCCATAAATTATTCATTGTGTTTAGCTTTATCTTAATCAACTCATTGGAAGTAATTCATACTCATTGAGGATGTTTAAGTGATTGACCAATTGAGTAAAACGTATTGATTCTTACTTTGTCATCCTATCCCATACGATTACACATATCCAATCTTTTCAATAGAGGATCGTTTAGATGATTGGAGATTCCAGGAGCTTTCACATATATTTTTGAAAAACAATTTTAAAAAGCGTAAATAATTTTTTAAATGATCTATTTAACCCCCCTCCTTCTAGATCGATCACATCGTCTAACAAAGTAGTGTCTTGTGTGAGAAATGTTTTTTTTTTGTTTATGAGCAAGCAACTACGAGCTATCTACCTACTCAAAAAGTCTTTCGAGTTATTTTCCTCTTCCTTTAGATAGTGCTATCCTACCATTAGTTAGTAGGAAGCCCTATCATTGGATATTTGAGGGACCTACGCGGGTCATCATACAGTCATAAAGGCAACTTGTGAGACACTTTAGCAATTTGTCGTAAGGGACTAAGATCATTTACCAAAAGCAGCATCAAAGGGTTATCGAGGGACTACGATCTTTTAATCGAGGGTATTTGCTAAAATGTTCCACGTTCGAGGGACATGACTGCTTTATCCGAGGTAACAAGTGGGGTCACTCTAGAGGTGCGTGTGTGAGAAGTGTGTTGTTTCAGTTATTGTCTTGGATTTATGGTTATCTAGCATTTGCTTTTAGTCTTTTCCATACAATTCTATTAAACTAGCAGTAATATAGAAAACAGTAAAGGCAGAAAATAAATATCCTATGCTATTACAATGCTTCGAGGATGGGGGTTACAAATCACAAAATGGGGGAAAAAGTAAAGCAAACCCTAATTTATCTATTACATCCCTTAACAGTTACATAATTATGAAAATAGTAATTCGAAAATAAATAAGCGCGCGGAGATTGTGAGAAAAGGGAAAGATATTAAAACCTAAAAAATTCTAAGCGTTAGGAAAATATTTTTGGTGTTTTGTTTAGAAAAATACATTTATAGTGTAAAATAATAATTAACCCTAATTCTAATTAGCTTACAAATTAATTAATAAAATAAAATCAAAACGTGATTAAAAAGTTAAATTAATTAAGCAAAACCTTAATATGAATTTTAGTGATTTTTTGTGATTTTTTCTAATTAAAAAAGATTTAATTAATTATTTGAAAAAAAGTTAGTTATTCAAAACAAAATAAATATTAAAAAAAAAGAATGAGCCTGTTATGCAAAAGAAATCTGGGGGGTGTAAGGATTTGAAATCACTAGGTCCAACAATGAGCATAGATTGTTTACGTTGGATCTGATGAGGATGACCCTTGAAGGTTCATGGCAGGGGCGTGCATTTGAGACGCTGGATCTGGAATTATGGAGATCCATTAGTGTGGAGACGAGGTGTACAACATGCGCACTGGACTGCTTCGTACCAGATCTGTAAGCAAGAAAACATAGAAATGAAAAATACCTGGGGCAGGATCGAACCCATGCCCTGGTATGCCAATGCCTTTGCACGCTTCACTCTACCATTGGGAAGAATGTTTCAGCCGGTAGTCTATACCAAACAAAAACAAAAAATATGAAGCAAAACACTAATGGCCGGAGAGGCGCCGGAGCGCTAGCCCCGGTCGTCTTCTCCGATAACCTGCAAAAATAAAAAATGCACAAAATCAAATTTTACGGAACCAAAACACTATGTCCCCTCTAATTCAACCCTCATGGATCCAAATTTGAGACTAATTTAGGCTATAGATCCTTGCATCATGAGTTTTAAGTCAAATTACATCGAACAGAGTAAAAATGGTGTCTCTCAAATTTGAGTGCATGGACCATAATACTCGTTCACACCTGTTCAAGCATGTCTCATAAACTTGTTAAAAGCATCAATTTAGTTTAAAACAGGACAAAATTAAAGATACGAAATTTCAAAAAAAAAGTAAATCAAACATGCTATGTTGTATGGTTTTGCATGCTTAGGATCATGGAAATAGATCCAGACCTACCCTTCAGTGTTCCAGGGAGTGAATGGAATCGAGAGTTTGGAGTGAAAGGGCGTGTAACACAAATATTGGAATTTGGTTTTTGCAATTTTTTAAAGAATTTTGCAAGCTGTTTTTGAGGCAGGAATCCACGTTATTATGGTCTGGTCTCTTGGTGTTTATATAGAGAAAGGAAAGAAGCATCAAATATGGAACAAAGACAAGGCATTCATAGCCATGAAACAAAAAATCCAACACATTAAAAAGCTTCCATTTTTGAGATTGTTCTTGCCATCTTCAAGTCCACACGTTTTTGGCAAGTTATACTGAGTTGTTTTGGGCCTTAAGAGACCACTCATGCGCCTGGCTCAATGATCTTGTACCTCATTTAATTTTATTTTGCATTTATTTGAATAAAAAATAAATAAATAAAAATAAAATACTAAGAAAATATAAGATAAGGTATGAGTTAGATTAGGAGTATTTCATAAGGTCATGGTGTTATACCCTAAAATTTTCCCTCCCTTTTTACTCAACACATGCCCAAGGATGACCAAGAATTGACAAGTCAAATTCTCCTCCTAAGGCAATGAATCTCTAACTAGGGTTTCAATTTTCATCAAAATGTGTGAGCTCCAATGGTCTAAAATGTTTTCCATGGTCCTAATATGTCCTCAAGATTATCCATGCTAAATTTCATGCCTTGCACAACAAATTTGCTCAGTCAACTGCTCAAATGCCTGAAAATTAATTGTATTAGGTCAAAAGTCAATTGTGGCCTATATACAGTCAAACTTCAAGATTTTTGGTCAACATAAACATTTTGAAGTAATATCAATCATTTGATAAATGGTTGATCATGATTCCTCAAGAAATGCTCATAATTCATCAAAAGTCAAAATTGCTAATTAGGGTTTCTATAGGAAAAGTCAACCAAACTTTGACCAGGCATAACTTTTTCATAATTTATCAGAAAATTTACAACCAAAGATAATTTTGAATAGAATCCAATTACATAAAACTTCTATTCATCCCTCAAGTTCAAGAAATTAACCAATTGAAAGATACAAGCTTATACATTATGTGTCCTTTCAAAAAGTCAACAAAAACACCTTTTGGGTCAAAGCTTGGTACATGAACATGGAAGATTCAATTGAGATGAAACCAAAAGGGTTGTTTAGAGGACATAATAATCTCTCTAAAAAGTCTATTAACACCCTCATAGGGTTAAAATTGATAGATATATGCATTTCTAAAGTTGACCAATTTTTAGAAAAGTGCATGAAGCCAATATGGAACAAACTTGGATTTTTTCCAAATGGGCCTATCTTTTTATGTTTGAATCTTATTTCCAACATGGTCCACGACCTCTAAGCCCACCCATGCATTATTCTATTATTTATGCTATTTATTTTGATATTTTATTCATTAAAATTCAAAATTAAATAAGTAAATAATGGAAATAATAAAAGATTGAATTGAGATCATATTTCCATTAAATATTGGGAAATATATTCTGATTATAGCAAGGAGAAACGTGCAAGGCCATGAAAGGGAGAAATCTTCAAAAACGGAAAGTTTGGAAATCAAATATTTCTTTCGTGAAGGCATTGATATTTTTCCACATTTGTTGACCTAAAGAGATTAAGTCTATATGCACAAACATGCCAACCAAAGAACACACGTGCAACTAGCCTCAAACAGAACCCTAAAGTTTCAAAAAAAATTCAAAGAAGTGCAACCTTGGTTCACTTGATCCAGCCAACCTCAGTCTGATCCAAGCACTCAGTCATCCTTCTGTGGATCTCAGGGGTTGAACCAACCCAATCTTGAAGGCCAAAGCATACATGATCATCCCTTCCAATAACTCACGATTTGGTAAACTTCTCAAACTTCAAACTTTTTATTCATGGCATATAAATGATATCTCTGCATATACTTGTGTTTAATATCATGTTTGCAAGGGTTTAGAACCATTATATGCAAGCTCTGACATTAGAACCAAGAAGTGCTATTGTTAGGGAACACAGTTTATTTTTCTTCGTATCTGAATTTGTAGGTTGTTCCAGTCAATAAAAACATCACCATCGTGATCGCAAACCCCAAATTAGGGGGGTAAGGTATCCTTTGCGTCTTTATCTTGCATGATTTGCAGGTTTTCATTTTTGGCTAGCCGTAGATGGTGACCCGAGCCACCGTCTGAGGTGGTTTGACCGTCCAGAGACCTTGCGTGGCATAATGGGACCTTTTGGTTGGTTGGTTCAAATATCTGGGACCCCACAGCGCGAACGTGTCTTGCTGACTCAGCCGTTTGATAGGTTTTCATATTGTATTGTTTTTCTTTGTTTATATACATGAATGAGCAGGCAGCGCAGATGGCAAGGCAAGCAAGCATATGAGGGAAGGGACCTGGGTTCGAATCCCAGGTCCAACGTTCTTGCATTTTTTCTATTATTTAAGGCAGATTCCCTGTGGTGCATGGCTAAGCACGCACCTTGCACCCTCAGATCTAGCCATCAAATCTTCATTGATCCAGCGCTCCTGGAATGCTTCCTCATGGTGGACCCTCAGGCGCATCCCCCACTGGATCAGGCAGACATTGGGCTTTGCATGTTCTGGGCCTAGACCAAATTACAGCGCCACACCCCCCAATTGCTTCCCACTATTAGGCCCATTTCATTTTTTGTTTAATTTACTTTATTTTATTTTTAATTAGTTTATATTTTTTTAAAATTTATTTTTATTTTTAAAATCAACAAAAATCCCAAAAAAATAGAATTAGGTTTTTCATAATTAAAATTAATTTTTAAAAATTAATTTGATTACTTTAACTTGTTTCTTTAAATTAAAATTAATTAGAAATTAGGCAAAATTCCAAATCTTTTTCTCAATAAAATACCAAAAATGTTTTATTAAATAATTAGATTTTTAGGACTTTTCAACTTGTTCCCGTCTTGATCTTCGCACATTTATCTTTTTATTTTCCATTTTATTTTTCTTTTCTCATTATGTAACTGTTTCCCGGTTTGTAATAGCTTTAATTAGGTTTAAAATTCCGCATTTTATTTTCTTGTGCTATTTATGTAATTGCCCCAAGGCCTTGTAACAACTTAGAAATTTTATTTTCTGTGATTTATTTTCCGCACTATTAACTGTTTAGATTAATAGGATTGCATGAAAAAGACTGGAAAAAAAAACGATTAGATAACCCTAATGCGCAAGATAAATGAACTGAATCAATACACTTGTACATGCTCACCCCTAGGGTATCTCCCACTTCGGTTGCCTTCAAAAACAGTCACAATTCTCGAAACGTGAGAATATTTAGTGGCTTCCCTTTAGTTCAAAAGATCACAAGTCCCTCGATGACCCTTTCGACGCTGCCTCAGTTAAAAAGTGATCTTAGAAATTTAAGACAATTACTAAAAGTTCTTGCCCAGTTTCCTTAGTGACCGCAAACGTCCCTTCGATAATCCCTCAACATCCAACGATAGGGCTACCTACTCACTAATAGTAGGATAACACTATCTAAAGGAAAAGAGGAAAAGAACATCTTTTTTGAGTAGGTAGATAACTGTTAGGTACTTGCTCAAAAACCATTTTTTCACACTACACTTTCAAAACCATTTTCAAAAAACGCTTTATCAAAACTCTTGAGGACTGATACAAGAGTTAGCATAAAGCAAACAAAAATTTCAAAATACACAAACACGAAAGCAATTTTAAAAATGAGCAAGTATCTAAGAGCCCATGGAAAACCACAGATGGAAAGGGTGTGAAATTCTGGCTGCAGATACTCAATGTCACGTTCAATGTTATGACACCGTATCTGACTTACTATATGACAGTAAATACAAAAGCAATAAAGAACACAGTCAATTGTTTACCCAGTTCAGTGTGCAACAACACCTACTCTGGGGGCTACCAAGCCAGGGAGGAAATCCACTATAAGAGATTTTAATTCAGGAATAAACCAACCAGTTTATCTCCTTCACTTAAGACCTACCCAATGCAATTCCAATCTAAGTACAACTTAAACCTGAGTTCCTACTCACTCCCCCTCAATCACAGCAGTGATACATAAACCAATTTGACTTAAGAATTGATGAAGACACTCTTCAAAAACAAGCACTTGATTAAGCTTCACAGCTTTTTAATCAAGCAACACAATCACTCGTGCTTCACAGCTTTGAGTGATGGACACAACTAACTTGACTCTGCTTCACAGCTTTAGTCAAGGAACATTCAAACACTCTTGCTTCAAAGCTTTGAGTGCTACACAACCCTTACAATTAGAAACCTATTCCAAGACACTTATCACAATGATAATTGCTTGGAGTACATTAATCAAATCTATACAGATTACAAATGATCTTCTAATCAATAAAAGCGATCCTTGAAAAACAGCAGCTCTGTTGAATATATAGCAGCTGCAACTTCAGTTAGGGTTTCCAAAAACCTAGGGTTAATTCCGTTTGACCTAAAGACCAGGTCACAGGACTTTATTAACCAGGTTAGGGTTGAGCTAGGTTACTCCTCAGAAAACGCAGGATTCTGTTCAGGAAGGACTGAGTTATTTCCTGAAAAAAACTCAGACTTATCCAATCCTGCAATCCTGTTAGTTCAGAACAGGATGTCATAACATCTGTTATGACATCTGAGAAAACCTGTCTACTGATTTAGCAAAATGTGATCATTTTGCAAAATGCTCAGATACACACTTATAAACATCAGTATTTGAATTACAATATTTTTCTGCAAAGGTACCTAATGGGTCAGTACAAACTGAACTAGAATGTTATGACATCAGTCATGACATTCACACATACACTTGGGATTTACCAAAAATGCAAGCCAATACCTAAACACCTACAAACTCCCCCTTTGGCAGATTTTTGGCTAAAGACCCTAAACAATCAGAGATAGATAGCAGCAGAAATAAGTGACAGCAGAAAAATAGAATGTCAAGTACTAATTAAGTAAGTACCAAAATATTCTCCCCCTCTTTAGCCACAAATGGGCCAAAGATACATGTTCATAAAATTATACAATTTATCCAAAGCAAAATAATAAGAGCAGCAGCAGAAAACAACTGAATACACTTCCAAACTCCACCAGATATCAGCACCAACCAGCAACACCACCAAACAGCAATCAACCTTCAAGCATTGTCATCAGACTCAGAGGAGCTAGTTTCTTCAATGTTGAGATGTCCTTTAGCTTCTACACCTTCTTCCCTTCTGTTTTCTTCAGCTTCCTCCTTTTCTAGCCTGGCAATTAGAATTTCTAGGGTCCTTTTTCTAGCATCCAGCTCTTTGCAAGTTTCTTTTAAAACAGCTATGACATCTGATGTCTTGGACTGGTTCTTTACAGACGATGTCTCAGCTGATGTTATGACAATGTCTGGAGCATGAGATCCCTGAAACAGTTTGTAGTGCAGGCCAAGGGCAGGAGCTCTTTTGCAGACTGTATCTCTTGCCACAAGGATATCAGGGTATTGTGCAAGGATGATTCCACAAAGGAGGGAGGGAAAGGCAATTGGTCCTTTGACAGCATAACTGCCAGCATGCTTTAAAGTTTGTTCAAAGATGTACCTCCTATAGTCAAAAGCAGTCTTGGTTCCCACAGCATAGATAAATCTCCCCAATCCTGTGGAGATAGTTGATTTATGATTTGTAGGCACCCAGTTGGCTGCACCTATTTTATGCAAGATGGCAAATTTCATGCTGAGTTTACTAGCATTCAGCTTCCCTTTCAAGGGCCAGCTCTTCACTTGCCTGGCTGTGATGGTTAGACAAACTTCATTGTCAGTTGCCTCTAGATCAGGACAGTCCTCATTTGTTCTTCCAAGAAACTTGTTGACTTCTTGAAATTCCTGGTATGTCACAGACTCAGAATGTCTAATGGAATGTTAAGACCTCTGATCTGACATTAAGTGCTGTACAGGTAGAAGAGGCTGTACTTTTGATATCTATTCTACAACAGTCACTGGACTAACATACCAGAGCCAGCAACACGCAGGTTCTGATTTACTGAAGTTCAGAACAGTTAAGGTTAATCTTATACATTGATGTTACGAGGAATGCTGTGACATCAAAGTAAATAACCAATACAGAAAGTAAATAACACACAGAATTGTTCACCCAGTTCGGTTCAACCAACCTACATCTGGGGGCTTCCAAGCCAGGGATAAAGTTCACTATTAGTAGTATCAATTCAAAGACCCTACAACCAACACACCTGTTGACAGCCTTCTCACTTAATCACTACCCAATGACACTTTTACCTAAGATCCAATCCTAGATATGAGACCCCTCTCACTCCCCCTCAATCACCGCAGTACATATACTGTTCAGAAGATACACTTCCATTACACATCTTGATCATGCTTAAAAGCTTCAATCAAGTACAATGCATACATCCTTTAACCTACAAGTTTCAAGGAGTATGGTGACCATCCCACAACCCGGGTGGTTCACAACAAAACTAGCCCTAAAGTATTACATCTTGTCAATACCCGACTACCTTTTTTAAATTAGGTTACAATGCTTCTATTTATAACCCTCTTTACCCAACTGGATTTTGGCCTTCACATCACAGCAATGCAGCTTTAACGACCTGCATAAATTAAGCAGAAAACTTCTGCTACAAGTTAGGTCTTCAATCGAGTTTTTCTCCTTATCCTTAGCTTCTGATTGAATCACGTATGCCTTCAATTTTCGCTACTTGTTATGCATTCTATTTGGTAGAATATTCTGCATAACTTTAGGAACAAAACTGCATCAGTCTTGACAGTTCAGTAGCTTGATGTCTGGTATGATGTTATGACATCACTTGAGACATGTTGTTCCAGATGTTGATCAACATGTTTAGGCATTTACAATAGAATTTTCAGGCTGTTCCTATTGTACATTACATTACATTATTGTTGTTGTTATTTGTTTTACAAGAGATGAGCCAATCCCAAACGAAGGCACTTACAATCTCCCCCTTTGGCTAATTTTGGTTAAAACAAATACAACAATAATACTCACCATTCAGGACCTCTTGTGGCACAGGAGGAAGAGGATGCACCTTATTCCCTTTTAGACCACGAACCATTTCTTGTCACTGATGGTGGAAAAAGAGGACCGTGGGAGATAAACTATCCTTTCAGAGGCATCAGAGAACCTTTAAGGAGTGACCAGAATATCTCCCTTGTAACTCAGAACACAGGTCACAACTGTGTTCATAACTCAGATCACAAGTCACAAAGAAATTCACGCCATTTGAATTTCTGCTGAGTTTGTGACAAGTCTTTGTGATCAAAATTAAATTTTGAGTAGCTGCTGCAACGAGGACAGTTTCTAACAGTACTCCTTTCTCCCCCTTTTTGGCCAAAAATTGCCAAAGAAAGCCCTCACAAAACCAGATCCAAGAATAGTTTTCCCAAATCCGTATAAACCCCATGATGGTTGTGAGAGAAAAGAATGTGTGACAGGAGGTTATATAAGGAGATACCAGGTTCAGGAAGATGGTAATATAAAATCTTGGTCAAGGATACCTGTTAAAGCATGTGCATATTTCAGACTGACTGTGCATGTATTTTAGACGTATTTGTTTGCTTCCACAAAAAGAACCAGTCCTAATACATGCATAAGTTTAGGTCAAAGCAATTCCTGAATAAAGTCAGCCTTTGACCCATTTTCGGGACTGAAGATTTATTCCTTCTAGGAAACAGAATACCAATGACGTGGCGAAGTCATTTTCCCGTATTCTTCTTGATTTCCACAAGGTTGCAATGTCGTTGGTAATGTCATGACACTTACTTAGACATTACCTTGCATTCTTCAACAGCAGCCTTCTTTTTACTTCTCTTACTCATGCTTTGTGTTGCTGAGATCCAATACACCAGAGGACTCCAACATGCTTCACAGGATATCACACAAATTTAGATGCCACTTTTATTTCTTGTAGTAAAAGAACCTCTTGAACATATGCTGAATATATCTGATTTACTTCTTCTGATCTTCCATTCACTAGTAGTTGTTGGAGCTAGTGAAGTCTGATTTGCTAGACCAATTTGCTATTGATAAGAGTAATTCTTCAATCTCCTGTTGTTGAGACATTATCCATGACTTCACAATGTCATATTATCAGAACACATAAACATCAGCATACCACTGCCCTCTTCTGACTTCTGATCTTCAGATTAAGTCCAACATTACAGAGTCTCCCTTCAATGTATATTGTAATTGAAAAAGTGCAACACTCAGTGACTTCCCTTGTTAAGGCCAATCAAAATAGTGGCGTGGAAACCAGTAGCACTAGCTCTGAGGTGGTAACTTCAAGCACCCTGAACTAGTCTTAGAATAGTAAGAACATCTCTGATTCATGCCCTTGCGCTTCCACACTTATCATGACTCTCATGTAGCCATAGTCTGAAACCAACCTCCAACCTTCTTAGTGTGCTTACAAGCTTTACTAAGATTTAGACTTTCTAGAAGGATTATCCTTTGATCATGTCATCCTTCAGACCACAACAGTAGTTATGCGTTGTTAAGCATACTTCTTTTAAACACAAGTAGAATCTACTTATTCCAAACCAACAATAAAACTGCCACACTAGAATATTAAGATTCACAGTTCCAAGTCTCTGCCACAGACTTCTAACAATGAATGATGTTACAGCATGAACCTATCTGCTTGGATTCTGAAGTTAACATCCAGGGGATTGATGCCCTTTTATAGTCCCCATAAGAAATGTGTGATTACTCACCAGAATATTCTTAGAGAGAAATAAACTCTCTGCCAAGTTCTGAGTAATACAACCTTGCATACATATTAGACAAACAATTAGTCTCCCATCAAAGTGCTTATATATATATCTTTATGCAAGATCCTAATGAATACTTAGTCTCCCGTCAAAGTATTCATTATTAGTTAGATTATGCCATCTTCTCAAGGTAGGATAATTATTCTAACAATCTTCTGCTCCATGCATGAAAAACCAACTGGTCCTTACAAGCTTCCTTTGCTGAAGCGGCCCTTCGTTTGAGATGATGTTGCACCATCAGATCTGACATTGATCTCAACCATATGAACCTGGCTTATACTATGGTTTTGGATGAACATCCAAAGCAATCAAAGCACACTTTTCTTACATCCTTTATGATCAGACCCACAACAACCACATGAACAGTACAAGGAGTTAATCGTACCATACTCCTGTAGACAAGAGCAGACCAAGTTGTAAGGTCACCACATAAATGAACTTTAAGTAAAAAGAGGGTCTTTTGAAAATAACTCCTCCTTGCTATATACAACTAACAAGTTCATCCTAGGTGATGGGGATGACTTGTCAAAGTGTAGATATCCACCATTTGACTTTGGTCCAGGATGTCAAGACATTTTGTATGACATGTCTTCCAAGATCTTCAGGTTAAGGACTCCCCCTGAACCTCAGATCTGATCTTTGTAGAGACTTAAGTGAATTCTCCTTCACATGCTGCAGTTTATGTGATTGGTAGACATACCCTGTTCTATTCCTATCCTCTTAGGAAATCACTAAGATCATGAGAAATAAACTCAAGCATCTTATAGAACAAGGTAAGATGAACTCCCTTTCATATCAGCTTGATCATACAGTGTTGAGCTCTTTACTTTAGACACATAGTAAGTACTCTTCATTTGGAATTTGCCACAGGTTTCAAATTAAGAGTCTTTGGTTTGCTTGCTGTACAAGTTTCAGGTTGCCACATTCTGTAACTTGTACAAGAAGAAACTTCATTATCAATCTGGGACTTATCCATCTTTCCTCAACAACTGATGTCTTTAACAGTTGTGATGTTGTGCATTATTTATCATCACAAGCTTTAGATTTAACACATAAAGATTCTGCTTCCATCATTTATTCAATTGGAATTATCTAATCACACTAGACTGATTACTTCTTGGCTGAAGACACAGAAATCATATGAGGGGGGACCTGGAAATCACACTTTAAAGTCCTTTTAAGTGCTTTTAGCTCAGTACATATACTCCCTTGATCAATTATTTCAAAACAGATGTCTCCTCTTCCAGATGTTCTAACATCCTTAAGCATATTAGTTCCATCTCCTTGGAACACATCATCTTCAAGCAGCTATGAGAATCATTGATCAATTGATACTCATCAACACTAATACTAAATGCCTTTATGAGTGGACATTATTGATAGCTTGCAAAATCTGCTTACAAATTCTGTTGAAAATAATAACCCTAGAGTTCTTCTTTTACTTTAGGCGTTGTATCAGAAGCTATGCAGCGGAATAGCAGTACTTCCATATAGCAAGCATGACACATAAGGATTGAAAATAAATCAATCCTACAAGTTGTTTGCTTCTTCACCAAGCAACTTCCTAGACCCAACTCTACAGCCTGGTTAAAAGGAAGCTTTATACACACAGATGATACCTTATCAATATCTTCACTCCCGCATGAAGGTTTTGATAATACTCTTCTTTGTGCTGAATACAGGTTGAACAATGCACTCCAAAATCTTCACTTCCGCATGAGGTCTTTGAATTTGTTCAAACACTTTCATCTTCCTTCAGATTGATCTAGTTTTTCCCAAATTGGTCCATCCTCCACTCCCAGGGACCAAACAATATGAACACTACTGGTTCAAACAATATTCTACCTTGTACACAACCGGAAAGTATCCCCCATGGATCTCATCCAGAGACAGACAGGATGCCTGCTCTGATACCAATTGAAATTCCTGGTATGTCACAGACTCAGAATGTCTAATGGAATGTTAAGACCTCTGATCTGACATTAAGTGCTGTACAGGTAGAAGAGGATGTACTTTTGATATCTATTCTACAACAGTCACTGGACTAACATACCAGAGCCAGCAACACGCAGGTTCTGATTTACTGAAGTTCAGAACAGTTAAGGTTAATCTTATACATTGATGTTACGAGGAATGCTGTGACATCAAAGTAAATAACCAATACAGAAAGTAAATAACACACAGAATTGTTCACCCAGTTCGGTTCAACCAACCTACATCTGGGGGCTTCCAAGCCAGGGATAAAGTTCACTATTAGTAGTATCAATTCAAAGACCCTACAGCCAACACACCTGTTGACAGCCTTCTCACTTAATCACTACCCAATGACACTTTTACCTAAGATCCAATCCTAGATATGAGACCCCTCTCACTCCCCCTCAATCACCGCAGTACATATATTGTTCAGAAGATACACTTCCATTACACATCTTGATCATGCTTAAAAGCTTCAATCAAGTACAATGCATACATCCTTTAACCTACAGGTTTCAAGGAGTATGGTGACCATCCCACAGCCCGGGTGGTTCACAACAAAACTAGCCCTAAAGTATTACATCTTGTCAATACCCGACTACCTTTTTTAAATTAGGTTACAATGCTTCTATTTATAACCCTCTTTACCCAACTGGATTTTGGCCTTCACATCACAGCAATGTAGCTTTAACGACCTGCATAAATTAAGCAGAAAACTTCTGCTACAAGTTAGGTCTTCAATCGAGCTTTTCTCCTTATCCTTAGCTTCTGATTGAATCACGTATGCCTTCAATTTTCGCTACTTGTTATGCATTCTATTTGGCAGAATATTCTGCATAACTTTAGGAACAAAACTGCATCAGTCTTGACAGTTCAGTAGCTTGATGTCTGGTATGATGTTATGACATCACTTGAGACATGTTGTTCCAGATGTTGATCAACATGTTTAGGCATTTACAATAGAATTTTCAGGTTGTTCCTATTGTACATTACATTACATTATTGTTGTTGTTATTTGTTTTACAAGAGATGAGCCAATCCCAAACGAAGGCACTTACACTTCTGATGGAGAGAACTTGACCCTTCTTCCTCTAACAAACACACTTTCAAAGTCAGCTGACCTTCCATCAGCACAATCATTAGACAAGTTCACTACAAACTCCTTGACCAGATTTTCATAACATTTGTTAAACTTTATCACTGTCTTCATTAGCCCAACATTCTTGATCAGGTCCATGATGTCTTTGCACTCCAAGGCATCATTATTGAGTTCTCTCTCTAAGGCTATTCTCTTTAAGCAAACATACTTCCATCTGTTTGCATTGTCAGGATGATGAAAAGAGATGTTGTCTGTTGGCACTTCAGGCACTCTAGCAATCTTGCTGGAGGGGAGCTTCCTTCTGATGGGAGTTTCTTCAATATCAATCTCAAATTCTGATTCCTCATCAGAATCAGAAGTTTCAGGTTCTTTACTCTTCTTAGAGATTGGTTGTCTAGCAGTATGCACCTGGGCCTTCTTCCCTTTTGTCTGAATACTTTTCTCAGCCATGCCTTCAGCCTTGGATTTCTTAGCATCAGGTTTATCATTCTGACTACTCTTTCTTTTCATCAATCTCCTAGCTATGCTAGGGTTCACATTAGCAATCAGTTCATTATCTGAGTAATCTTCATCCACATCAATGATAGGTGGATCTGCAGCCTTTTCAGAGGGGTTCTGAATGTTGTCTTTTGGTGTCACAACATTCTCAGTGACATCTACATTTTCAGAAACTTCCACATTTGGACTTTCTGATTGATTTAAAGGGATAGAAATCCCCGGTACAGATTGGTTGCCACTCAGTATACTAGTAACCAGCCTAGCAATAGCTTGGTGCACTTGAACTGATCCTTCCCTATTAGGTACAGAAGACGAAGGATGAGAAGAATTACCAGAGGCTGTAGCTTGAGCTCTTCCTGCATGTCTGGTTCTGAGCTTTTTGACTCTGGCTGGGTCAGTTGCCATCTCCCTGAGAGGAGTGACCTCAAGAACTTCAGATTCTATGCATGTAGTGATTGCCCTAGAATCTTGGTCAGATGATGACGATGATGAGGAAGACGAAGTCGCCATGGTTGAAGACGATGTCTGAGACATTTTGATTGACTTTGAGTAATGGTAGCAGTTTGAGAAAAATCTTTGATTGAGAGGAGGAAACAGGTTGCAAGGATGAGAGAGGTAGGGGGTAAAAGGGAGTCTCTTCAACTTCTTAAAGCTTTTGAAGGAATTGTGAAAGAATATGATTAACCCACTAAATATAGACTTAATAAAATTAATCCCTTCAACCCTTGTTTTAAGCAAAATTAATTGCTATAATTTCTCATGTTGGTGAATACCCAACCTGCCCCTCAAATTTTCAAGTTTATTTCCAACAAGAGCCTTGGTAGAAGAATCAGTCAGCTGAAGCTTAGAGAAACTATGTTCCAGTTTAAATGACTTCTTCTCTTCAAAGTCAATAGGATTCAAGGAAATGTTGATTGTTTTCAGATTGTCACAACACAATGTCACAACATCTTGTGTAACATTGTACTCAGGGAGCATCTGTTTTGACCAGATGTTTTGAGAACAGAATTTATTAGACTTGTTATTTCCAACATCCTTGTCAAGATGACTTAAGGTTCTGACAACACATTCTTCTTCAAGTTTATTTGCCACATCATAGATATTATCAACCTGTAGTTTTGGAGTTCTTCTGACAGCATCCATAGAAATAGCTCTTTTCATTCTTCTTAGATGAAGGAGACCAAGCTTATGCTGCCACAGTTTCATCTCTTTTTCTTCTTTGATGATTTGACACATAGTGGAGATATCAGTGTTCTCAGGCTGCCACACGTAACAGTTATCTTTGGATTTGATTCCTCTCATTACAACTTCTAGTTTTTCATTAATTACTAGACATTCAGATCTTGAGAAGTTGACTTTGAATCCTAGATCACATAATTGACTGATACTAATGAGATTAGCAGTCAACCCTTTTACCAACAGTACTTTATTCAGACTTGGAACTCCAGGGCAGTCCAAATTACCAACTCCTTTGACTTCACCTTTAGCACCATCTCCAAAGGTCACAAAACTGGTGGTGTGAGGCATAACATTATTGAGGAGATTTTTGAATCCAGTCATGTGTCTGGAACATCCACTGTCAAAGTACCAATTTTCCTTTGCAGAGACCCTCAGGGAAGTGTGAGCTATCAGTGCAGTAGCCTTTTTCTTCCATTTAGGAGCATGAGGTACCTTTTTAGACTTAGGTTTGACACCTGAGTTCTGATTAGGATATCCATGTAGTCTGAAGCAGAAGGGCTTTATGTGACCATATCTACCACAATGATGACATTTCCATCTTTGGTACCTTTTCCTCATATGTTTCTATTCCTGATGTCGAGAGTTGTGTTGAGACATCTGTTTTGACATTTGCTTACCAGAACCAGATTTCGTTGCTTCCATAAATCCTAGACCAGATTTATTTCCCACATTTTGTCCAACCTGTAGGATCTCTTCCAATTTGTCTGTTCCATTTGTCAACATCTTGACAGATTTGGTCATTTGATTCAGTTGTGAGTTCAGCAATTGGACTTTTCCTTCTAGATGACTTATAGTTTCAAGGTTTGCCCTTTTTTTCAGCCTCCATCTTTATGATGAGTTTTGATTGTTTCTCATTCTGCACACAGACTTCAGTACTTCTGATACACAATTCCTTGTAAGTATCAGCCAGTTCTTCAAAAGTCACCTCTTCATCACTGATGTCACTTTCAGAGGTACAAACACCAGTTAAAGCAGTAACTCGTTTGGCAGTCTCTTCTTCAGAATTACTTTCTGAATCACAGTCAGACCAAGTAACTGTCATTCCTTTTTGTTTCTTAAGAAAGGTAGGACATTCAGCTCGAATATGCCCATATCCTTCACAACCATGGCATTGAATTCCCCTGCCTTGAACTCCCTTCTCTTCTGACCTTGGTCTTCAGCTGGAACTGTCAATGTTAGAGGGAATGTTATGAACATTAGACCTTGACTTTGGATCTATTCTTTTGATGAGTTTGTTGAACTGTCTTCCAAGCATGGTTACAGCTTCTGCAATGTTTTCTTCAACATCAGTGTTAGACATAAGTGCTATGCTCTTGTTCTTTTTGACACCATTATCAGTGATTCCCATCTCAAAAGTCTGAAGAGACCCAATAAGTTCATCCACTTTCAACTTGCTAATGTCCTGGGCTTCCTCTATGGCGGTTACCTTCATTGCAAATCTTTTAGGCAAGGATCTGAGAATCTTCCTCACCAGTTTTTCTTCTGACATTTTTTCTCCCAGTGCTCCTGAGGTGTTGGCAATCTCCAAGATGTTCATGTGAAACTCATGAATGGTTTCATCTTCCATCATTTTTAGATTCTCAAACTTAGTGGTCAACATCTGAAGCCTTGACATTTTTACTTTGGAAGTGCCCTCATGAGTAGTTCTGAGAGTGTCCCAAACTTCCTTGGCCAGTTCATATTGATGTACTAGTCTGAAAATGTTTCTATCAATTCCATTGAACAAGGCATTTAGAGCTTTTGAATTTCCCAGAGCTAACTCATCTTCTTCTTTACTCCAATCTTCCTCAGGCTTCAGACTGATTGTCCCATCTTTCTCAGTTATGGTGGGATGAATCCATCCTTTGTCAGCAGCTCTCCAAGCCTTTTTGTCCAGAGATTTTAGGAAGGCAATCATACGAGGTTTCCAGTAGTCATAATTAGTTCCATCCAGAATGGGTGGTCTATTTCCAAAAACTCCTTCTTTGTCCATAGTGCCAGAAAGTGATATCCCTAGATCTCACCCAGTAATACAGGCAGGGTGCCTGCTCTGATGCCAATTGAAATTCTGGCTGCAGATACTCAATGTCACGTTCAATGTTATGACACCGTATCTGACTTACTATATGACAGTAAATACAAAAGCAATAAAGAACACAGTCAATTGTTTACCCAGTTCAGTGTGCAACAACACCTACTCTGGGGGCTACCAAGCCAGGGAGGAAATCCACTATAAGAGATTTTAATTCAGGAATAAACCAACCAGTTTATCTCCTTCACTTAAGACCTACCCAATGCAATTCCAATCTAAGTACAACTTAAACCTGAGTTCCTACTCACTCCCCCTCAATCACAGCAGTGATACATAAACCAATTTGACTTAAGAATTGATGAAGACACTCTTCAAAAACAAGCACTTGATTAAGCTTCACAGCTTTTTAATCAAGCAACACAATCACTCGTGCTTCACAGCTTTGAGTGATGGACACAACTAACTTGACTCTGCTTCACAGCTTTAGTCAAGGAACATTCAAACACTCTTGCTTCAAAGCTTTGAGTGCTACACAACCCTTACAATTAGAAACCTATTCCAAGACACTTATCACAATGATAATTGCTTGGAGTACATTAATCAAATCTATACAGATTACAAATGATCTTCTAATCAATAAAAGCGATCCTTGAAAAACAGCAGCTCTGTTGAATATATAGCAGCTGCAACTTCAGTTAGGGTTTCCAAAAACCTAGGGTTAATTCCGTTTGACCTAAAGACCAGGTCACAGGACTTTATTAACCAGGTTAGGGTTGAGCTAGGTTACTCCTCAGAAAACGCAGGATTCTGTTCAGGAAGGACTGAGTTATTTCCTGAAAAAAACTCAGACTTATCCAATCCTGCAATCCTGTTAGTTCAGAACAGGATGTCATAACATCTGTTATGACATCTGAGAAAACCTGTCTACTGATTTAGCAAAATGTGATCATTTTGCAAAATGCTCAGATACACACTTATAAACATCAGTATTTGAATTACAATATTTTTCTGCAAAGGTACCTAATGGGTCAGTACAAACTGAACTAGAATGTTATGACATCAGTCATGACATTCACACATACACTTGGGATTTACCAAAAATGCAAGCCAATACCTAAACACCTACAGGGTGCTAACACCTTCCGTTTCCATAATCTACCCCCTTACTCAAAATCTCAAAAAAGGTCTTTTTCTGTTCTTTTCACCCTTTCCTTTGTTGGATAAAAGAAAATTCGATGGCGACTCTTGCTTACCGCATATTTGCGAATACAAAACGCAAACCAATATAACAGTCGGTTCTGCCACCATATCACAGAACTGGCGACTCTGCTGGGGATAAGATTTAAAAGTGGGGTTTACCTTAGGGTCTAGTTCATTTTAAAATTGCTTTCTTTGTTTGCTTTGATTGCTTTACTTTTAAGGGTTTGTTGGGGGTATTCTTGTAAAGATCCTACACCCGGATATGGGGACACTTTTTAGGTAAACAACAATAGATCGTGGAGACTGTACGGTGTAGACAATATGGTTTAAGCGATGGTTGTGTTGGTGTTACACTTTGGGTTGTACCGGTATCCCTTGTGTTTAATCGAGGAGAATACGGGGCCGTCGTGTGGTGTCGTGAAGCACTAACGAACCTTAGAATCTTAGTTGAACAAACTTGGCCATTATAAAGTAGTGAGATAGCCGGTCTTGGTGTAAAGCTGAGAATCAGTTGATACTCGATACTACACTCATTGAGATCGGAATTTCGGGATGTTTCAGCCACAAGAAAAGATTACTAAGCTGAAATAATATCGATAAAAAAAGATCAGTGATATTGAGATTCCTTAGAACCCGGTTACTATTTCTAAGACAGGTTGAACCAACTGAACATTCAAGAGGGTACTTACCTTAAACCTCATGCAAGCCTTTGAACCTAAGGTCTATTGTGTGATTTGCTTGTGTTTATCTGTTATTTAAGCATAATCATGACATCATGAACATCATAACATCCATTTTTCATTTCACTAACCATTTCAAGGACCAAGGGAATTTATCTTTGTTCTATTTTACAGATCATGGCTTCCGCTCGTAGAAATACTATCCGGGTCAGCTTCGTGAGAATACCTCTCAAACTCAAAGAGCTAGTATCAAGGGATCCCGAGACTTCCTTGTTGTACCCCAAAATTTGCCCTCCCATATTCTTCAAAGATTTGCCAAATCATGCTTCAAAATTCCCCAAGGGTTGCACAGTGCAAAGGCCTCCTAAACAGTCAAAATTAGGGTTTTGGTTCTGATCAAGAAAATGAAGTTTCCAAAGGTCCAATCAAGTCTCACATGCCTACAAATATGGTCAAGCATCCTCATATCAAGTTTCAAGGCTTTCAGCACAAAACTGCACAGTCAAAAACCCTAATTGCACTACAGTCAACTGTAGGGGCAAAATGGTCATTTGGCAGTCAAAAGTTCAAATTTTTGGTCAACATATCCTTTTGAAGCCACAAACATCATTTTATCAATGATTGATCATGATTCTCAAAGCTTGGCTCAAAAATCATCAAAATGCAAAAGTTTCCTTATTTGGACAGCTGAAAAAGTCAACTGTAAATTGACCAAGGGCATAACTTTCACATGGATTATTAGAAAAATTCCATACAAAGATCATTTTGAATAGAAAGACATTTCCTACAACTCATCTTCATATTTCAAGTCCAAGAAATGCTCTCACAAAAAGTTATCAATTTCAACATTATAGGTCATTTTCAAAAGTCAACAAAAAGGGACTTTAAGTCAAAGGTCATAACTTGAGATTGGTAAATCAAAATGACATGGGACCAAATGCATTGGTTAGAGGACTCAAAGACCTTTCCAAAATGTCCAAGAACATGAGCAAAGCTTAAAAATTGAGCAAGTTATGCCTTGTGGAAGTTGGCAAATTTTTGGATATTTTGAAAAGTCAACATTGATTCAAATGACCTAAAATTGCTAATGGGCCTATTTTTCTTCCATAATTCATCATCCATGGCATGGGCACGACCACTTGGCCCAAAGGGAAGTATTTCTTCATTTTTTATTTATTTATTTGAATTTTTATTTATAATAATTCATTTAAATCAAATTAAATACATGGAAAATATTTAACCTACTATTTCAAATCTTTTTATACATGATATGCCTTCAATATTTCGTGCATGGTTAAGATTGGAAAGAATCAATTTGATTGGATCATAATTGGTACAAAAATGCATGGAAAAGATTGAAAAAACAATGCTTGAAAATCAAATCTTCAAAGCCATGAATACAAAAGATCTTGATCAATTTTCTTGACCTAATTGGTTCATTACATAAGCCTGAATATAAACCTAATGCCATTACACACGCAGCTGCTCAGAAACCAGGAAAACAAAACTTGAAATTTTGTTAAGAAACTCAATTCTGAAAACATCTTTGCAGGGCGATTCAAGGCACAATTTTTGTTTCATTAGCTTGCTGAAGGTTCACTGAACGTTTCCCAATCAAAAACATCAAACATAACCTCTTGAATCGTTGTACAAAAGCTAACTTTTCTCACTTTTTTTTCATAATCGTGCATTCCAATTCATGCGCATTTAGCCTTTTTTAACGTTTGATTCATGTTCCTGGTATGATTCTAAAGCTAACCCATGTGTTTGATTGAATTTTTGCAAGCTATACACGATTTCACCATTGTCAATTTTTAGGGTTTACAGGACCTTGGATTAGGGTTTTTCAAATAAGGAAAAATTGAGACTTAGGACCTTGACCATTAAAACGAGCGCGTCTGGACGAAGAGAATCCATGTGTCGCGCCCAATTTATGAGCGTTCCATGGCTAATCGCTATTTTCTTGTATGTTATCTTAGGCAACGCGTGAAAACCGTTGCCAATGTTTTGTGTATTTCAGGAAAAAGAAAACCAACGAAGGAGATGATGCAGTGTCAAGGCGTGAGTGGTTCGTTCAAATTCTGCGCGCGTTTTCAAGTTATTGACTGATTTTCTCTTATAATATTCATAGGTTATTATATATCAAAGCGCGTGAGTTGGTTCAGCTGGCAAGCGTAGTTGTTGGTAAAGCACATGACCTGGGTTCGAGCCCCAGGTCTTCGTTACTTCCATATTATTTTTCAATAAAGATTCATATGCAGCTTCAATAACAAAGACCACCATACACTTCCAAGATCCAGTCGTCCACGCGTCCAATGGAATCAAATCAAAGGCTCAGATCTAAGGCACATGGTAGTCCCAGTCAACGCGCCAACATACTCCCTGGAGAAAGTCAAACGGACCTGAAGGTCATTAGGCTCAAATGCTTGGGCTATACCTCCATGTTGGGGACTACAACCCCCCTTGGTTTGCAAATTCTTTTAACTCTTTTTTTTATATTGTATTTTTATTTTTTATAAATTACTTGTTTAATTAGTTTAATATTTTCATAAAATCACAAAATACCATAAAAATCAGAAAAGATCAAAAATTAAATATATTTAATTAGTTAATATTTTGTAAATAAATTTGCATGTAAATTAATTAGTTTTAAATTAGGGTTTTATTTAATATTTTCATAATAAATTTAAAAAACATAGAATTAGGTTTAATTAATTTTTATCCTTTTATTTTTCTTTCATGGTACTCAAATATTTAATATTATTTATTTTATTTATGTTTATAATTAAATTTGTATATAAAATTTAGGGTTAATTTAGGTTAAAATTCAATGTTTTCTTAATAAATTAAAAGCCATTAGAATTAGGGTTAGTATTTATTTTAATTAATTCTTTTTTCATATTAAATCCTAAAATACTAAAACATACCAAAAAACAAGTTCTTTCTTTTTTAATTAATTAACTCCATCATTAATTCAATTTTTGCAAAAAGGGTCTAACGCCCTCGTTTCGATTTAATTATTAATTCGCATATTTATTTTATTTCGTTTAAATATTTATGTACCTCTCCCGAAGCCGTGTAAATAATTGCTCGCATTTTAATTCCTTATTTTCTTTTACTTTCTTTATTTTTCTGTCAAATCGGGTTCGAGAAATTTTGGCGATGTGGACCCGCGCCATTTGTAATAGTTTAGGAACTTTACCTTTCTCGCATTTTTTTAATTGTTAATAATGACATGCAAGAATGAATGACTAAAATAAAAACAAGCGTAGAACACCAATAACATGACAAGATAAATGCAAATGAAAAAGACACACAAATCGCACACACCACCCCTAGGGTACGCCTCACTGTTGCCTTGCCTCGAAAGGTGATCGTCGAGTAGAGGATGTCTTAGTAAGTCCTCATGATCCGGGAACCTGGCATGAGGGTAGCTTCTAAGGTGTCTTCCTATTACTCCAGTGATCACCATGTCCCGAACCTCGAATTGACCCGAACACCTCCAACGGTGGTGCTACCTACCTCTCAATGGTGGGATGGCACTACTTTAAAGGACATTTACCCAGACGAATTCCTTAGGGTAGGTAGGTTCTCATAGATACTTGCTCTAAATTTCAAACAAAAATTCAAAAATACTTTTCACACCAACACATTTTCAAAAAGCTTTCGAAAGCATTTTTTCAAACACTCTTGAGGACCAATACAAGAGTCGAACTGGAATTTTCAAAGAAACTTTTTAAAACCCACAGTTGAAAAGCAAACAAACCATTTTTGAAAACACAAATGAGCAAGTATCTAAGAGCCCATGGATAACCATGGATAGAAAGGGTGCTAATACCTTCCCTTTCTATAACCTACCTCCCGAACCGAGAGCAATCTCTATAAGGAATTTTTCTGTGCTTTTGTCCTTTCCATTTGGAGAAAATAAAAGACGGTGGCGACTCTTGCTTCCGCGACATTTCGCGAACCAGCGTTAAACAGTCAGTTCCAGATCCACCGATCACAGAACTGGCGACTCTGCTGGGGACTATCTTATAAAGTGAGGTGTACCTTAGGGCTAGTTCATAACTGTGTTTTCAATTGTATTGATTTGCTTGCTTTACTATTGTGGGTTGCATCGGAGTTACATAGATCCTAACCCGGATCTGGGGATACCCTATTTAGGTAGCATAAGCTGTGAGGGACCTGTCCGGCGTAGACCGACACAGGTGAAGCAATGGCTACATTGGTGTGGCACCTTGGTCTGTACCGATATCCCTTGTGTCGCAACGAGGAGAATATGGGTCTTCTAAGGAGTCATTAAGCACCAACAACCTTAGAACCTTAAATGACCCAACTTGGCCATTAGAACGGTAGCAGTATGCTACGCCCATTGAGGCTAAACTCTCGTGATGGTTCTGGCCGCAAGAAAAGATTGCGATGCTGGAGTTATGACCGATTGAGGGTAGTCAATGATATTGGGATCCTCTAAGAACCCGATTACTTTGATAGGACAGGTATGAACCAATAAACTGAAAGAGGGTAATACCTAGACCTCATGCTGGCCTAAACTCTAAGGGCTTCTCTTGTGTGACTTGTGTGCCTTCGTACTTGATTATCTGCATGCTTGTTACCTGACACTTGTTTCTTGCAGGTTTTGTTTATAGTCCTTAACTAGGACTCATAACAGGGTTTACTGAATTTCCTGCAGGTTTTGTTCATAGTCCTTAACTAGGACTCTTAACAAGGCTTGCTAAGTTTCTTGCAGGTTTTTGTTTTGATCCTTAACTAGGGCTCTTAACAAGGTTTACCGAGTTTCTTGCAGGGTTTGTTTATAGTCCTTAATTAGGACTCATGGCAGGTTTACTGAGTTTGCTTGCAGGTTTTGTTTATAGTCCTTAATAAGGGCTCATAACAGGGTTTACCTACATCACCCCATGCATAGCATAACATCATACCATTGCATACATCCTGCATAAGGACTAACCCATTTCAAGGATCTCAAGGGTCTGTGATGCAGGTCATGATGAATCAAACATCTAGCAAGGGGCAAAGAGGATTTATTTTCCTCTAGCCAAAGTTGTCAGAGGCTATGACCCACTTGATATGGTGAGCCTTTGACCTTTGGAAGAGAGACTCTCAACAAATATGAAGTTTCTTTCAATCAAGCTACCGGATCCAAACGCTAACAAATTTTCTTGTTTACCCCGCGAGGTCCTTGAAAACATTACATGCATGTCATACTCATCATTACATAACATGTATCTTTGTTGCAGGTCACTTACCTTTCTCGCGGTTTATTTCAGCAATGGCTTCCCAACAAGACAACCAGGACTTTCTTGCTCAAGAGACTCGGTTCGGGGAAATCCTCCTGAATCTATCCAAGGGGCAGGAAGAGCTAAGGATACTTCTCACGGAGACCTTTGTCAGGAACATTGCTGAGGATGAACGGATGAAACATCTACAAGCTGAGATAGACACATTGAAAACCCAGATGCTGGGGCAGGTAACTGCTATTCAAGGGTTAGCTCAAAGACAAGATGAGCTCGGGGTTCTCGTCAACCAACTGCTTCGGGGTAACCAACTGGGGCAAACATCTAAGGGTAAAAAGCCAGTCATCGTTCGACCATCTTTGAGACAAAGAGGCAAGGAGAAAGCTCCTCATATGGCTTCAGTATCACCAATTCAGTATCAACCTCACCAGCTTCAGCCAGACAAGCCCAAAAGGCAATTCACCAAGCTCAACGTGTCGCTGCCTCAAGCCTTACAACAACTGCTGAGGTTGAACTTGGTAACTCTAAAGGATCCTCCTAAGAATCCCAACAGGACACCTTCAAGGTATGACCCCAACGCTCACTGCGCTTATCATTCTGACAGCCCGGGGCATGCTACAGAGGATTGTTGGACTTTGAAGAATAAAATCCAGGACCTGATTGAGGAAGGAGCTGTGGAATTCACCCAAGATGGCCAGGCTGAGTGCTTCTACCATCCCTACAGGAGGCACCATTTGAAGTAACAAGCCCTGAGACTGGAAGACTTGTGTTTATTAGAATTTTCAAGTTGTAACTTTCTTTTAACTGTTCAAACATTTATTCATGATTAAACGTTGTTAGTTCATTAATGCATCGCATATGTCTGTTTTGAAGCAATATATTCGCATTCACTATATGCAAACTGTTTTCATATTTTTCTGATGTCAACTCTTGATCTAAAATTCTAAAGCCTCTTGAGGGAGGATGACGAAAACGATACCATGACATTTACAGTATGCTTTTGAACAGACCCCGCTGATGAAGTACAGGCATTGTTTCAAATCCCTAAACACTGGAGTTATAAGGAAGATAATCCCTCGTCAACCCCTCTGAGCCAAAGAAGTAGGAGTTTTTTCTTTTCGAAATTTAAAACCCTTAATCATAACCTGGGGCAGGGTAGTCTCTCAGTTGATCCAAGTGCATAACGAATGGCACCGAAAAAGTCCTTACAAAACGAAGAAAGACAGTGATGGTTCCGAATAATCAATAAAGAAAGGCAGTCATTATCTCAAAAAATAAAAAAAACCCATTAAGTCAAAACCTATGAAGGAGACTTACAAAACTGGGGCATCCCGCTGACTGTAATTCCAAAAAAGGAAACAGTTCAGGCAAAAAAGAAAGGGATAACAGAAAAAATCAAACAAGAAAGAGGTATTACCAACCCTCAACAAGAAAGAGATGACTGCCTATTCAAATATACTGTCAATATCCGAATCATCATTGGAGCATCAAAGCAAAGACTCGAACAAGGTCTAACGCACGATCAACTGAGTTTTAGGTTTGGAGAACATCACGAAGAGCGGGTGGGTACAAATATAATTTGAGCCTTTATCCTTTCTTTCTTAAACCGTGAACCAGGCCACGTTATAACCCTTAAAAGTCCTAGCTGAAGCACGGGTTAGTTCGAAAGCATACTGTTACGAAAGGTATCCTGACTCCTTAAGGCCTACGGTAAATACGGAGTTGACATCACGTTTTACAAACATTCATTTGTTTTATGAAAAAAAGAATGCATTTTCAAAATCTTCAAGACAGACATAGGCTTTGCATTTTTAACATAACTTTGTTTGCACATGACTTGTTGTTTGAACAGCATAGAAATTCGCACGACAAATGCCTAATGAACAGAAGTACCTCCAATCAAGGGGCAGACATGACCATGGTCCATTATCTGGGGCAATCCAATCAAGATTCGGAGAATCTCTCAAAAGCCAAATAGTCTGGGGCAAATCTCCGCCTAAGTCACTTGAGGCATTCCAACAACGAATCTTGCCTGATCAAGCACCTTCTGGTGGCATGACAAAACACTTCTAACAGGGGCAACTCCCTACATTCTGAAAGCACGGACATAGTCGAAAAATACTACGCATAATCAAAGACCCGCTAGGTTGACACACCTAGGCAAAAATAAGGGCTTCCCGGCGAACCAAAAGGGTTCGGGCAAAATGAAGGGATGAAATGAAAAAAATCTGTACACCCGGCAAGTCGAAAACCTGAAAAGGCGGCTTGGGCAAAAAAGGGTATCCCGGTGGACTGAAAACCCGAAAGGGCGGTCCAGGCAAAAATTAGGGATCAAAGCGTACGACTATGGCCCGGTATCTCGTCACTTGCCTACCAGAAGAAGGTTTGTCTATCAACAACTATCAGCACCCCACAGGTGCCTTCTCCCATAGAAACAGGGGCAATAAAGAGTTGTCTAAAGCAATCTAATTGTTCTGTCCTCCAAGGTACCAAGGTAGGTTCAACTAAAGAACATAACCAGATATCTCAATTCCCCAGAGAGTAAGTCAGCAGTCAGTGCATTCTTCTCCAAGCAGAGTTATCAAATCTTAAGGAAGCTGGGTATCCTCCAGTAGATCTCAATACTTCCCCAGCAGCACATAGTCTTAACAAGCATCCCCGGCAGTCTTGACCTAAAGATTGTTCCCCGGTGGTATATCAAATATTCAAAGGAATCACTTCCCCGCAATTCAAAACTTCCCCCAAGAGAGTCCAATCCAGTTCCCTAGGAAGGTTGGAATTCATCTCCCCAAGCAGTAAGCTTATCCCCAGTAGATTCTGGAAGCTTATCCCCCTCAGAGCACGAACGCGTCGTCCGGCTTTATTTAAAGAGTTATTTCCTTAACAGGATATAACTGGGTTATCCTCAGCCAAAAGCCATGGAAAGAGCGTCCTCGACAAAGTTCTCTTATCCCCAGCGAAGTCTATTAGTACTTCCAATAACAGCAAGAGTATCCTCAGCAAGCTATTATCAACAACTCAGCAAAATACCACTCTCCCCACAGAATATCACTCCCCAGCATGGTCGCTAGAGCACTTTTCTCCCCGCAGAATCTTCCATTCGCCAAGTTTATTCCTCAACGGAGTCATCTTCTCCTACCGGTATTCTTGCAATTATCATCCCCAGCGGAAGCAAAATCTATTCTTCAATATTAGCCCAGGAGTGACCTCCCGGCACCCGTCAAGGATTTACTTTCCTAGATGAAAAACACATTCATAAAACATCACATACATCATTATAGCATGCATAGACGCATCATATCATACAAATCTCATTTATGTTGAGAACATCATTGCTTGATCCATACCATGCATTGCATATGACTGACCTTTACCTTTCAGGAAGGATTCAGCTAAATTCTCAACCATCTTTCAAGACCTAGACCGGTTCAGTTAATCGACTCCAAAGATTTCTTATCCAGTCCAAGGCCTTCTCTAGTCCAGCTAAATCGACTCCCAACAGATTTTTCTGATGAAGACTCAGTAGAAGTTATCAGGTTATAATTTCCTATGGTCCCCTCCCCGACGGTGCGTGAGGTGATAATTCCATTTCAGATTATAATTTCCTATGGTCCCCTCCCCGACGGTGCGTGAGGTGATAATTCCCTTCCAGGTTATAATTTCCTTTGGTCCTCTCCCCGACGGTGCGTGAGATGTAATTCCCTTCCAGGTTATAATTTCCTTTGGTCCTCTCCCCGACGGTGCGTGAGATGTAATTCCCTTCCAGGTTATAATTTCCTTTGGTCCTCTCCCCGACGGTGCGTGAGATGTAATTCCCTTCCAGGTTATAATTTCCTATGGTCCCCTCCCCGACGGTGCGTGAGGTGATAATTCCATTTCAGATTATAATTTCCTATGGTCCCCTCCCCGACGGTGCGTGAGGTGATAATTCCCTTCCAGGTTATAATTTCCTTTGGTCCTCTCCCCGACGGTGCGTGAGATGTAATTCCCTTCCAGGTTATAATTTCCTTTGGTCCTCTCCCCGACGGTGCGTGAGATGTAATTCCCTTCCAGGTTATAATTTCCTATGGTCCCCTCCCCGATGGTGCGTGAGGTGATAATTCCATTTCAGGTTATAATTTCCTATGGTCCCCTCCCCGACGGTGCGTGAGGTGATAATTCCATTTCAGATTATAATTTCCTATGGTCCCCTCCCCGACGGTGCGTGAGGTGATAATTCCCTTCCAGGTTATAATTTCCTTTGGTCCTCTCCCCGACGGTGCGTGAGATGTAATTCCCTTCCAGGTTATAATTTCCTTTGGTCCTCTCCCCGACGGTGCGTGAGATGTAATTCCCTTCCAGGTTATAATTTCCTTTGGTCCTCTCCCCGACGGTGCGTGAGATGTAATTCCCTTTCAGATTATAATTTCCTTTGGTCCTCTCCCCGATGGTGCGTGAGATGTAATTCCCTTTCAGATTATAATTTCCTTTGGTTCTCTCCCCGACGGTGCGTGAGATGTAATTCCCTTTCAGATTATAATTTCCTTTGGTTCTCTTCCCGATACTACGAAGATGGTAATTCCCACCAAGATTTTCTCAACGAGTATTGTTGAGGTTAAAGTCACCCAAGGTTCTCTTACCGTTCATGCTAAGGTAGTAACCACCCCTGGTTCATTCATCATCTTGTGAAGCTCCAGACTCAGCTCCTGTAACCATTCAGGACATATCTATACCAAGCATCTGAAAACCAGCTCCTGCAACATGTCAGGTAACCATTTTCTGTTTTGCAGGTACGCAAGTTCTCGCTAAGGAATCTCTTGCACGATCAACATCCAGATGGCATCTATAAGCCCATCATCCTATTCATCAATCTCTAAATGGCATCTGTAAGCCCATTCAATCATCACACTGCTACTATGTGAGCGCAAATTTCTGGGCACTCTAGTGTTCAATCATCTTCTACCCTCGGATTACGAAAGGCACGTCAGCCAATCTGCATCCTCAGGTCTAAGAAGATTGAACAGGGGCAACTGTTGTACCCCAAAATTTTCCCTCTCATATTCTTCAAAGATTTGCCAAATCATGCTTCAAAATTCCCCAAGGGTTGCACAGTGCAAAGGCCTCCTAAACAGTCAAAATTAGGGTTTTGGTTTTGATCAAGAAAATGAAGTTTCCAAAGGTCCAATCAAGTCTCACATGCCTACAAATATGGTCAAGCATCCTCATATCAAGTTTCAAGGCTTTCAGCACAAAACTGCACAGTCAAAAACCCTAATTGCACTACAGTCAACTGTAGGGGCAAAATGGTCATTTGGCAGTCAAAAGTTCAAATTTTTGGTCAACATATCATTTTGAAGCCACAAACATCATTTGATCAATGATTGATCATGATTCTCAAAGCTTGGCTCAAAAATCATCAAAATGCAAAAGTTTCCTTATTTGGACAGCTGAAAAAGTCAACTGTAAATTGACCAAGGGCATAACTTTCATATGGATTATCAGAAAAATTCCATCCAAAGCTCATTTTGAAGAGAAAGACATTTCCTACAACTCATCTTCATATTTCAAGTCCAAGAAATGCTCTCACAAAAAGTTATCAATTTCAACATTATAGGTCATTTTCAAAAGTCAACAAAAAGGGACATTAAGTCAAAGGCCATAACTTGAGATTGGTAAATCAAAATGACATGGGACCAAAGGAATTGGTTAGAGGACTCAAAGACCTTTCCAAAATGTCTAAGAACATGAGCAAAGCTTAACAATTGAGCAAGTTATGACTTGTGGAAGTTGGGAAATTTTTGGATATTTTGAAAAGTCAACATTGATTCAAATGACCTAAAATTGCTAATGGGCCTATTTTTATTCCATAATTCATCATCCATGGCATGGGCACGACCACTTGGCCCAAAGGGAAGTATTTCTTCATTTTTTATTTATTTATTTGAATTTTTATTTATAATAATTCATTTAAATCAAATTAAATACATGGAAAATATTTAACCTACTATTTCAAATCTTTTTATACATGATATGCCTTCAATATTTCGTGCATGGTTAAGATTGGAAAGAATCAATTTGATTGGATCATAATTGGTACAAAAATGCATGGAAAAGATTGAAAAAACAATGCTTGAAAATCAAATCTTCAAAGCCATGAATACAAAAGATCTTGATCAATTTTCTTGACCTAATTGGTTCATTACATAAGCCTGAATATAAACCTAATGCCATTACACACGCAGCTGCTCAGAAACCAGGAAAACAAAACTTGAAATTTTGTTAAGAAACTCAATTCTGAAAACATCTTTGCAGGGCGATTCAAGGCACGATTTTTGTTTCATTAGCTTGCTGAAGGTTCACTGAACGTTTCCCAATCAAAAACATCAAACATAACCTCTTGAATCGTTGTACAAAAGCTAACTTTTCTCACTTTTTTTTCATAATCGTGCATTCCAATTCATGCGCATTTAGCCTTTTTTAACGTTTGATTCATGTTCCTGGTATGATTCTAAAGCTAACCCATGTGTTTGATTGAATTTTTGCAAGCTATACACGATTTCACCATTGTCAATTTTTAGGGTTTACAGGACCTTGGATTAGGGTTTTTTAAATAAGGAAAAATTGAGACTTAGGACCTTGACCATTAAAACGAGCGCGTCTGGACGAAGAGAATCCATGTGTCGCGCCCAATTTATGAGCGTTCCATGGCTAATCGCTATTTTCTTATATGTTATCTTAGGCAACGCGTGAAAACCGTTGCCAATGTTTTGTGTATTTCAGGAAAAAGAAAACCAACGAAGGAGATGATGCAGTGTCAAGGCGTGAGTGGTTCGTTCAAATTCTGCGTGCGTTTTCAAGTTATTGACTGATTTTCTCTTATAATATTCATAGGTTATTATATATCAAAGCGCGTGAGTTGGTTCAGCTGGCAAGCGTAGTTGTTGGTAAAGCACATGACCTGGGTTCGAGCCCCAGGTCTTCGTTACTTCCATATTATTTTTCAATAAAGATTCATATGCAGCTTCAATAACAAAGACCACCATACACTTCCAAGATCCAGTCGTCCACGCGTCCAATGGAATCAAATCAAAGGCTCAGATCTAAGGCACATGGTAGTCCCAGTCAACGCGCCAGCATACTCCCTGGAGAAAGTCAAACGGACCTGAAGGTCATTGGGCTCAAATGCTTGGGCTATACCTCCATGTTGGGGACTACAACTCCCCTTGGTTTGTAAATTCTTTTAACTCTTTTTTTTATATTGTATTTTTATTTTTTATAAATTACTTGTTTAATTAGTTTAATATTTTCATAAAATCACAAAATACCATAAAAATCAGAAAAGATCAAAAATTAAATATATTTAATTAGTTAATATTTTGTAAATAAATTTGCATGTAAATTAATTAGTTTTAAATTAGGGTTTTATTTAATATTTTCATAATAAATTTAAAAAACATAGAATTAGGTTTAATTAATTTTTATCCTTTTATTTTTCTTTCATGGTACTCAAATATTTAATATTATTTATTTTATTTATGTTTATAATTAAATTTGTATATAAAATTTAGGGTTAATTTAGGTTAAAATTCAATGTTTTCTTAATAAATTAAAAGCCATTAGAATTAGGGTTAGTATTTATTTTAATTAATTCTTTTTTCATATTAAATCCTAAAATACTAAAACATACCAAAAAACAAGTTCTTTCTTTTTTAATTAATTAACTCCATCATTAATTCAATTTTTGCAAAAAGGGTCCAACGCCCTCGTTTCGATTTAATTATTAATTCGCATATTTATTTTATTTCGTTTAAATATTTATGTACCTCTCCCGAAGCCGTGTAAATAATTGCTCGCATTTTAATTCCTTATTTTCTTTTACTTTCTTTATTTTTCTGTCAAATCGGGTTCGAGAAATTTTGGCGATGTGGACCCGCGCCATTTGTAATAGTTTAGGAACTTTATCTTTCTCGCATTTTTTTAATTGTTAATAATGACATGCAAGAATGAATGACTAAAATAAAAACAAGCGTAGAACACCAATAACATGACAAGATAAATGCAAATGAAAAAGACACACAAATCGCACACACCACCCCTAGGGTACGCCTCACTGTTGCCTTGCCTCGAAAGGTGATCGTCGAGTAGAGGATGTCTTAGTAAGTCCTCATGATCCGGGAACCTGGCATGAGGGTAGCTTCTAAGGTGTCTTCCTATTACTCCAGTGATCACCATGTCCCGAACCTCGAATTGACCCGAACACCTCCAACGGTGGTGCTACCTACCTCTCAATGGTGGGATGGCACTACTTTAAAGGACATTTACCCAGACGAATTCCTTAGGGTAGGTAGGTTCTCATAGATACTTGCTCTAAATTTCAAACAAAAATTCAAAAATACTTTTCACACCAACACATTTTCAAAAAGCTTTCGAAAGCATTTTTTCAAACACTCTTGAGGACCGATACAAGAGTCGAACTGGAATTTTCAAAGAAACTTTTTAAAACCCACAGTTGAAAAGCAAACAAACCATTTTTGAAAACACAAATGAGCAAGTATCTAAGAGCCCATGGATAACCATGGATAGAAAGGGTGCTAATACCTTCCCTTTCTATAACCTACCTCCCGAACCGAGAGCAATCTCTATAAGGAATTTTTCTGTGCTTTTGTCCTTTCCATTTGGAGAAAATAAAAGACGGTGGCGACTCTTACTTCTGCGACATTTCGCGAACCAGCGTTAAACAGTCAGTTCCAGATCCACCGATCACATTCCTCATTTACCAAGAACTATGGTCGAATTCTCAGTCTGGTTACCTCGGGTTTTGATGAGAAGATAATGAGTGTGCTCTTTAAATTCTTTGACCCTAAGCATCATTGCTTCACTTTTCCGGACTATAAGCCGGTACCCACCATGGAAGAATTCTCTCAGTTATTGGGCATACCTATTTTGGATCAGTTGCCTTTCACCAATTTGGAAGAAGCTCTAAAGCCGGAGTTTATTGCAGCAGCTTTGCATCTGAAACGGTCCGACATTATATTCAACTGGGAAACAAGAAGTGGAGTTAAGGGTTTTCTATCCAAGTTCCTAATAGAGAAGGCTCAGCTGTTTTGGGATGATTTGGACTTCCAGGATTTTGAGGAGGTCTTGGCCCTTCTAATCTATGGGTTAGTACTATTCCCTAATCTAGACTTACTCATAGATGTGAATGCTATCAAGGTCTTCCTCTCTCGCAACCCTGTGCCCACTTTACTCTGAGGCATCTTGCATACCTTCCACACCCGTACCATGAAGAAAAGAGGGATTCTTATGTGCTGTGTGCCATTGCTTTCGAGGTGGTTAATTTCTCACCTCCTTAAATCCGTACTGAAGAATGAAGAAGGTTTGGGCTGGTCGCAAAGGATAATGTCACTTTCTCACGCGGATATTCTCTGGTATTCCCGATCTATGAGGGATATTTCTGTTATTGACCGTTGCGGGGAATTCCCTAATGTCCCACTACTTGGCATTAGGGAAGACATAACTTATAATACTTCTCTAGCTCTATGACAATTTCGTTATGCTCAAAGGGATGGTCCTCACGAGATGCTTATCCAGGGAATTATGTTTAACTATGAGGATTATGTTCAAGGGTATCGTCAGAGGTTCATACGAGCTTGGGGAATGGTAAACATATTTGATACCAAGACTTTATGGCCGAAGACTTCCATCCCTATGGAAACTTATCTCCAATGGGTACAAGCTCGTGCTTAGAACCTTGTGATGCCATATATAGACATCTTACCAGTGATTGTGGAGTCCATTACTGAAGGGGATGTTCCTTATACAGTTCTTCATCCTGACATGCCCACTGATCTTCAAGAGCTGCAGAGATCCTGGATTCAGTTGAAGAAAGAGCGGGATACCTATAGAGATCATTTCTATACCCACAAGAGGAAAGTGTTGGAGCTCACGAAGCAACTTCATGAGGAAAAAGGTCTTAATGCCTATCTCGACACGAAGAGGAAGCGCCCATGGGAAACCTGATTTCTTAATTTTTAGAATTTTTCAATTGTAAGCCTAAAAGGCAAATGTATTTGGAATTATACTAATAAAATCTTTGTTTCATTTTGACTCAGAAATTTAAATTTCCCAAAGTCCTCGAAAACATTGCATACACATATCATACATGTCATTGCATAAGCAGGTCTTCAGTACAAGATTCTTATCTTCTTTACTGTTTATTTCAGCAAGTAAAAAAATGGATCTTGAACAAAACATCAAGGATCTCCAGGCACAAAACGCTCAGTTCCAGCAAATGATCGTGGCTCTAGCTAAAGGGCAAGAAGATATGAAAGCTCTCATACTGAAGGAAAAAAAGAAGAAGCCAAAGAAACCAGTTGGTGTAGTAAACTTGGGAAGAAGGATCAGAGGACCAGTGCAGTGAGCTTCAGAACTAGTAACTTCATCAAAAGAAGGAGACAATCAGGAAGGGGAAACGAGAGAGGAAGACCTCAGCCTGAAGTAATTTGATAATGAATATGACTATAATGAGGAGTAGTATCCTCCTGCTAATGATAAATACAAGCAACTAGAGGATCGTCTAAATGCAATGGAAATCTAGAGGGTACCTGGGCTGGATTTTGAAGAGCTGGGTTTGGTTTCTGGGGTTGTCATCCCACATAAGTTTAAGGTTCTAGTGTTTGCTAAGTATGATGGGGTCTCATGTCCCAAGATGCATCTCCGATCTTATGTGAGGAAGATTCAACCTCACACTACTGACAGGGATTTACGGGTCAACTTCTTCCAAGACAGTCTATCCGGGACTCAGCTAGAGTGGTTCTATCAGCTGAAGGGGACCAATATTCGTAATTGGGAAGACCTGGTTGCTGCTTTCTATAAGCAGTACCGGTATAATCCAGAACTTTCTTCGACTCGTACACAACTCCAAAGTATGTCTATGGGTTCTAGCGAGGGCTTTAAAGACTACGCCCATAAGTGGAGAGACCTAGCAAGAAGAGTCCAAACCCCTCTGTCTAATAGGGAGTTGGTGGATATGTTTTTGGGTACTCTATATGGTCCATTTTTCAACCATATGATTGGAAGCTCCTCAACTGGTTTTACTGAGATGATCTTAACTGGAGAAAGAGTGGAAGCTGGTATTAGAAGTGGCAAGATTAAAAAGGATACCTCTTCAAGTGCAGAAAATAAACCTTTTATGGGAAAGAAGGAGGTCAGTGCTGCTTACAGTTAAAGAAATCAGGGCAGAACCGAACACCATCCAACGGTAGGGGCTGTAATGATATCCAAGCCTGCAGTTACTCAATAGCGGAACAATCAGCCCAGAGCAGAACGGCCTATGAGACAATTTACCCGGATTAATATGACTTTATCTCAAGTTTTGTCACACTTAATAAAGTCCAATATGGTAACTTTGAGGGAAGCTCCAAAGAATCCTAATACTTCCCCTCCTCACTATAATCCAAAGGCTCAGTGTACATACCATTCTGAAAGTCCAGGCCAAGATACAAACGAATGTTGGGCTTTAAAGAACAAGGTGCGGGATCTGATCGAGGCAAAGGAGATTGAATTCGATGCTCCAAAAACTCCTAATGTTATAACTGCTCCCATGCCCAAGCACGACCATGGTGTTAATTCTGTTGACAATGATATGTTTGTTTCTTCCGTTGAGGAACTTTTTACTCCTCTCACAACTGTTAAAAAGAATCTGTTGCAAGTCGGTTTATTTTCGGGCTATGGTAAAGGTTGCCACTTGTGTTTATCTCTACTAACTGGTTGCTATTTGTTGAAAGCAGGTGTTCATCTCCTGATAGATGATAAAGAGATTCTATTTGAGAGGACTCCCTCACAACTGTTTCATGTAAAGACATTTCGATTATAACCATTTCCGCCAATCCTACAGAGGTCTCCACCAAAAGACCCGTCAGGATTACATCTTCTCCAAAGTTGGCTCCCCTGATCATAACTATGCCAGTGCCAATACCATATTCCCCGGATAAAGTCTTTCCCTGGAATTATAGGGATGACGTCTATTACCATGGTGTCAAGCAAGACCTGTTGGTTGCTGAAGACAAAGTTACTGGAAGTACTGATCCTGACGTCGGCAATATCGTTGGGACTAGCAAAATAACAAGAAACTGAAGAGTGTTCTCTCCCGAGATCTCTCCTCCTAAAACCACTACTACTCATGTGATCATTCCTGCTGCTCCTCCTGCTAATACTACCACTACTACTCCTGTGATTAGCCCTGTTGCCACCCCTGTCACCGAGTCGACTGAGACTTGGGGCAAAGAGATATTGGTTGATCCTGTCCAGACGAAGGCGCATTCAGAATCCATTCTGGAGGTTTCTAAGAAGGAAATGGAATAAATTTTGAAAATAATTAAAAAGAGCGACTACAATATGGTCGAACAACTGGGGAAGAATCCTTCCAAGATCTCAATGTTGGCCCTATTGTTGTGCTCCAAAGCCCATCCAAAGACTTTGGTAAAATTCCTTAAAATTTCTCATGTGCCGCAGGAAACCTCCGCTGATCAATTCGAAGATTGTGTGGCTAGTTTGATCGCTGATAATGACTAGGTTTTTTTGATGCTGATTTGACACCCAGAGGAAGAAAACACAATGATGCACTGCATGTCTCCAATGAATGCAGGGGAACCACTTTAGCCCATGTTTTAGTGGATACCGGTTCATCACTGAATGTTCTTCCCAAGAAGGCTCTTGACAAATTAGATTGCAAAGGTTTGACTCTGAAGCCCAACAACATTGTGGTGAGGGCTTTCAATGGTTCGAAAAGAATGGTGCACAGGGAGGTGGACATCCCTATCAAAGTTGGTTCCCAAACCTTTGAATCCACCTTCTACGTGATGGATATCAGACCATCCTATTCCTGTTTGTTGGGACGCCCTTGGATCCATGGGGCTGGAGCTGTTACTTTCACTCTGCATCCGATGTTGAAGTACCCGATGAAGGAAAAGATTATCACAGTATGTGGTGAGGAGGAGTACATGGTAAGTCACCTGAACTCTCTCAGGTATGTCGAAATGGACGACGAGTTCATCGAGACCCCTTGTCAGAACTTTGAAGAGGTGCCTCAAACCATGGCTGCAACCGAGACTGTTACCAGCATGCCGAAGATCACCAGACCTCCATTGAAGATGGCTTCCCTCAAAGATGCCAAGGAAGTCATTGAAGAAGGTGGGTGTACCATCCGAGGCCATCTCCCTAATATTCCATACAAATCTGATAAGTTTGGTTTGGGTTTCACTTCAAGGGCTCAAAGGGTTGTTCGTCGTGCTCGTGCCGGAGGACCTCCCCTATGCATAAACAATCATGGGATCAACACTTTAGAAGACAGTGATGGTCACTATGACATGGACAACTGGATCTTCCCGACTACCAATGGTCGACCCAGTAACTGGACAATTAAAGACTTTGTGTCGATTAATTTTATTCAGGAGTAATTGTCTTTTTGTTTTTTTAGATATGTAATAAATAAACAATATAAACTCTATGGCCTTGTGTCTTACCCGAGGCACAATGGTTTATTTGTGAGGGTTATCATTATTTCGATCTCATATGTCATTAATAAAGCATTGGACATTTTTGCATACAAATTTTGTGCTCTTTGTCTTTCTTTTCTGCTTTTTACTTTATCAATACAACTATGCTCTTACACAGACTCACGTATCAAACTGCAGATCCATATCCACTCTGGATCTCATTGATAACGGTTCTGCTATTGCCAGTTACGACTTTGAAAACCCGATCAACCAAGCCGAGGACGAAGGTGAGGAACATTTTGAGGTACCAAGAGAACTTGCTAGACTGTTATAACAGGAGGAAGGAGCTATACAGCCTCATGAAGAGCCAGTTGAGACAATGAACCTGGGTACAAAAGAGGATAAAAAAGAAGTCAAGATAGGTGCAAATTTGGAGCTTAACATAAAACAGCGATTGATTCAGATGTTGCATGATTATATCAAGATCTTTGACTGGTCATACAAAGACATGCCAGGACTTGACACTGATATTGTGGTTCATCATCTACCAAATAAAGAGGACTGCCCTCCAGTAAAACAGAAGGTTCATCATATGCGCCCCGAAATGTCAGAGAAGATCAAGGCAGAAGTTATGAAGTAGTTTAACACCGGGTTCTTAGCTGTCACATCCTATCCACAATGGGTTTCTAACGTAGTTCCGGTTCCTAAGAAGGACGGAATGGTACATATGTGTGTGGACTACAAAGACTTGAACAGGTCGAGCCCCAAGGATGACTTCCCGCTTCCCCACATTGACGTTCTGGTTGACAATAATGCACAACATAAGATCTTCTCCTTCATGGACAGTTTCTCTGGATACAATCAGATCAAGATGGCGCCTGAAGACATGGAGAAGATAACCTTCGTCACACAATGAGGAACTTTCTGTTACAAAGTGATGCCATTTGGGTTGAAGAACGCTGGGGCAACCTATCAGCGCACCATGGTAGCTTTGTTCCATGATATGATTCACCATGAGATAAAGGTCTATGTTGACGACATGATAGCCATATCTCAAACAAAGGAGGAGCACCTCGATCACTTGCAAAAGTTGTTTGATAGGTTGAAGACGTACAAGTTGAGATTAAATTCGAACAAGTGCACCTTTGGGGTAAGGTCTGGTAAACTCCTAGGTTTCATTGTCAGTGACAAGGGTATTCAAGTAGACCCTGCAAAGGTAAAATCTATACAAGAGATGCCGTCTCCTTGCACTGAGAAGGAAGTTAGAGGTTTCTTGGGACGCCTAAATTACATTTCCATGTTCATTTCCCATCTAACTGATACTTGTGAGCCCGTCTTCAAACTCCTGAAGAAAGATCAAGTGGTAAAGTGGAATGGCGAATTCCATACTGCCTTTGATAGAATCAAGGAATACCTTCAAGAGCCTCCAATTTTGATGCCTCCGATTGAAGGAAGACCTTTGAAAATGTACTTAACAGTGTTAGATAATTTAATGGGGTATGTGCTGGGGCAACATGACGAGTCTGGTCGAAAAGAGCATGTAATATACTACGTTAGAAAAAAGTTTACCGACTGTGAAACAAGATACTCACTGCTCGAGAAAACTTGCTATGCTTTGGCATGGGCTGCTTTCCGACTAAGACAATATATGTTGACTTACACTACTTTGTTGATATCTAAAATGGATCCTATCAAGTACATCTTCGAGAAGCCCGCTCTCTCCGAAAGAATAGTAAGATGGCAAATGATCCTGACCGAATAAGACATTCAATACACAACCCAAAAAACAATCAAGGGAAGTGTATTAGCTAATCATTTGGCTCATCAGAATGTGGACGAATACCAGTCCATGAACTTTGAATTTCCGGATGAGAATATCATGTTAGTGACTGATTGTGAAGAACCCGGACCGGATGAAGGACCTGAAAAAGGATCTTGATGAACTACGGTTTTTGATGGAGCTTCCAACGCACTTGGAAATGGTATAAATTCTGTAATCATATCTCCTGAAGGCTGTCATACTCCTTTCATTGCCAAGATATGTTTCAATTGTACCAAAAATATGGATGAGTATGAAGCATGCATCATGGGTCTCAAAGATGCTATTGACCTAAGAATCAAGTTCTTGAGTGTTTTATGAGATCCGACCTTGGTAATAAGTTAAATCAAAGGAGAGTGGGACACAAAGCATCCTAATCTCATCCCTTACAAAGAACATATGCTGACATTGCTTCCACACTATGAAGAAGTCACCTTTGAACATTTTCCACGAGAAGAGAATCAGTTAGCGGATGCACTAGCTACTATGTCATCCATGTTCAAGGTCAGATGGGACAACGAAGCTCCTCAAATCACTATTGAGAGATTGGATGAACCAACTTACTGCTATGAGATTGATATTGAAGGGGTAATAGACAAACCTTGGTTCCATGAAGTGAAAAGGTATCTCGAAGCTCAAGAATACCCTGAGGAGACATTTGTAAATGTTAAGAAGTTTCTGAGAGGGTTCTCTGCAAAGTTCTTCCTCAGTAATGGAATCCTCTACAAGCACAACCACAACTCTACTTTGCTTCGGTGTATAGACAAGAGCGAAGCAGAGAGGATTATGGCAGATTTACACGAAGGTACCTTTGGCACCCATTCTAGTGGACACACCATGGCTAAAAATATCCTACGGGCAGGATACTAGGTTAACTATGGAAGTAGACTGTTATCCGTATTCACGGACTTGTCACAAATGCCAGATATATGATGACAAAGTACAAGTGCCTCTGGTTCCCCTGAATGTCTTAACTGCTCCTTGGCCCTTTGCAATGTGGGGCATTAACATGATCGAAGAAATCAGACCTACTGCTTCAAACAGGCATCACTTCATCCTAGTCGCCATTGATTACTTCACGAAGTGGGTTGAGGCTGCCTCATTTTCTTCTGTTACCAAGAATTTTATGGTGCGGTTCATCAAGCATAACCTTATATATCAATATGGTATCCTCGAAAGAATCATTACAAATAATGGTACGAATCTCAACAACACTATGATCACCGAGCTCTGTAAGCAATTCAAGATCCAACGTCATAACTCTTCTCCTTACCGACCGAAGATGAATGGCATTGTGGAGGCTGCTGTTGTACCCTAAAATTTTCCCTCTCATTTATCAAGATTTTCCTCACAAGACTTCTTGGACTCAAGACAAGATTAAGGTTTGTTCAGCTCAAGACACCTCATCTTGCACTGATAACCTAAAATTAGGGTTTGAGTTTACACAAGTATTTTTGGACCACCAATACTTCATGTGACTTTCATACACCATCTTGGACCCCTAATATTGCTCATGTTAAGTTTCAAGCCTTGAATCATATTTTTGCTCAGTCAATTGGACAGTTGACCTAAAAATCAACTGTATTAGGAAAAAGTCAACCATGGCCAATTTACAGTCAAACTTCATAATTTTTGATCCACATCAACATTTTAGACTCATATGTACCATTTGATCAAGTTTGGATCACAACTCCTCAAGAAATTTGATCAAATCATCAAAAGGGCAAAATGGTCAAAATTAGGGTTTTGACTGAGAAAGGGCAATTTCTGATTTTTAACCTAGCCAATGACCAATTGAGTTCAAACATGATTTCAAGGACTTAATGGCATCATCTTGACCTAATCACATAGTTCAAAAGATCTCAAGTTCATTGGATTGACAAATGAATTTTGCAGTCAACTGATCAAAAGTCAACTATACACTGAAAAGTCAAACTTTGACTTTTTGGTCAAAATCAAGTGCCAAGGGTCATATTTCATCAAGATATGTCAAAATATGAAACTTTTTTACCAAGAAAACCAATTTTGGAAATTAGGGTTTTGAATTTGAAAAATTTCATAACTTAGAATTTTTCTAAGTATGGAAATTTTCTTATTTTTCCCCCAACTTTTCACAACTTTTTCACCATGATGCAATTTGATTCAAATAAAAATTCCAACATGAAAGTTGTAATCCACCATGAAATCTACAACTTTGCTTCACAAAGTTTTCCCAAAAGATGCTTGGATCTCAAGTTATGAATTTGTGAATAGAGGTCCATGAACTAAATGACTTAGTGAAAATTTGCCCTAATTTAGGCAGGTTTTTGACCCAACTTCATGGACATTTTCCACCTAGTTCCAAGAGGTATCTCAAAATGAATTTCAAAGATGGATTATAGAGCATATTTAAAGCTTTCTAAAATGTCCAAGAACTCTCCAAGATCATTTATGGTTAGGGAGAATCGAAGAAGAGAAATTGGCATTTTATCACTTTTGTTCATGCCATTTTCACAAAGTGTCAAGTTGCAAATCTGATCTTGGATGCTTGTACCTTGCATTACAGGTCCTAAACTCATTCTACACTCCATAATTAAATGCAAACTCAGAGGTTAAAGGCTTTATTTTCACTTTTGAAGCATTGTACAAGTTGTAATTCCATTTTTGGCCAAAAGTGCACAATGCCATTTTCATAAAGGTAAGCTTTTGCAATTTTGTCAACCTTGAGCTTTGGACCGGTCCCTTTGATGAAAACAAATTCCACAGGCCTCAAGCAATGTATAACAACTCTTATCAGCCCTTGAGGTAGCCAGTACAAGCATGTTGCATAAGTCATGTGACTTTACTTAAAAAGCAAGAAAGTGGGTGAAAAGAAAAAAAGCTTGCACATCAGATGAAGAGTGGACTTTGTATCCATTCTATACAAGTATACAAACTTGTCACAACTCAGAACACAAATTGATAGCATCCAAAACACTCTCAAGCTCAAAAAACACAAAATTCTGCCCAAACATTGCAGTTTTGCAAAATCATTGCCAACTTTATTTTTGCTCGTGCGTTTTGTGGATTGACATTTGAAACACTTCATACACATCCTACCAAAGCTATCCAAGCCCTTGCCCTGCATCTGTAAGCCCTGTTTCAGCCATTGCCATTTTCAAATTTGGAGGTTGCAGCTTGACTTGTGCAGTGAGTTCTGGCCATCCACAAAGCAAACTAGGCATTAGAGTAGCTTGAAGGAAGTTCAAGGAAGCTCACACGATCCTCAGGCCTCACTCAAAGTCCCCACATTGTCATATTCAAATCCAGTTGAAGGAGATATTTTTCAAAACTCTATCTCTCTATTTAGGCATCCTCAAGCCATGATTTGTGAAGGAAAAATGTAGTCCTTAACATGGTGAAGTTGTACATATGCATACTTGTCATTTATATTAACTGAGCTAAGAGAATTTGAAGCTTGAAGTTGCTGAAATAATTAGGTCACGAATTAGGGCTGACAAAATTCTCCCTGATCTTTGAGAGTTAGGTTACAAATTTTATATCATTAGAATCGTGAGATAAAATGCTACATGTTTTGTGTTATAAGTTTTTGTTTTTATGCAAGCAATAGCAAGTTACAGGTTTGAACCATAAGCGCACGAAGGAGAAGCTGAAGGACAGGGACGAAGTGGTTGTCCTGGGCTTTTTGTTGTTTCTGGTCTTTTTGGTTTTGATATTCACACCCCTGGATTACTTTTGCACCCCCTGACTATTTTCTTATATTTTTGCCTTTTGCTTGCATATTTTATATTTATTGCTTGCATTTATTTTTTCTAATGATAAAAAATACCCAAAAATAATTTATTTATTTCCACACTTTTATTTTATTTTTTAATTATTTTTTTGGCATAAATAATAGTTTATTAGGATAATATACTTTATTTTCTTAAATAAATTGTAAATACAATTTAAAAATACTATACATTTTTATTATGTTATTTATATACATAAAATATTTATTTTCATATATATATTTTAATTTTTAATATTGACATATAATATTATTTATTATTTACTTGTACAAAAATGGACAAAATATTAATATAGAACATATATTTTCTTTAATAAAAAAATTAGGGTTTCCCCCTTTCAAAAATAATAATATTATTTTTCCTTATTTTCTAGGGTTTAATCAATTTATTTTCTCATAAAAAAATCAAATACAAAACATTTTACATAAATACATTTTTATTGCATTTTACATATTTATACATTTATTTAATTCGCACAATATTCAATTGGATTGTAATAGTATTTTTAGGGTTTATTTTGTGCAATATCCCCATTCAAAAACTTGTATCCCCCCTCCCATAATAAATTGTTGTAATAGCTTAGTTTACATTTACGCAATTTATCGCATTTATACCATGTTTAGTAAACTAGGGTTTGCATGACAAGACCAAAAATAAAACAAATAGAAAAGACCTAATGCAAGAAAAATGCATGAAAAATGACACACATTGCACACAAGCACCCTTAGGGTTTCACCCACTTGGTTGCCTAAATTAAAATGGCCATGTTACGCATGCGAAGTATCTTGGCAAAATAAAACAAAAATAAGATCATAGTCCCTCGATGACGCTATCAAAGGTTGCCTAAAAACAAAATGATCTTGGTCCCTCCAAACATGCCAAGATACTTGGCAACATTGCTATCATGGTCATACGATGACCCACGCCCGTCCCGTTTACATCCAAAGATAGGGTTGTTTACCAAATCAATGGTAAATCAACAATGTCAAAGGAATAAAAATGCATAGGAAAGACATTTGAGTAGGTAGATAGCTTCTAAGTTACTTGCTCCATTTCAAAACAATCCTTGCTATTTTCAAAAACAAACACACACACATTTCAAAACATCTTACAAAACATTGAAACATTTTTCAAAAGACAAACATCTTTGTATACATTCTTACGAGCGAGAATCATTACAAAGATTGCCTAAACAATTGGCCTCTTTTCAAAATACTTTCAAAACCACACCAAACATAAAGCACCATTTCAAACAATTTCAAAAGCAAAGCAAGTTATCTAAGCAAGTAACTAAGAGCCCATGGAAAACCATGGATGAAAAGGGTGCTAGCACCTTCCCTTTTCATAATCTACCCCCCGAACTCAAGAAAACATCTCAAAGGTCTTTCCTGTGCTTTTTTACCTTTCCTTTTGGATAAAATAAAAGTCGGTGGCGACTCTTGCTAAACCGCGACATTTGCGACGAAACGCAAAACCTCAAGTCAGTTCTCCCACCGTATCACAGTTGCTAATAATAATATTAAGAAGATCATCCCGAAGATGACGGTGACATATAAAGACTGGCATGAGATGTTACCATTTGCTCTTCATGGTTACCGCACCTCAAAACATATGTCAACAGGAGCAACACCTTTCTCTCTGGTGTATGGTATAGAGGTTGTCCTACCTATTGAGGTCCATATCCCTTCTTTGAGACTCATGAAGGATGCAGGGCTGAACAAAGATGATTGGATCCAAACCCGACTTGACCAAGTGAACCTGATTGATGAAAAAAGGCCCGTGGTTGTTTGTCATAGTCAGATGTACCAAAAGCGCATGATTAAGGCATTTAACAAAAAGGTCAGACGTCAGGTGTATCAAGTTGGTGACCTGGTAATCAAGCGCATCATACTGCCGCAAGGTGATCCCAGGGGCAAATGGACTCCCACATACGAAGGGCCATTTGTAATCAAGAACATATTTTTTGGCGGAGCCATGATCTTAAACACTATGGACGGTGGAAACCTTCCGCACCCTGTAAACGCAGACATAGTTAAAAGATACTACACATGAATAAAGACCCACTAGGTTGACTGGCCTAGGAAAAAATAAGGGCATCCCGGCGAACCAAAAAGGTTCGGTCAAAAATTAGGGATAAATACAAGAATTTGTACACCTGGCAAGTCGAAAACCTGAAAAGGAAGCTTGGGCAAAAAAGGGTATCCCGGTGGACTGAAAACCCGAAAGGGCAGTCCAAGCAAAAGTTAGGGATTTAAAAGCGTATAACTATGTCTCGTTGGGTCACCTTGCAACCAGACTTCAGTATCAACTATCAAACTCAAACGATACCAGTCAATCAAGTCAACTTCGGACAAGTAGCAAAGTGATGAGACGCTCAAAGACATAAGGGCAATAATATAATTAAAACTCAATGGGATTATTACACATAGCTGTTTTCCCTTTGTACATTATTTTGTATAGTTTTCATTTTCATGACGGCATTTTTCTACTAGAATGTTAGTCTCTTTGTACAAAAAACACCTATTATAGGAAAACTTCAAAATCAATGCAAAACACTTCTTTGAAAGTACAAAACTTTTCGTTTTCATTTTTTCTGTTTTGTTTTGCAAAAAATGTCCAATGATTATTTTTGACATATGCATTTGAATTTGATTACTGTTTACAAATACTTGCATAAAAAACAAAAAGACAGTTGCTAATGACTTTAAGAAACGGGACAAAATCTAAAAAGCCATTTGTAGTCCCCGCAGTTATGTTTTCCAGCAGGAACAAAGGCAGAGACGTCCTACTGCAAAGTCACCACTACCTCCCCCACATACGTCCTAGTGATGTCTATGTCCCTGAAGAGTGAAAACAACCAAAGTTTTGACGTCTTCTTCCCTAAGCAGGAATTACCTCCTCTAGAAAAGTTTCCTCGGAGAGCCGAAATCCATGTTCCAGCTAAGTTCTATAATCTCAAACAGTTTATAAAGCCTCATCCCCGGTAGAGTTCATTTCTCTAGCTGCAGAAGTTCATCCCCCAATAGAGTTTATTTCTCTATATTAGTAAGATCTTCCAATAGTTCATCGTCTCCTCGGCGGAACATTCTCAAGTAGAATCCAAAGATCCCCGATAGAATACCCTCAAACGGAAAGAGGAAATCCCCAGTAAATCGTCTTCATTTGTGATTCCCAGCGGAAATAAAAAAATCACTTTCCTCATCTACTAAACAGCAGTCCGGGACTCAGCTTCCCAGTACTCTCCAGCAAGCAGTTGGGGATTTATTTTCCCAGACTAGAAAATGTCGCAATAACATTCCACGTTCATACATTATGGCATACGCATACGTATTGCATACATCACAATCACACTTATTTTGAGAACGTCATTACACAATGCATTTCATACATCATTACGTTGTATATGACTAACTCTTTACCTTTTCAGGAAAAATCAATCAACAAACATCACAAACTACTTATATGACCTGACAATCTTTTCAAAGGATAACTCTGACGAAAGGCTATTCCAGCATTTTCTTCAGAAGATCATATTCAAGACCTCTGCTATTTTAGTTTAAATCGACCAATGATTTATTCTGATTCATTTCCAGTAGACTTTTCATCGGTTCAGTTAAATCAACCCTAAGATTTTTCTGATTCTTGTCCAGTCAAAGACTTCTCTGGTTCAGTTAAATCAAACCTAAGATTTCTCTGATTCTATTCCAGTTGAAGATAACTCAATACCTCTACTGGTTCAGTTTAAATCGACCATTGATTTATTCTGATTCATTTCTGGTGGATACTTTCTTTGGTTCAGTTAAATCGACCAATGATTTATTCTGATTCATTTCCGGAGGATGCTTTCTCTGGTTCAGTCAAATCGACCCTAAGATTTTTCTGATTCTATTCCAGTTAAAGATAACTCAAGACTTCTACTGGTTTAGTTTAAATCGACCAATGATTTATTCTGATTCATTTCCGGTAGATTCTTTCTCTGGTTCAGTCAAATCGACCCTAAGATTTTTCTGATTCTTATCCAGTTAAAGATAACTCAAGGCCTCTACTGGTTCAGTTTAATCGACACTAAGATTTTCTAATTCTTATCCAGTTAAAGATACTGTAAATCCTGGAGTCCGACCAGATAGCAGTTTACTAATTACTATGAAGCCTGGACCCGACCGGATGATAGTATAATCTATGACACCGAAGCCTGGACCCGACCAGATAACAGTATACCTCAGATTCAAGCTGAAGCCTGGATACGACCAGATAATAGTTCAATGTCTATAATTACTGTGAAGCCTAGAATTGACCAGATAGCAGTTAATTTCATATTCCCCGATAAGTCGCTGTGAAGCCTGGAATGCGACCGGATAACAGTCAGCCTCATTATCCTCAACAAGTCACTATGAAGCCTGGATCCTGACCAGATAACAACTCGCTTTCGTCTCTCCAGTCAAGAGATATCTCCCCAGTAGAGTAATGGACAACCGAAGCTCCTAGACTCTATTCCCCTAAAACATTCCCCATCGGACTCCTCCTCAAACAGCAGGAATAGGAATCCCCATAAAGAGACTTCTTATGAAGTCAACATCTACTTTGGATGGCATATCTAAGCCCATCTCCGACGATTCTCCGTCATATTCCTTCGATGGCATATTTAAGCTCATCTCTGACAGTCTTATGTCATCCTTTCCAAATGGCGTCTGTAAGCCCATTCTCGATATTATTCACCAACAATATCACTTCAGACGAGTGTAACTTTCTGGGCACTCCAGTGTTCAATCATCTTCCACCTTCAGATCACGAAAGGCAGACACGCCAATCTAAATCCTCAGGTTTAAGAAGATTGAACAGGGGCAGCTGTTGTACCCCAAAATTTGCCCTCCCTTTTTACTCAACACATTCCCATTGCGGTCCCTAACTTGCCCAAGGATGACCAAGAATTGACCAGTCAAATTCTCCTCCTAAAGCAATGAATCTCTAACTAGGGTTTCAATTTTCATCAAGATGTGTGAGCTCCTATGGTCTCAAATGTTTGCCATGGTCCTAATATGTCCTCAAGATTATCCATTCTAAATTTCATGCCTTGCACAAAAAGTTTGTTCAGTCAACTGCTCAAATGCCTAAAAATCAACTATATTAGGTCAAAAGTCAACTGTGGCCTATATACAGTCAAACTTCAATATTTTTGGTCAACATCAACATTTTAAAGTAATATCCATCATTTGATCAAGGGTTGATCATGATTCCTCAAGAAATGCTCCTAATTCATCAAAAGTCAAAATTGCTAATTAGGGTTTCTATAGGAAAAGTCAACCAAACTTTGACCAGGCATAACTTTCTCATACTTTATCAGAATTTTTTTCCAACAAAGCTCATTTTGAAGAGAATCCAATTACCTATAACTTCTCTTCATCCCCAGAGTTCAAGAAATGCACCAATTAAAAGATACAAGCTTATACATTATGAGTCCTTTCAAAAAGTCAACAAAAACACCTTTTGGGTCAAAGCTTGGTACATGAACATGGAAGATTCAATTGAGATGAAATCAAAAGGGTTGTTTAGAGGACATCCTAAGCTCTCTAAAAAGTCCAAGAACACCCTCATAGGGTTAAAATTGAGAGACATATGCATTGCTAAAATTGAACAATTTTTGGAAAAGTGCATGAAGCCAATATGGAACAAACTTGGATTTTTCCAAATGGGCCTATCTTTTTATGTTTGAAACTTATTTCCAACATTGTACACGACCTCTAAGCCCACCTATGCATTATTCTATTATTTATGCTATTTATTTTTAAATTTTATTCATTAAAATTCAAAATTAAATAAGTAAATAATGGAAATAATAAAAGATTGGATTGAGATCATATTTCCATTAAATATTGGGCAATATATTCTGATTATAGATAGGGGAAACATGCAAGGCCATGAAAGGGAGAAATCTTCAAAAATGGAAAGTTTGGAAATCAAATATTTCTTTCGTGAAGGCATTGATATTTTTCCACATTTGTTGACCTAAAGAGATTCAATATATATGCACAAACATGCCAGCCAAAGAACACACGCGCAACTAGCCTCAAACAGAACCCTAAAGTTTCAAAAAAATTTCAAAGAAGTGCAACCTTGGTTCGCTCGGTCTAGCCAACCTCAGTCTGATCCAAGCACTCAATCATCCTTCTGAGGACCCCATGGGTTGAACCAACCCAATCTTGAAGGCCAAAGCATACAGGATCATCCCTTCCAATAACTCACGATTTGGTAAACTTCTCAAACTTTAAACTTTTTATTTATGGCATATAAATGATATCTCTACATATATTTGTGTTTAATATCATGTTTGCAAGGGTTTAGAACCATTATATGTAAGCTCTGACGTCAGAACCAAGAAGTGCCATTGTTAGGGCACAAAGTTTATTTTTCTTCATATCTGAATTTGTAGGTCGTTCCAGTCAATAAAAACATCACCATCGTGATTGCAGACCCCAAATTAGGGGGGTAAGGTACCCTTTGCGTCTTTATCTTGCATGATTTGCAGGTTTTCGTTTTTGGCTAGCCGGAGATGGTGACCGGAGCCACCGTCTGAGGTGGTTTAACCGGCTAGAGACCTTGCGTGGCACAATGGGACCTTTTGGTTGGTTGGTTCAAATATCAGGGACCTTACAGCGCGCGCGTGTCTTGCTGACTTAACCGTTTGATGGGTTTTCATATTATATTGTTTTTTCTTTGTTTATATACATGAATGAGCAGGCAACCCAGATGGCAAGGCAAGAAAGCATATGAGGGAAGGAACCTGGGTTCGAATCTCAGGTCCAACGTTCTTGCATTTTTTCTATTATTTCAGGCAGATTCGCTGTGGTGCATGGCCAAGCACGCACCTTGCACCCTCATATCTAGCCATCAGATCTTCATTGATCCAGATCCAGCGCTCCTGGAATGCTTCCTCATGGTGGACCCTCATGCGTATCCCCCACTGGATCAGGCAGGCACTGGGCTTTGCATGTTCTGGGCCTAGACCAAATTGCAGCGCCACACCCCTCAATTGCTTCCTACTATCAGGCCCATTTCATTTTTTTGTTTAATTTACTTTATTTTATTTTTAATTAGTTTATGTTTTTTTAAATTCATTCTTATTTTTAAAATCAACAAAAATCACAAAAAAAAATAGAATTAGGTTTTTCATAATTAAAATTAATTTTTGAAAATTAATTAATTTGATTACTTTAACTTGTTTCTTTAAATTAAAATTCATTAGAAATTAGGTTTAAATTTCAAATCTTTTTCTCAATAAAATACCAAAAATATTTTATTAAATAATCAGATTTTTAGGACTTTTCAACTTGTTCCCGTCTTGATCTTCGCGCGTTTATATTTATTTTCCATTTTATTTTTCTTTTCCCATTATGTAACTGTTTCCCGGTTTGTAATAGCTTTAATTAGGTTTAAAATTCCGCATTTTATTTTCTTGTGCTATTTATGTAATTGCACCAAGACCTCGTAATAGCTTAGGAATTTATTTTTTGTGATATATTTTCCGCACTATTAACTACTTAGATTAATAGGATTACATGAAAAAGACTGAAAAGAAAACGATTAAATAACCCTAATGCGCAAGATAAATGAACTGAATCAATACACTTGCACATGCTCACCTCTAGGGTATCTCCCACTTCGGTTGCCTTCGAAAATAGTCACAATTCTCGAAATGTGAGAATCTTTAGTGGCTGCCCTTTAGTTCAAAAGATCATAAGTCCCTCGATGACCCTTTCGACACTGCCTCGGTTAAAAAGTGATCTTAGAACTTTAGGACAATTACTAAAAGTTCTCGCCCAGTTACCTTAGTAACCATAAACGTCCCTTCGATAATCCCTCAACATTCAATGATAGGGCTACCTACTCACTAATAGTAGGATAACACTATCTAAAGGAAAGGAGGAAAATAACATCTTTTTCGAGTAGGTAGATAGCTGTTAGGTACTTGCTCAAAAACCATTTTTTCACACTACACTTTCAAAACCATTTTCAAAAAACGCTTTATCAACACTCTTGAGGACTGATACAAGAGTTAGCATAAAGAAAACAAAATTTTCAAAACACACAAACACGAAAGCAATTTTCAAAATGAGCAAGTATCTAAGAGTCCGTGGAAATCCACAGACGGAAAGGGTGCTAACACCTTCCCTTTCCATAATCTACCCCCTTACTCAGAAACTCTCGAAAAATGTCTTTTTCTATTCTTTTCACCCTTTCCTTTATTGGATAAAAGAAAAGTCGGTGGTGACTCTTGCTTACCGCACATTTGCGAATATAAAACACAAACCAATATAACAGTCGGTTTTGCCACCGTATCACACATGGACTTGTTTGAAACCTAAAAAGTTAAGTCAAAAGTCCAAAATTTCAAGTTTGCTCATTTTGCATTTCATGCATTTCCTTAAAATTTCCCAACTTGCACTGATCATAACTCTCACAATTTTAATCTTTTGAAGGTAATCTGGACTTTTTGGAAAGCTCAAGATGTCCTCTATAATTTCTCTTTTAATCATTTTTGCATTTGAAGACTTTATCGTGATGTAAGGTGCCTTGACAAAAAGTGTCTTTTTGTTGACTTTTGAAATGACCTGTAATGTATTAGCTCATATCTTTCAAATGAATCACTTTTTGGACTTGAGCATACATATACAAAGTTGCAGAGAATTGAATTTCCTTTAAAATTGTATTTGGTTGGGAAAAAGTTGATGAAGCATGTGAAAGTTATGCTTGGTCAATGTTCAGTTGACTTCTCCTAAGGAATCCCTAATTTGGCAACTTTTGACCTTTGATGATTTGAGGGCTTTCTTTAAGGAATCATGACCAACCTTTGGTCAAATGATGAATATCACTTCAAAATGTTGATGTTGATAAAAAATCTTGAAGTTTGACTGCATGTTGACCATAGTTGACTTTTTATCTAATACAATTGATTTTTAATCATCTGAGCTATTGACTGAGCAAACTTGTGATACAAGGCTTGAAACTTGACATGAGCATTTTTAAAGACATATGATGAACCATGGAAATCATTTGAGACCTCTGAAACCCAATTTTCTTTGTGCAATATGAAACCATAATTGTAGACCCATTGCTTAGGAGGAGAGTTTGTCTGATCAACTCTTGAGAATCCTTGAGCATTTGAGAACCCTAGAAGAATGTCTTGAAGAAAATGGGAGGGAAAATTTTGGGGTACAACACATACCACAATACAAGTTCATTAAAATTTATTGTCCCATCACTAATAAAGTTGAATTCAGCAAATACGTCATTGTGAAATAGTTAGAAGCATGGGCGTGGAGAAATTCTCAGTCTAACTCTGGTGTAGTGTTAATACCTGAGGTAACTTCTGAAGATAGTTCAGAATTTGAAGATTCTGAAGTTGAGTCAGAGTCAGAAGGAGACTCTGAAGACGACTCAGAGTCAGAAGATGATTCTGATTCTGAAGGTGAATCTGATGATGATCCAGATTCTGATAATGATCCAGATTCTGATGATGGTCCATATTCTAGAGGTGGTCCAACTTCTAAGGGATGTCCAGAAGGTGATATGGTTCCAGAATCAGAAGGAGATTCTAAACAAGTCTAGAAGCCACAGAAAATCAGACAAATACCAAGGAGATTCAGAGTTTGACATGTTCCAAGATATTGAAGTAGACCCTGAGGGAGAAATCGTTCAATGTGACATGTTAGTAGAATATGAACCAATTAGTGTTGAAGGAGATCTCAAGAAGAAAGTGTGATTGAAGGCCATGAAAGAATAACTTGAGGCTATAGAAAGAAATAAGACCTGGGAGTTAACTAAGCTTCCAAAGGAGAAGAAATCCATTAGCATCAGAAGGGTTTTTAAGATAAAGTTGAATCCAGATGGATCAATTGGAAAATACAAAGAAAGGTTAGTAGCTAGAGGATTTTTACAAAAATTTGGACTAGATTACTTCGAGGTGTATGCGCCTGTAGCTAGACATGAAACAATCAAATTGGTTATTGCTATAGCTGAAAAGAAAAATTGGCCTTTGATACATCTAGATGTGAAATATGTATTTCTGAACGGTTTATTATAGGAAGAGGTATACGAGTCACAACCTCCTGGATTTGTGAAAAATAATCAAGAAGGGATGGTGTACATATTACATAAAGCATTGTTTGGACTGAAACAAGCACCCAGAGCTTGGAATCTGAAAATTAATTCATTTTTTCAGCTGCAAGGATACAAAAAGTGTGAGATGGAGTATGGCATTTATGTTCAGCATACTTCTGAAGACAATATGATTCTAATGTGTCTTTATGTTGATGACATGTTGCTAACAGGGAGTTGCTCGATAGTCAAGTTCAAGAAGGTGCTGATGAATGAATTTGAGATGAATGATCTAGGAAATATGGTGTATTTTCTAGGGATAAAGATTATGTACTCTGAGAATGGTATAATTTTGCATTAGCTGAAGTATGAGTTTGAGCTTCTGAAGAGATTTAAGCTAACAAATTACAAGTCTGCAATCACACTCGCTGAGATAAATCACAAGCTGGATTCTGATGTTAAGGGTGATGATGTAGATGCTTCAATTTTTAAATAGTTTGTTGGCTCATTGAGATATCAGTGTAACACCAGACCTGCTATTTATTATGCTGCTGGAATGGCGAGTAGGTTTATGAACAAACCGAAGTGGTCATATTGACAAGTTGTTGTTAGAATATTGAGGTACGTTAAGGGGACTCTGAGGTGTGAAGTGTTGTTCCCTTCTAGTGTTAAATCTTACTCAGATCTGATATGCTATTCAGACTCTGATTGATGTGGAGACAGAGTTGACAGAAGAAGTACTTACGAATATTTTTTTTAAGTATTTGGGAAGTCGCATTTCTTGGTACTCCAAGAAGCAATCTGTGGTTTCGTTGTCAACTTGTGAAGCTGAATAAATTGCAGGTGCTTTGACTGTGTGTTATGTTGTTTGGTTGATGAATTTGTTGCAGGATCTGAAGATCAAGGTAAACAAATCTGTGAAGTTGATGATTGTCAACAAATCAGCTATAAGCCTTGCTGTATGAGAGAAGCAATCACATTGACACTAAGTTCCATTTCTGATAAGTCAAGTCTAGAATGGAGTGCTGGAACTTGCACACTGTAGCATCCAAAAGCAATTTGTAGATGTTCTGACGAAAGCTGTCAAAACTGAACACTTTATCCGCTTAAGGGATGAAATTGGTGTTGTAAAATTTAGTTAGCTGAATATGAATTAAGTGATAGTGTTAGAAGTAATTCATATTCAGAAGTATTTGTGTTAGTCAGAAGCAAAAACTTCTGAGGTTGCGTTTCAGAAGTACGTTTAGCTTCTGGAGTCCTAATTTATTTTGTTAGATTAGCTATTAAGTATACTTTTGTTAGGGCCTACGTGACAGTTTATTTTGTGTATTTAAACAAGTTTGTGACTAGAGTTTTGTAATATAATTGTTAATAGAGTTTCTTTCTCAAGAAATTTATTACAACCGTCTTTCTCTTTCTCTTTTTCCATCTTTATTTTTTATCTTCAACTTTTCTACACTAATATATTATTTATTCAATGAATCTAAAAATTAAAATTTATTTATAAAAGAGAATGGAGGAAACATATAAATGCTCCGCGTTCGTGTAAGTATCATATATGATAACAATCATCCAGAAAAATACATTCAAACAAACTTCTACGTGATATAATATTACTGTTTTTTTCGAATTATAAACTTTCTGAGACCATTAATATATTTTAATAATAATTACATTTACGAGTGATTATATTTTTAAATCGAAAAACTATATATAATTTTAGTTTTTTTTATTTTAAATTCATCTCAACTTTATGACAGTTAAAATTTTGAATATCTTAAATCATGTAGTACAAATTTAATATACAACATGCTAGTTTAACCTATACATGAGCATCCATTTTATTATTCACAACATAACCTACAACTTTAATGGAATCAACATCCCATGATCTTATTATTTTTTAGAAACCATTTCTTCCCACATTTTCTACCATATCGTAAGACTATTCTCACTTCTCAGCCCGTTCAAATTCTTTCATTATAAGCCGTAAAATAACCTCATTAATCAATTTAAATTTCTTCAACTAAAGTTACGTGAACTCTATAAATAAAATTGGACAGCATGATGAAAAATAGTAAAATTATTCATTAATAGAGAGCAGAGGATAAAATAATATTTTAATAAGTTGATTGTTATAGTGAAGAATAAGGTGACCATGCATATATGAAAATACTAATATACTAGTAGTAATTAGAGGAAAATGAAAGTATGAATGGAGTTAATGATTTAGTTTTGTGTGGTGGGTTATTTTTTAATCTGAAATGCGTATTTTACTCCATGAATGAAATTAGAAACAGAAATGATTGGTGTGTAGAGAAAGAATGAATGAATGAGTGATAGATAGATAGTCCGTAAATTTCTCATCTCTCTCTTCTCTCCGATGGTCCCAATTGGGTGTCATGCTTGTTATATTCATTTCATTTGAATTAGTTATCTTCATTTCCACGACACTATTACCCCAAACCCAACCTAGGTATTCATCTATCTTCACGTCAATTTCTTCTTGTTATTATTGATTTATAACTTGTTCAATGCCTCTGCGCGTAATTGCAGAGATTAATTGTGTGTGTGGATAATTGATCTATGGTTTTCATTTTTGTTTGTAAAATTATTAATTAAATATATATTTTTTATCAAGCTAGCTGATCATATTAGAAGAAGATGGCAGACGCTGAGGATATCCAACCTCTTGTTTGTGACAATGGAACAGGAATGGTCAAGGTAGATTATAGATCATATTTTCTTCTATAATTTCAATTTATTGTTATGTAAGATGATACATTTATTTACGCCATTGCAATGTACTCATTTTACAGGCAGGTTTTGCTGGAGATGATGCCCCACGCGCTGTGTTTCCGAGCATTGTAGGTCGTCCACGTCATACCGGTGTTATGGTTGGCATGGGCCAAAAAGATGCATATGTTGGTGATGAGGCACAGTCTAAACGTGGTATCCTCACTCTCAAGTACCCAATTGAGCATGGTATTGTTAGCAATTGGGATGATATGGAAAAGATTTGGCATCATACCTTTTATAATGAGCTTCGTGTTGCACCTGAAGAACATCCAGTTCTCTTAACAGAAGCTCCTCTTAATCCCAAGGCTAATCGTGAGAAGATGACTCAAATCATGTTTGAGACTTTTAATGCTCCGGCTATGTATGTGGCCATTCAGGCTGTTCTTTCACTTTATGCCAGTGGTCGAACAACCGGTAAGCATGAGTAGTAGTAATTCATGGTCGGTCTAGTAATGATGCTGATTTATTTTGCTTATTTTTTGTGTGCAGGTATTGTGTTGGATTCTGGTGATGGTGTCAGCCACACTGTCCCTATTTATGAGGGTTACGCCCTCCCACACGCCATCCTCCGTCTTGATTTGGCCGGCCGTGACCTCACTGATTTCTTGATGAAAATTCTGACAGAGCGTGGCTATTCTTTTACCACATCAGCAGAGCGTGAAATTGTGAGGGATATGAAGGAAAAACTGGCTTACATTGCTCTTGATTATGAGCAAGAGCTAGAGACATCCAAGACCAGCTCTGCAGTGGAGAAGAGTTATGAATTGCCTGATGGTCAGGTGATCACTATTGGTGCTGAGCGTTTTAGGTGTCCAGAGGTTTTGTACCAACCATCCATGGTGGGAATGGAAGCGGCAGGAATTCATGAGACCACATACAATTCCATAATGAAATGTGATGTTGACATCAGGAAAGACCTGTATGGTAACATTGTCCTTTCAGGAGGTACAACCATGTTCCCTGGCATTGCTGATAGAATGAGCAAGGAAATTTCTGCACTTGCACCTAGTAGCATGAAGATCAAGGTGGTAGCACCACCTGAGAGAAAGTACAGTGTCTGGATTGGTGGTTCTATCTTGGCTTCCCTCAGCACTTTCCAACAGGTCTGTTATTTTACCTAAGCACCGACATCTCTGAAAAAAAGACGTGCCCGTATTGGTATCAGAGAATTGTATCAACACTTATAATTATTGTTTAATTTATTCTTTATTTTAAATTATTATTGGTATTACTGTGTATCAGTGTCAGGATGGTATTTGAATATGTGTGTGATAGTTTTTTTTAACTATAATTGCTAACGAGTAACATTGATTATTCTTTTCCTTTGTGTGCAGATGTGGATTGCAAAGGCTGAGTATGATGAGTCTGGACCATCAATTGTGCATAGGAAGTGTTTCTAAATTGTTTCAACAATAAGGTTATTAAAGGAAAAAGCTGCTCTTTTGTAACCCTTTCAATCTAGCTTTTATTATTTGTTCATGTTATTTTCCAGGAATTCAGCGTCAAATGGTCCAATTTTTTTCTCCCCATTATTATATGTATTTTGATAAGTTTATTAACATTCATTAGGAGTCTAATTTAGCTGAGACTATCAAATGATATATGTATATTGGTTCTTCATATGCAAGTTACAATGTCAATCTTTTAAAATTTAAATTTTATATTTTTAGTGTAACTGATTTTTAAAATTTACAATGGTGATCAACCGGGACATAATATTGAATTACTTGTATATTGGTGAGTCATTTAATTGACCCGCCTAAGGATTAATATAATATCTAATCTATATATAAAAAAAAAATAAGATATCCATGTATTCGTAAATATTAGTGTGATATATGAAATTATTAACTGTTGTTTGTAATTTTTGAAGAAAAAAAAATTGTTGTGCGAAATAAATTATATTGCTCTTTGAAAAAAAAACTATGTTTAATAAAATTTTTAAAATGGAAGAATTATTTAAATGACATTTTTAAATAATAATAAATAATATGTGTCATACATAAATTAATCGAATGAGAAAATATTGTAAACAAATAAAAAAGTTAAATTTATATATCATGTTTAATAAATAAATGAATAAGTTATTAAAGACATGAAAATTAAATTTATTTTTGCAAATATAAATATACTATAAAATTGTAGTTTAGCCAACTATTACATAAAAATGGATTCATTTTGAAAATAAATGACACATTTGGATGATAGTATTTGGGTCAGAATTAGAATTTGGAACAAATTAATTAATGGTCTGTTATGTATTGACATGTTTGTTGCGTGTTTAAGTATAAACTGACCATAATTCATAAGTTGTTAAATTCTTTGATAAATATATTACGGAGAATGCCAATGATAATATATACACTTAATGAAAATGTGACTTAAAATTAGTAAGTTATTGGAAAATTTAGTTATAAATTGACTGTGTGTTAATAATCTGATATTTTCGTATTTTCCATTTACATTCGATGTAAATATATATTCAATGACACTTATTGTTTTCTAAAATATTATCTATAGTGTCAAATCAGTCTAGTAGACTGCTTTCTCACTAGTTAGATGAAAGAACATATGTTCAACGGTAGATTTCCTTCCATGAACATTGCAAGAAAAAATTCGCCAACATGCTTCAATTTGAAGAGATATACCTACAATCTAGATATTTATTTGATCTCATCAATTGACTCTTGATCTTTCACCGACGCTCTTTCACCGATGCTGACTTAGAAGGAACCATAGTTGTAGTGATTCTATCTTAGTCTTTGTGAATATATTTGAAAGGGTTAATAGCTATTTTGTCCCCTGCCATATAAGCGAGTTTTGAAATACTTCCTGTAAAAACAATTTCAAAAATCCCTCTGCCATATGAAGATTTCTCCGTTTTTCTCCCTCAAAAAGTTTACCATCAATAATCTATTAAATTTCATGTAATTTTCTTCTTGTTTTTAAGGATTTATACATATTTTTGGTAAGGAGAAGTTATATATAAAGCAACAAAGAGAATCATAGTAAGCAGTTATATATACAACGAGAAGTTTAATAATCTGATTTGGAGGAAGCACGATAGCTTTTGCCATGAATTTTTGATAAGGAGTTAGCTAAAAATTGTTGAGTTTAGTGACCAAACTTAAGGCTGTGAGCTAACTTGGCTCGAAATGTGAACCAATGATTCCTTAGGAATATTAAAACAAAATAGAAATAAGCATAAGCAAATCTATAAACATATAGGTTCTGTTAATAATATAAAGTTGTGTTCTTAATCACACTTATTAAGAAAATCCTTGATTGGAGATAAATCGACATTGATATACATTTTGGTTACATTGTAAGTGTTTGTAAAAGAGAGTCGATACTTTTCTACATGTATAAAAATATGACCAGGTTAGAGTATACTCTATTAATGGAAATTTGTATGTATAAAGAAAAGGAAAGAAATTTAAAACAACGTTCTTCTTTAACTTCAGCGTACTAGAGTAAGATGACAATTGGCAAAGACAAATCCTTCTGTTGTTGATGGTAAATGATTAATTACAAGGATTACGCATCCCAAAAGGTATAATTTAGGTTGTTGTTGCTACAAAATATGAAAGAAACATTAACACATAGTAATATAAGCTAAAGTAAGATATATGTGAGATTAGTGTGCATTGGTAGATATCATACATACTCCCAATGTCTCAAGACGAAGTTGGCTGATTTTTACTACCACTATGGGTTTGTGTGTAGCCTATGTCATCAAATTCCTATTATGTCTGAAAAGTGGTTGTAAACATGAGTTGATTGAAGAAAACAAATTTAAAAATTAGTTGGTAGTTTGTAGAAACAAAGATTGACACCTATTAGGATATCTTTCTTCCATCTCTCGGTAATGATATCACCAAAAGATGTGAACTTTATAGTTTTGTCCGGAATCAGATGTTTGTTGTTATCACTAACGATTGTGCCTCCAGTGAATTTCAACAAATATTTGTGTTGGAAAAAATTGGTTTGTACCATATCCCTAAGATTTTGATAATAACAAAGTATTTAAAGAACAATTGGGTATACTAATGTTTGTTCAAGTGTGTAAGACCATATACTAAAATTTATGATACAAGCTAAGTTCTGACACAAAAGCTGAGCATTAAAGAAAAGCTTAAAGGTCCTGAATCTAAAGGATTAGAACCTGAGAATTAGACTCTGAAGACCCAGACTCTGAAGAGGTCAACTACTGAAGACCAGAATCTAAATAAAGTCAACCTTTGAAGACCCGAAATCTGAAGACTCCGACACTAAAGCTGGTCAAACAGAAAGATCAAGAAGACTTTGAAAGGTCATAATCAAACGTTGAGGTTATTTTTTCTTCTTATGATCAGGTGTATAACCAAAAAAAAATTGCATAGACAACAACGATGGATCGAATAATTCCTTTTGAAGCAAAGGAATTCCAAATGACCTTTGCAAAGGATTAACCATATCAAGCAACATTCCAACGTCTCTGATCAAAGATTCTCCAAAGACTCACTTATGCATGAAGTCCTCTTCAATGTCTCTTTTATGTTTCTCTAAATAAGGAGTTGAATTCTTGGAGAACAACAACAAATAATTAACAAACAAAGAGCGAAGGAAGAGAAAACACAAGAAAGGGGGTTTGAATTGAGTTTATAGAAAATATTCCCCTTTATAAATTCTAATCACTCAAATGATAAAAGATATACAGACAATAAAGAGTAAAGAACTCAAGTGATTTATCCAAGTTCACCTTAATAAGGTTAATCATGTCCACTCCTTAAGGTTATTTGCCTTTAACAAGGACTTAATCCACTATAACCAAACTAATTACAAATGCACGGGCAACAACCAATGACTAACAGACAATGACACATTCAGTGATCCAACTTAACATATATAACGTTCATTGACCCAATAGAATCAGATCAATTAAGATCTCCTATCAGGATTTTCCACAATGACCAGCAACCATTGTCTTCTTGAGATCAGACCTTCACTCAGTCTCTCAAGGAACCTTTCAATGATATGTTCAGTGATCCGATTTAACGAATATAATAATCATTGACCCAACAGAATCAGATCACTTAAGATCTCCTATTAGGATTTTCCATAATGACCAACAGCCACTGTCTTCTTGAGATCATACCTTCACTCAGTCACTCAAGAAACCTTTCAATGATATGTTCAGTGATCCGATTTAACAAATATAATTATCATTGACCCAACAGAATCAGATCACTTAAGATCTCCTATTAGGATTTTCCATAATGACTAGTAGCCACTGTCTTCTTGAGATCAAACCTTCACTTGGTCACTCAAGGAATCAATTAACAATGATTGATAGGGTTTTGTGTTTACATGATTTCTTCTTCTAAGCATATTACACAAGTGGTTGAGCAAATATTGTTTAACATAATTTTGAGCAACAACTCTTGTGTTAAACAATTTACATGGAGAGATTAGAATTATAACACAATACGAGCAACAACTCTTGTGTAAATTACAATGTTCTATCAAGATGTATTTGATTAGAAGTTGGGTAGCATCTTGTAGTGTTCTTCTTCTTCATCTTCTTGTTGAGCAAGTTACGAGCAACAACTCCTTGCTTCTTCTGAGATCTACCAAGATGTATATGATGATAGTTTGTGTAACATCTTATAGATTTCTTCTTCTTTATCTTTCTTTTTTCTCTCATTTTCTGTGTAGTGGTCTTCAGCATCTATAACATTGAAGCTTTGACAACTTCAACATCCATAGCTTTTTATCTTGTTATAGAAGAATCACTCTTACATCTTAGAACCTAAGTCTTGGAGTCTTCAGAACTTGTCCCATCAGAACCTTGTCTTCAGATTCTTCAGCACTTGGTCGTAAGAACTTGCTTTTCTTCAAATCATCAGAACTTGTTCAACATAACCTCATCTTTATAATCTTCAAAACTTGGAACACACAAAAGCAAAGCTTTAGAAGGCCTTCAAAGCTTAACCATAAAGTCACGATCAGAACCTCTTGTACTAACATTCCTAAGAACCGTTGCATAAGATGAATTCCAGAATCTTGACTTCAACTGTAACACGTAACCACATGTTTCCTTCTAGTGGTGTTTATGTTCAAAACCTGATGGCATCACACGCCTTGATACCAGAGTTAGAACATTATAGCAGCAACTACACACTAGAACGAAACCAATAAAGTATATACTTGTTTTTTATGATACTATGTAAAGTTATCATAAAAAATCTTAAGTCTAGGTGTAGAAACACTTCTTGTTCTTACAAAGAGTTGTTACTTGTCAAATCAAAAATCACAAGCTAAACTTAGAATATATTAACTTTGTATACTTTAGAAATTATTAAGTCTTAATAGTCTTATGTGTTGTATTTTGTTTAAACCTATGATTGTATACCAATCCTAGTAATCAAACATTCTTTCTCTCTAAGTTAGGTTGTAGAAATCTCTTACTTGTATGCTTGAGCAGTTGAAGTCTCTTGCTTGTGTGCTTGAGCATATGAAGTATCTTACTTGTATGTTTGAGCATCCGAAGTCTCTTGTTGTGGGCTTAAGCATTAGAAGTCTCTTACTTATGTGTTTGAGCATTGGAAGTCTCTTGCTTGTGTGCTTGAGAAAATTGTAATCATAAGTGGTTATAGTTAAAATCCCTTATAAGTACAAGGGGAATGGACTACTCTTGATTTGTATGAGGAACCAGGATAACTGCTTGTGTCTCTCTTTCTCTTTCTCTCTAACTCTGGTATTATTTTTATCCGTTGCAAATAACTTACCCTAAATCAGATTCTAGACTTTATGATCATAATATGATAAGAGAGTTTGAAAAAGAAAGAAAAATCTAGCATAATTCAACCCCCTTCTTGTGTTTTTCTCACCTTCAATTCGTGGTTAGAAGATTTGATCACCAATTCTTTCAATTGCAATTGAAAGTTTACTACCGTGTAAGTGTGGTTAACCATTAAAACTGAATGGAATGTCTGCTTATACATTATCGAAACAATGAGGTGTATATCAGTCTCATGTGAAGGAAAAATATGTCAAAAGGTTTTTTTTTACAAAATGTATCATAGATCTATCAAAATAAAAAATAATTTACCAAACCACAAAGCTAAATTATGTGAATAGTATTGTTTCATTCAATCTTCTTCGATTCACCAAATACTGCCTACAACCAGAATTTTTTTTTTCATTTTACAAAATGGCTCATACAACTTAATATGGTCAAAAACATGTTAGTAAACTAGAATGAAAAGGATTGGTAATAGAAAAATGTTACATAAGGTATCGGAAACATACTAAAGTCAAAACATGTTTTTAAACTAGGTCTATAAAAAATATGGTAATAGTATTGTTTTTACAAAATGTTCAATAAGCATATTACAATAAAAAAACATGTTAATGGACCCAGATAGAAAAAAACACAACTTAATAGGGTCAAAAGCATGTTATTAAATTAGAATGAAAAAGATTGGTAATATAAAAATGTTACATAAGGTATCCGAAACATACTAAAGTCAAAAACATGTTTTTAAATCAGATCCATAAAAATATGGTAATTATTTTGTTTTTACAAAATGTTCAACAAACATATTACAATAAAAAAAATGTTAATGGATCCAGATAGAAAGAACTTGTTAATATACTCAAAAACATGTGATTTAAACGGAAAGGTTTCCCAAACCTAATAAATGTAAATACAATCTATTTGACCAAATGTATAGAAAAATAGAGCAATTTATAACAATACCTAAAGATTGATAAAAAGGAAAAAAATAGTATGGATACAAATAATAGTGAATGGAGTAACAGATAACGCAAATTTAGGGTTTGATACACATGATTGGAGGGAAATATATGAAATATACACGAAATAAAATCACATCTTTGTCAAAGACTATCTCGGCTTGAAATGCTCCTTTGTGTTGGAGATGACAATCCATTTATGGTGGACTTTAACACCAATCTTTAGCTCTTTCTTATCATTAATATTCTTTATCTTCTCAAAGGGTCTGGCCATGATAAGCGCAAATGAAGAAACCTTGAAGGAGGAAAGTGAATGAGTGATTTAGGGTCTGATTAAGGGGGTATTGGAAGGAAATTGGAAAAAGGCGTATGAGGTCGAAAAAAATATTGTTAGGAGTGGATTGAAAGAATACTCAGACGAAGGATGTGATGGGAGTAGTAAGTAAAGTAAAAGACAGAGTTTTGTGAAGAAGCGGGAAAAACGTTTATAAATAGAGAGACTGATAAGACGTTTAACATTTTCAAAAATATAAAAGAAGACAAAAAGTTGGAAAGGCGTTGGAAAGTGTGAACAAAAAATTAGAAAGGTGAGAGAAGCTGGAGGGTGATTTCAATTTCTTTGCAACCAGAAAATATTGAAACATAAGAAATGTATGTTGTTGGTGAACAAAAAAATAACGTGTTGCAGAGAAATATTGTAAAATAACATCCCATTTCGGTTACATTTGGATCATCTTACAAACTTAGTTTGAAAAAGAAATTATTGGATTGAAAATAACCTCAAAAGCGTGATGTGTCAATAGAAGAGCAAAAGGTAGCAATGTCTAATCCAAAGCATATTACTTTCTTATATTATAGATTAAATAAATTCATGACGTAGAAATTTAATACATAAACATACATATTATAGAAAGTTGATTTTTATTTTATAAGTCTTAAAAAATAAGTTATAACAATTATTTTTTAATATTATAACAGTTCATTTTCTAAAACATAAAGGTTAATGTTAATAACATACTATCATTCTATAAATAAAATAAGACTTATTAGATGATATATGTTGTACCCCAAAATTTTCCCTCTAATTTCTCAAGAAATCTCTCATAAGATCTCCATTGATTCAAGACTACACAAGGTTTGATCAGCTCAAGACACCTCCTCAAGCACTGACAACTCAAAATTAGGGTTTGAGTTTGTACAAAGATAATTGAACTTATAATGCCTTATATGACCTTCATGGATCATTTTGGATCCCCAAGATTGCTCATGTCAAGTTTCAAGCTTTGGATCACATTTTTCTCAATCAGTTGATCAGTTAACCTAAAATCAACTGTATTAGAGAAAAGTCAACTGTGGTCAATTTGCAGTCAAACTTCATAATTTTTTATCCATATCAATATTATGAACTCATATATGTCAATTGATCAAGTTTGGATCATAATTCCTCAAAGAAATTTGATACCAAAAGGGCAAAATGGTCAAAATTAGGGTTTTGATTGAGAAGGCTCAGTTCTTGACTTTTGACCAAGAAATTGACTTATTGGTTTAAGACATGATCTTAAGGATTCAAATTCACCATCTTGACCTAATTTCATAGTTCAAATCACCTCTCAAGATCATTGGATTGATAGATGAATTTTAGTTAACTGATGAAAAGTCAATTGTACACTGAAAAGTCAAACTTTGACTTTTTGATCAAAATCAAGTTTCAAAAATCATATTTCATCAATACATGTCAATATATGAAATTTTTTCATCAAGAAATTCAAAATTCAAAATTATCTTTGAAAAGTCAAAATTCTAGGACTTAGAATTTTTTCTAAGTGTTAGAAAGTTAACATTTTTTCATAACTTTGTGCCAAATTTCCACCATGATACAAGATGATTTAAGGAAAACTTCCAACATAAAAGTTGTAAATATAAATGAAATCTAAAACATTGTAGGGCATAACTTTTTCTATAAATGCTTGGATTTCAAGTTATGAATTTATGAAGACATGTCCATGAAACTAAAAGACGTAGTGAAAGTTTGCCCTAGTTAGGCAAATTTTTGGTACTAACTTCATGGTAACTTTTAACATGGTTCCAAGTTGATTCTTCAAAAATGTACAACATAAAGGTTGTAGAGGATGTTACAAGCTTTCCAAAATGTCCAAGAACTCATCAAGACCATACTTGAGCTAAGATAATCGAAGGCAAGAAGTTAGGGTTTCAAACTTATTTTGCAAGACATAGTTTGTAATGAACATGAACCAAATCCATAGCCATGCTGCATAATCCTCACTTTGCAGGCCTCAAACTTGTTCTTCACTCCATAATTAATGGTTTACACAACTGATTAAGCCCTTATCCAAGTGTTTCAAGCTTTGTCCAAACCAATTTTCCATTTTGGGAAGAAAGTTCACACTTCCATTTTAGAAAAGTGGCTTTAATCACAATGTCAACTCTTCTTGAGCCCATACATTGTTGCTTCTGACTCCAAAACACTTCAACTTAAGAAGCAACATATCTACAGCCTGCTAACCACCCTACAAATCCTTGTACTTCACATTGAAACCATGTTTGTCAACTTTGCTTAAAAATCAAGTAACCTAGCCATAACATGTGATTTCAAATTCTGAGTTATTTCAAGTCTCAAAACCTTTTGCCTATAAGTAAATACACTATTTGCAAGCTAGTACACAGATTCTTAAGCCCTCAAACCCTCTCAAAGTCAGGATTGCATAAACAACATCCATTATTGCACTTTCTGGCCAGAAATCCTAAACACCTTATCCACTCGTGCGTTTCGTGGCCTTTCACTTCCAAAAGTTCCTAAACATCATCTACAAATAATCCCACACCCTGTTACACGACTGTAACATCTCCATCACCTTCCTCCATAACCAAAAAACAGAGCTTGCATCTTGACTTCTCTAGCACGACTCAAGCATCCATAGCTCAAGATAAGCATTGCATTAGCTTCCCGGGAACTTGAGGAAGCTAACCTGATCATCACCATCACTTGAAACAAGCTCAAACTCATTTCACAATTTCCAGTTTTTGAGGTATTTTTCTGAAACTAGTGGGGCTGCGTTAGAGAAAGAAGTGGATGATATTTTGAAGATAATCAAGATGAGCGACTACAGAATTGTAGATCAGCTACTGCAGATTCCTTCAAAAAAATCTATCTTGGCTCTATTGATGAACTCATATGCTCACAGAGAATCCTTGATGAGGGTACTGGACCAAGCTTTTGTGGAGAGTGATATGCCAATAGACCAATTCAATAGTGTAATAGGGAACATTACATCATGTAATAACTTGAGCTTCTGCGACGATTAATTACCAGATGAAGGAAGGAATCACAACTTGGCCCTCCACATCTCTATAAACTGCAAGAATGATTCACTATCCAATATGCTGATTGATAATTGATCTACTTTGAACGTTATACCGAGGAGTACGCTTATGAAGTTAAAATATCAAGGAACACCTATGCGCCCGAGTGGCATCATTGTGAAAGCGTTTGATGGATCAAGGAAATCTGTTATTGGTGAGGTGAACTTGCCTATTCATATAGGACCACATTTGTTTCAGATTACTTTCCAGGTAATGGATATTGTACCCGCTTATAGTTGTTTGCTAGGAAGACCATGGATACATTAGGTAGGGGCTGTCACTTCAACTTTACACCAGAAACTGAAGTTTGTACGTGAAAGGAAAGTAGTGATCATAAATGGGGAACATGCATTATTGATATCTCATTTGTCCTCTTTCAGCATTGTGGAGGAGGATGAAGCTGTTGTTGGAACCCAGTTCCAAGACTTATCCATTGACAATATAAGAGGAAATGAGAATCATATGGTTTCTCTTAAGGATGCGCAGCAGGTTGTGCGTAAGGGTCATAGTGAAGTGTGGGGACAAATTGTGGATCCACCTGTGAACAGGAACAAAGCTGGCTTGGGGTTCTCTTTGAAGAATGACAATGGTAAGGGCATGAAGTCGAAGTCTGCTGTAAGCAAATATTAAGACATCTTATGTAGCGGGGGTTATCTTCATCCAACTGTTTCCAGGATTAATGCCATTGTGGAAGATGAAACAGAGCAGGAAAGGCCGAATTATGTGACACACGGAGTTAGGGTCCAGAACTTGATCACCATTAATGTTCCTTCTTGCATACATGTTTCAAAGTAATTTATTTTGTTAATCTTTTTGAAAAGATTTCACTCTGCCCAAGGTGGAAGTACTAATGTTGTAGGGATTATCTGTTACTGTGACTTTTAAAATCAATAATAAAAGTTGTCTTTGTTTCCTAAATTGTGTCTTTATTTTTTGCTTTTTCTCGGAAAATGGTAATAAAAAAAACCCTTCAAAATAAATAATAACTGAAATTCAATCTGCATGATCACTTGTTATATGTGTCAGTTTCTAAAAGCAATCATAAATCATATGTGCAGATTAATTAAAAAAAACCCGTTAAATACAATGACCCTGCACCCTCTCCCAACTTTGAATGTCCTGTGTATGGGGCTGAAGAAGAAGATTATGATGAGATTCCAGAAGAGGTATCACGGTTGCTTGAGCACGAGGAAAATACCATTCAGCCATATAAAGAGCCATTGGAAGTGATCAATTTGGGTTCAGAAGAAGATCTGAAGGAAGTCATGATTGAAGCATTGTTGCATCCTGATGTGAAGAGCAGGTTGATTGAGCTGTTGAAAGAGTATGTGGATATTTTTGCTTGGTCTTATCAAGATATGCCTGGTCTAGATACATATATTGTGGAGCACCGTTTACCGTTGAAGCCAGAGTATCCGCCAATCAAACAGAAGTTGAGAAGAACTCGCCCAGATATGGCAGTGAAAATCAAAGAGGAGGTTCTAAAGCAGATTAATCCTGGTTTTCTTGTGACGTCAGTGTATCCTCAATGGATTGCCAATATTTTCCCAGTACCAAAAAAATACGGAAAAGTCCGCATGTGCATAGATTACAGAGATCTAAATAAAGCTAGTCCAAAAGATGATTTTCCATTGCCACACATTAATATGTTAGTGGATAGCACAAAAAAATTCAAAGTATTCTCGTTCATGGACGGATTTTCCGGGTATAATCAAATAAGAATGGCGCTTGAGGACATGGAAAAAACAACGTTTATCACACCCTAGGGAACATTCTGTTACAGAGTGATGCCCTTCGGGTTGAAGAACGCTGGTGCAACGTACCAGAGGGCTTTGAAAATCCTATTCCATGATCTGATGCACAAGGAAATCAAAGTATATGTCGATGATATGATTTCCAAATCCCAGACTGAAGAAGGGCATGTAGAAGATTTGTTGAAGTTGTTTCAGCGTTTGAGGAAGTATCGTCTCCGCTTGAATCCAAATAAATGCACCTTCGGTGTTCGATCAGGGAAATTATTGGGTTTCATTGTTAGCCAGAAAGGAATTGAAGTTGACCCTAATAAAGTCAAAGCAATTCAAGAGATGCCAGCGCCAAGGACTGAAAAGCAAGTCAGAGGTTTCCTCGGGCGTTTGAATTATATTTCCAGATTCATTTCCCACATGACTACAACATATGAACCGATCTTTAAGTTGTTAAAGAAAGATCAAGGTTATGTGTGGATGGATGAATTCCAAAGGGAATTTGAAAGTATTAAAGAATATATGCTTGAACCTCCTATCTTGCTCCCTACTGTCGAAGGAAGACCGTTGATTATGTATCTGACAGTGTTAGATAATTCCATGGGTTGTATTCTGGGACAACGGGATGAAACAGGGAAGAAAGAATTCGCCATTTATTACCTCAGTAAAAAGTTCACTGATTGTGAGTCACGGTATTCCATGCTGGAAAAGACATGTTGTGCTTTGGCCTGGGCGGCAAAGCATTTGCGGCAGTATATGTTGAATCACACTACTTGGTTGATCTCCAAAATGGATCCAATCAAGTACATTTTTTAAAAGCCTGCTCTTACTAGGAGAATTTCCCGCTAACAGATGTTTCTATCTGAATATGATATCGAATACCATACTCAAAAAGCTATTAAAAGTAGTGTGTTGGCAGATTATCTTGCTCACCAACCAGTGGAGGATCATCAGTCTGTAGAGTATGAATTCCCCGATGAGGATGTGATGTTCCTGAAAGTGAAAGATTGTGATGAACCATTTCCTGAGGAAGGTCCTGACCCTGAATCTCGTTAGAGTATGATATTTGATGGAGTTGTGAATGCTTATGGTAAAGGAATTGGTGTTGTGATTGTCACTCCAAATGGACCGCACATTCCTTTTACCGCAAGGTTAACATTTTATTGTACTAATAATATGGCAGAATACGAGGCTTGCATCATGGGTCTCAAAGAAGCTATTGATCTCAGAATTCAAAATCTAGATGTGTATGGTGATTCAACTTTGGTAATAAATCAGATTAAAGGAGAATGGGATACTCGTCACCCCGGCTTGATCCCTTACAAAGATTATGCTAGAAGATTGTTACCCTTCTTTAACAAAGTTGAATTCCATCACATTCCTAGAGATGAAAATCAAATGGCGGATGCTCTGGAAACTCTGGCTTCTATGTACCAAGTAAATACTTGGAATGATATACCTCGAATTACGGCTCGACGACTCGATAGGCCCGCTCATGTGTTTACAACATAGGAGGTAGTAGATGAAAAACCTTGGTATCATGACATCAAGCATTTTCTTCAGACTCAGGAATACCTGATTGGTGCTTCGAAGAAAGATAGAAAGACACTGAGAAGATTGGCTGGCAGTTTATTCCTCAGTGAAAATGTGTTGTATAAAAGAAATTATGACATGGTCTTGCTCAGATGCGTGGATAGACACGAAGCAGACATGTTGATGCATGAGATTCATGAAGGTTCATTTGGCACTCATTCCAATGGACATTCGATGGCTAAAACGATGCTAAGGGCAGGTTACTATTGGCTGACAATGGAATTTGATTGTTATAAATTTGAAAAGAAGTGTCATAAATGTCAGGTTTATGCATATAAGGTCCATGTTCCTCCGACACTTCTCAATTTGATCTCTTCCCCATGGCCTTTCTCTATGTGGGATATTGACATGATTGGGATGATAGAACCCAAAGCGTCGAATAGACACCATTTCATCTTGGTAGCAATTGATTACTTCACCAAATGGGTGGAGGCTGCTTCATATGTCAATGTTACTAAGTAGGTGGTTATGCGTTTCATCAAGAATAATCTTATATGTCGGTATGGTGTGCCGAGCAGAATTTACACCGACAATGGCTCGAATTTGAACAATAAAATGATGACAGAACTGTGCGAAGAATTCAATATTGTTCATCACAATTCATCTCCATACAGGCCAAAGATGAATGAGGTTGTTGAAGTTGCTAATAAGAATATCAATAAAATTATCCAGAAAATGGTTGTTTCTTATAGGGATTGGCATGAAATGCTCCCTTTTGCTCTACATGGATACCGAACATTTGTCCGCACTTCAACATGAGCAACCTCGTTTTCCCTGGTGTATGGAATGGAAGCTGTAATCCCAGTCGAGGTTGAGATTCCCTCTTTGCGTGTGATAATGGAAAGCAAGTTGTCAGAGGCTGAATGGGTCCAGAACCGGTTTGACCAATTGAATTTGATCGAAGAGAAGAGAATGACAACTTTGTGTCATGGACAATTATATCAGAAAAGGATGAAGAAGGCTTTTGATAAGAAGGTCAAACCTCGTGAATTTAGAGAAGGCGACCTCGTGCTCAGAAAGATCATGTCTTTCAACACTGATTCTAGGGGAAAGTGGACTCCCAACTTTGAAGGCCCATATGTTGTCAAGAAAGCCTTCTCTGGTGGTGCATTAATTCTTGAAACTATGGATGGCGAGGAGTTCCCACGTCCCATGAATGCTGATGCAGTCAAGAAATACTTTGCCTAAAGAAATAAAAGAACAGCTCGCTAAGTTGAAAACCCGAAAGGGCAGCTTAGGAAAAAAAGAGCGTCTCGGTAGGCCAAAAACCCGAAAGGGCGGTCTAGGCAAAAATTAGAGACATAAACAGAATAAATTTCCCGCTAAGTTGAAAACCCGCAAGGGAAGCTTAGGCAAAAGTTATGGACTTTTTTGCAAGTAACTACATCAGACGAGACTTGATCATTGGAGCAACAATCTTCTCGGATTCTCATCACACTTCAACAGAAGCTATTGCTCAGGATTTCAAAAGATGTTAGATGGGATAGTGGTCATTGTATCTCAATGTATCTTTTCCATTATATATTACCATTTTCCGAACTTTGTAATTATCCATGGAGTCTCGCCATTCGCAGACTACCATTCTATTAATGAAATTTGAGCTTTTACCCAATTCTTTGTATTTCTTATTTTATTTAGCTTGCAAAGACTCCATTTATTATTGATAATAACTTTCGAAGCAAAAAGGTTAAATAACAAAGTCGATTTTTCAAAAAGAATTTACAATTCGCTTTTACCTTGGAATCTATGATGAAATAATGGCAACAAAAATGGTGATCTCAGGAATGGATAAACTCCAGTTTATTTTAAGAAGTTTTTGTTCCCCTCGGGAAGGTTTACTCAGGATGATTCATCGTATTGGGTTCGTGACTCCAGTATCCTCGGTCAAGTTTGGATTCATTTCTCCTCTTTTCTGAATTTTCATGATGTGAAGTTTCAATCCAAGATTTCTCCGGTGAAGTTTTCGTTCGGTCTAATGGAAGTCCTTTTTCTCGAGAAGTTGGTACCATAATCACTCTTGAAGAGCGAAGGTCCCTGGTTTCGCTAGTGAAGAACATATTATGGTTTTCCCTTTGAAGATGTGGTGTTAATCTCCCCAGTGAATGTTTTGATGATTTGGTGTCCATCTGCTTTACTTGAGACTGGTTTTACAATCCCCATTAGAAGTGTTACTTTTGAAAATGTTTGTTTCCCCGGTGAAGCCTGGAGAAGGATGTTCTATCCCTGTATCTTTACTATTTTACCATTTTGATTTGTTTACTCCCGGATTCTGTTTCTCCCCAGTAAAGCTAAAGCAGGCAGTATGTTTTGTTTCCTCAGTTGGCATTTACTTTTTCTTGGAATGATCATCCTGGATGTGGTTTAGCCGAGTGTTGTTTGTGCCAAAGTTGGTTTTGCTTGGTTACTTCCAGTGTTGTGTATCTGTTTTGTCAGCATACGTTCGATAACACTCATACATCCATACATACATCATGCATAGCTAAAATTGGCAAATCATTGTTTGTTGACATTTTTTAATGTTTTGTTGACATATCACCCTGTTTTGCAGAGTTATGTTATCCTCTCTTCAATAGAGTGTTGGCCCTAAGCAGAAAGTGTATATTCTTTCAATTTCCCCACTGAGTTGTCCCTCGTGGAAGATATTTGCTTTAACCTTCCTATACAGCTCCTTGTTTGGATGGATTTGGTTTTCCCTCTTGAGTTTATTTCTCAAAGGATGTATTTTGGTTGACTGTTCCATTCCAGTTTATTTCTGGTTTGAATCAGTGGTTCCACAATAATATTATTTACTTTGGATTTCTGGAAGCTTCGAGTTTGGTTTGTGCATTTATTTTGCACAAGAAGACTTTATCTCCTCAGCAAGAATATCATGGAATTTCCCCAGGAAGTCATATTTCTTTCCCCAGGAATCCATATTTCTATCCCCGAAAAGTAATTTCTTTTTACAATCCTCCATGACAACAAGTAGCAGGTCTCTTTATTTGAGCAACTTGTGCTTCCCTGTAAAAGTAGACGTAACCCTTTTGCTATCTCCTCTATGAGTGGACAGTTTGCAGTCCGTCGTCAGTTTACACCAGTGGAGGGCAAGACTTTTAAATTCGCAGAAACAACTTGTTGTGAAATCTTTGCAAGTGGAAGTCTCTTTATTTGAGACAGCCTACATCTTACCCTTTCCAGGAAAATTGCCTCGATTAAAGAAGAAGTTGAGACCCGTTCTAGGCGAAATGCCAGAATTCTAGGGAAACTTGTTATCTTTTTGCTACCCTCAGTGAACGTTGGTAGTTCATAGTCAGTGAAAGGCGATGCTATGATATATTCTCTTTCTACCTTCAGTGAAAGTTGGTAGATCACCATCAATGAAAGTTGGTGTTTGTTATCTTTTTGCTACCCTCAGTGAAAGTTGGTAGTTCATTGTCAGTAAACGGCGATGCTATGATATATTCTCTTTCTACCTTCAGTGAAAGTTGGTAGATCACCATCAGTGAAAGTTGGTGTTTGTTATCTTTTTACTACCCTCAGTGAAAGTTGGTAGTTCATCGTCAGTGAACGGTGATGCTATGATATATTCTCTCTCTACCTTTAGTGAAAGTTGGTAGATCACCATCAGTGAAAGTTGATGTTTGTTATCTTTTTGCTACCCTCAGTGAACGTTGGTAGTTCATCATCAGTGAAGAGCGATGCTATGATATATTCTCTTTCTACCTTCAGTGAAAGTTGGTAGATCACCATCAGTGAAAGTTGGTGTTTGTTATCTTTTTGCTACCCTCAGTGAACGTTTGTATTTTATCATCAGTGAATGGCGATGCTATGATATATTCCCTTTCTACCTTCAGTGAAAGTTGGTAGATCACCATCAGTGAAAGTTGGTGTTTGTTATCTTTTTGCTACCCTCAGTGAACATTGGTAGTTCATCGTCAGTGAACGACGATGCTATGCTATTTCTTTTCCTTCTACCTTTAGTGAATGTTAGTGTTGATATTTATTTTCCTTCTACCTTCAGTGAATGTTGGTAGCTCAACGTCAGTGAATGTTGGTGTTGATATTTCTTTTCCTTCTACCTTTAGTGAACGTTGGTAGCTCACCGTCAGTGAACGCCGGTGTTGATATTTATTTTCCTTCTACCTTCAATGAACGTTGGTAGATAACTATCAGTGAACGTCAGTGTTGATATTTCTTTTCCTTCTACCTTCAGTGAATGTTGGTAGCTCACCATCAGTGAACGCCGATGTTGATATTTCTTTTCCTTCTACCTTCAGTGAACGTTGGTAGCTTTAACTCCAGTAGGATTTGGTGTATCCTTTGATCATTTTACCATCCTCTCTGGCTCAGGTCTTTTGATCCACCAGTGATTTATTTTTCGGGTCAGGTCACTCTCTTGTTTCTTTATTATTGTTACATCCCCAGTGGTGTTTTGTGTCCCTTTGGATTTTTCTATGCGCACTCATATTCATAAGCATTGCATGGCATCTTAGGGCCAAAAATAGGGTTTGTTTTATATTTAAGTATCTTCGATCACATCGACACAAAGATTTTTAACCTTCGTATCTTCGGATAGAAGAAACTTAAATAAGGGCAGTTGTTGTACCCCAAAATTTTCCCCTAAGATCCCCTTACCATACCATATTGATTCAATCACAACAAGATCACATTAGGGATTTTGGTTCTCCTTCCTATCTTTAGCTTTGCTCTTTGAGGAATCACCAAGCACCTCGAATTGTTTTTCTTGTGTAATCATTCATGTTTTTGTTTTGACTATCCTTTTAATTAATAAAATTCAATGTTGGTTTGTCTTACTTGTCAACAATGCAGGTAAAGGCAATGAGGCTTAACAAGTTGATCCATGGGTTCATGATTTTATTTCCATGACATAGTCAATGAAGCTTGAGAAGTTCAAACCTCACCATGGAAGTTTTTTTGGAAGGGATGGCATGGAAAGGTTATTTTGGTTCACTACATTTCCAAATTATCAAGATTGATTCAAAAGTACAAGGGGTTGATTGAAGGAGTTGTCATGCTTGGACAATGCCTTGTTCCCATTGATCACAAGTGCATATTTCTCTCAATTATCAAGATATAGAAGTGGTTGTGGTTGCTATGAGTTCTCATTATCATCCTCAACAACTTATATTTACAAAGCATTTGTTTTGGTACAAGAAGTTTGTTCAAAATTGTCAAAGTTCCTCAAAGCATGTTCCTTAATCTAGAAGCTAGGGTTTTGAACTTCAAAGGAGTATATATTGCTCATATTTTAGTATTTTTGAGTGATTCCAAAGACATCCTTCTCTTCAAAGGGTTATCAACAAATCACTTCAAAAGTTCCAAGTATTTTTCATGTGGAAGAAACTTGATGGATAAGAAAGATTACAAGTCCTCCAGATGAATCCCCATTTTTCCATGTGTGACTTCAAATGATCATAACTTGGTCAATTTTTATCACCTTGAGCCCATTTTTTTCCATAATGATCTTGAAGATGTGAACTTTATGCCTTCTTTTATGTGCAAAGTGAGAAAATGGATGGAAATTTCCTTAAGGATACAAAAGATTATAGGTCATTTCATGATTTTTTTGCCCACTTCAACAATTCATAACTCTCTCAATTTTTAGAGATTTTGAATGGTTCAAGTTCCAAAATGTCATTAAAGAGATCTACTTCATGCCATATTTTTTGGTCAAGAGCAAATTCCAAGTAGAAGGCTATGTTTGGATGCAAGACATTATAGGTCACTTTTGAAGAAGAATTTGAAATATTTCTAAGTATGGAAAGTCAACATTTTTCTCCAACTTTGACTCAACACAAATTTCAGCTCAAGAATCCATTTGATTCCATTCTTTTTCCATTTCAAAGCTTGTAACCTCATCTTTCTGAAGCATCAAGAATCATGCCCTAAGACCCCTTGAGCTGAAAATGCCATCGGTCAGAAGTTGGCACTTTGAAACTGAATTTTTCACCAAGTCCGAAGTTTGCAATCTTTGTTTTGGCTTCTAATCACAAGATTTACACGCTTTTTTGATTTAAACTTGATTAAAAAACTTTCCAGAAGTGTTTAGCACCTCAAAATGCAAGGATTGGATGAGTTTTGGTGAAAATTAGATCACACTTCACTCGTGCATCAGGTTTGCACGAATTCCCTCCAAAATGCATCATTCACTCTTCCTTTTGATCCCATTTTTTTCTCCTATAAATACATGAACTGTCCCATTCATTTTCTCAAGCTTGGATAGCCAGAATCACCCTGCCAAACTTGTTCCATAACTAAGAATTCAGCAACTTCGTAATCCATATACAAGCCTTTTTCAATCCAATTTTTTCATCAATTCACCTTCCTTGATCTTCCCTGAAGCTAACCATATAATTACATTCAAGAATCATGCCCTATATTGCTCCATAGAAGTCTAGTTTCAGAGCTCTGCATCTCAACTTCAATAGGTAGGTTCCTTCACCAATTCTTCAAAACTTTGATATCATTGTGATGCTCTCATTGCACTGGTTCTAGTTGCAACACTTGCTTTTTACTGGAAACACGTTTTGACCATGAAATTTCAAATCCCTTTTCAAAACTTTCTTTCCAAATTGCTTGAGCTACAGTTTATATAAATTTGGTGCGAGGGTGTGGTTGTCTTCGTATTGAAAAGACAAAGCGAATGGCATAGGTCTGAGCTTCTGATTTTACAGTTTGAGAGACCTGCAATTCATGTTGGCTGGAGGTTGAAGATGACCAACGTGTCATCTTCCAACCAATGATGGCACGCCACTTGTTATTTTTGAATTCTAATTTAATAATTGAATCAGTGTTTTATTCACTAATGACCATGATATGCGCAGCGCGCCAGATCCCTTGGATTTGATTACTAACGCGTTTTGACTCTCATCCAATGGTCCACATATTTTTTACTTTTATTTTCTTTTCTGATTTTTTATATTTAATTGTTTTAAACTTCAAAAAATCATAGAAAATTCATTTTAAGTCCAAAAAATCTGAAAAAATCATGAAAAATATTTTTGATTATTCTCTTTCTGATTTTTATTTTTTCACAATTTAATTTTGTGTTTTGGTATTTTTTTATAAATTTACACTTTATTTGATTTGTTTTAAATGTTAAAAAATACTTTTATGCATTTTTAAACTGTGAAAAAATTATGGAATGATCCAATGATATTGTGATAAATATTGGTGACTTATTTTATTTTTGTTTCTGACTTTGCTATTTTTTATCATTTTTAGTTTATTTTACCCCTTTCTTTTAATTTTAAAAATAGTTTCTGACTTAAAAAAATTTCCAAAAAATTTATAAAATTATTTTAGTTCATTCTGATTTTTCTATGGTCTTACTTTTTATTTCTTGATTAATTTGGACATAGTTGATATTTTTCTCTTTTATTTCTATTTTTAAACATTATTTTTAAACCTTTTTGTATATATTAAAATGTAATATTATTTTGTGATTATTTTCTGGCTGATCTTGGATTAAATTTTTGATCATGAACTTTATTAACATCATTGGATCCATGGTGTTGAGTCTAACTCCACAAAAATGGATGAATGATTTTAATAATAGTTTGATTAAATTTAATTCAAAAGTGGTTTGTATATTCTCTCCCATCCGTCTTCATCTCATCCCCTTCTTATTGCACTAAATGTTGTTGGAGCATGATCTCTATATCATGTCTCAAAATAAATGGTGCATAGATTGCTATTGACCAGCCTCAAAAAAGGTGCGACTTCTATATAAGTCCACTTACAATTGCTTAACATAGCGCTAAATTTTGTCCCGATTCGAATAAATGATCATTTGTGGCCCAAACTTATGTTTGCAAGCCCAAGTATGTTAATTTAATCTCTTTGATCCAATAACCTTGAGATTCATTGTGTGAAGGCTTTGGTTCTACCAATCCTCTAATGGATCTACAACACCTTTGGTCAACGCGGATCACTTAAACATCGTTGATCATTAAATGATATTCATAAGGATTCCAAATGGATGATATACTTGACAAAAAGAAAATGCAAATTGTTGTGTGAAGGCTTTGGTTCTACCAATCCTCTAATGAGTTCCAAAAGCAAGTTTCAAGATGATCATCCAACTAACCACTAATCACTAATAATTGACTTTATCCTTTATTCTTTTATATGCCCCTTTACTTTTATGCACTATTTATTTTTTTAGCATTTACATTTCATGCCATTTTTTTATCTTTGCTCATTTGAGCATTTACTTTCTTGTCATTTTTATTTTTGCTCACTTGGATTTTACTTTTTTTTTTCAAAACATCTAATAATCAACATAAACCCTAAATTTTTTAATTATACTTGGACTATTTGGTTACTATCCTTGGCATTATGGAGCATTAGAATTTTTGGACTTAGGATTAGAAACCTTGGCCTGTGAGTGGAGACCTTGTGATCTTATCTGATTATTTTGTTTGGAGCTCTTGAGGTTTAACTCAAGACATTGGGTTGTTTGTTTGTTTTGTAGGCAGGTTATTGTGATTACACCCTTGGTTTGTAATCTGGAATTCACTTGTATATAACAGTTACTCTGCCCAATTTTTGTGAAGACATAATACACTTGAAGTTTGGTTTTCCCAAGAGGTCTAGTATCATTTGCTTGTTTGATTTCAATCCAAAGAATGGGAATTATATTTTGGCTCATAGTGTCAAGTATTGGATTCTTGTTGGTTAGATGATTCTTATCCCTAGTTTTTACCTTATGCTTTAGGATAGCCTCTTCTTCTCCCCCCATCTTCTTTAATTTCAAAAATCTTCTCCCCCCTTTTGAAAACTCTTCTTGTTTCAAACTTGAATTACTTTTATAATAAACTTGGACTTAGGTCCATGCATTTTCAAAAAAATTCATAAATAAACTCCAATAAACTTAATAATACTTTGACATTTTTGTGAGAAGACTAAAAGTCAATCAATCTCATTTCAAACTATCTTGCCACTTTGGCTTTTATCTTTAAACTTTTCTCAAAATATTGAACTCTTGGTAATCCTTGTAGTGATGCAAACAACTATACTTCTATAATATGTAGTAAAGAGAGATATTTTCCACTTGGGTATTGAGTGAGGCATTGTCGATTTTAAAATCCAAGCCATATCCTCCACTTTCAGATGATGCAAATTCTCCTTTCTCATGATTGTGGGTAGTAGGTATGTTTTCCACACAGACAATGACGATGATGTTTTATCTCATAAAATTGACCAACACATTTGTGTTTTAAAATTTTTAAAAGAGGAACTACGTGTACCCTGATCCCCTATTGCACGAAAAGGTGGTATGTAGGCACTAAAGGTTCACAACCGCGGCGGGTGCAAAAATCATAAAAAGTATGTTTCTTTTCCCACCTCCACCATCTATTTTATCCAACATTTTTCATAGCCAAAATATACAGATTTTTCAAAGAGGTTCTTGTTGAGTACCGTAGATGTTTAGGATGCTAATACATTCCCTTTGCATAACCAACCCCATTACCTAGAATCTTTCCCCTTCTTTTTGGGTTATTCACTCTTTTCCCATTCCTTTGGAAATAATAAAGCGCAGTGGCGATTTTTATTTTGATTTGTATAAGTCTAGCCAATCCAATGGCTTAATCTTAAAGATTTCTACCGCTACACATAGCAATAAAGAAGTGATGGAAGAGTTAGAAAAATTAAAAGCTAAAGTTCGTGAGTTGGAAAAGGACAAATAAAGATACATGTCAGAAAGGCAAGGTTCAGGGTTCAAGGATACTAGTGACAAAGATAGTATCAATTGTGATTTCCAATAGAAAATTCCCGAGGTAACATATATTATTATGAATTAGCACAATTTTTTTAATTGACGTATATAAACATTAACAATTTCATATTTATTATTGGTGTAGGGCATTTCACTTTGTCAGTTATATTTATCGCCACCGACTTATCGCATGGTTGGTAAGGGAAAAATGCATAACACCTTAGGAGAATTACTTCATCATAAACCGCTCTCTGTTGGATCTTTAAAAGTATCAATTGATATTGCTTTAGATAGGGATGCACCATTACCATTGCCTGATGATATTTCATATGCAACATTGGTCGAAGAGGCAATAGGATCTTATGTTGCATGGCCGATGTAACACCCCGTTTTTGATTAAATGTTAATTCGGTTATTTGAAATAAAAATATTCATAATGATAAAATACTATTTTGAGTAATATTAATTTGGTGTGTAGTAATATTTGGCTTTGTTTGATTAATTGGCATGATTAGGTTTATATAGAATAAATATTATTTAATGTAATATTGTTTAATAGGGTTATATATTATAATTTGAATTAAATAATTGTTGGTGCCAAATTGTAATTTTAGAAAGATAGAGGGAGGAAAGTTAGTAGTAGAAGGGAGTTTTATAAAAGAGAGAAGGAGAGTTAGTAAGAGTAGTAGAAGAAGAAAAGAAAAGAGGAGAAAGAAGAAAGAAAAGAGGAGAAAGAAGAAAGAAAAGAAGAGAAGAGAAGAGAAGAAAGGGAGCTAGGGTGGAGTTGCAACATCTTCATCATCTTGTTTCAAGAAAACCCACACCAAGGTAAGGGGTTTGATTCTCCATCTCATATTGTTAGGTTTTGTATGATACATTTTGGATTTAGGGGTAAAATTGATAGTTGATTTATAGGGTTTTGTTGGTTGATTGTTGGAATGGTTTAGAAAAGTTGGATTAAGAGTATGGTTTGTGAGTGTATTAGGTGCTAGCTTGTAGAAACTAAGAGTATTGAATGGGAAAGAAAACCATGGTGGTAGAATGAGCAAAACCCAAAAGAGTGGAGTTTTCACGCAGGCCTCTCAACACGGGCCGTGTTGCATCACACGGGTGCCCGTGTTGATGCTCTGACTTGGAAATTTTTTTAGGCACGTTCTGGTGGCCTCCCAACACGGGTCGTGTTACAGCACACGGGTGCCCGTGTTGATGCGTCTGTAGCCTCCAAAATTCTAATTTTCGCACTTCCTTTAGAACTCGTTTGTGTTCCGATTTCGGTAGATTCGTCGACGGAGCAAGTTGCTCCGAATCCAAAGAAAATTGACGTGCTAGTGTAATCCGACGTGTAGCTTGACGTAGTGAAGTTCGTCTTGCGAAATTTCGACTTTTAAGAATCGACCCGATTTTAGTGCGAATGAAATAAGTTGAGTTTAATCCCGAATCTAACCGTTCGAGTTACATTCCGGTGACTCGATCGCGATGAGAAACATTGAGAATAATGCCGGTCCATTGATAATGACTTTATGTTGAAATATACTTTCCGATTTGGAATTGTTGATAATTGATGGTTTATGTTTTGGTTGAGTAAGTAATCTTGTTTGTATACATTTTACTTGACGTTGAGATTGATAAATTATATGTATGCATGCATGTACAATAGTTGATGTTCCATTGGTTGGATTTGATGGCATGTGTATGTTAAGATCATTGTGAGTCTTAATTGCATGCATTGGTTATATTGTACGTTGCATGGCATGGTGGTCTTGAAACAGAGACGGTGGAACTTTGGGTCCACAATATCTAGACGGTGACCCTATTGTGGGAAAAGACGTAGTGACCTTGATCCGGAAGGGAAACATAGGTGGTGGAACTTTGGGTCCACAATATCTAGACGGTGACCCTATTATGGGAAAAGACGTAGTGACCTTGATCCGGAAGGGAAACATAGGTGGTGGAACTTTGGGTCCACAATATCTAGACGGTGACCCTATTGTGGGAAAAGACGTAGTGACCTTGATCCGGAAGGGAAACATAGGTGGTGGAACTTTGGGTCCACGAGTCGGTACCGCATTCGCATACGTTGAGTCGTGTTGTGAGTCACATGTATATTTGTGCATGTTATGCATGTGTGTTGATGTGTTTGATTATGTGCCAATATTGTTGTTGTTTGAATTATGGTTATGTGCCAAGGATGTGAGTATTCGGATAATCGATTTACATGGTTAATGTGTAAGAAATGGATTCCTTGAGTAAGGATATTACAAGTGATAAAATGAACATGATCATTATGTATTGCTTTAATTATTTCCATTTCATTTACTTAAAATTATATGTTATATGATTATTGGAATTCTTACCCTTTTGTTGGCCAATGCTTTTGATGGCATTGTGCAGGTACCGAGGACGGTAGCGCGAGGCGCTAGCTAACGGATGCATTGGATTGCAATCTGTTTTATTTGATTAGAGTCGAGTCGATGCTCTGGTAGTAACACATGGGGGGGGGGGGATTTATTAGTGTCGAACTCGATTATTTTGTATTTGGATTATCATGTATATAATCCTTATTCGTGTATATGATGTTTTGTATATGTGAGACTTGATAATATATGCTTATGTGAATTATGATATCTTGATGCCTTGAATTATGTTTTGATTCCTCCATAAATGGAGATGATGTGAAATTATGAAACTCCGTTGCGTTTGCACGAGAGAATGAAGTAAATATTTATAGTATGTTTGTTTTGTGTTGGAATGCTTATACTTTCAAACATACCCTGTCTGTTTTTCCTTAAAAACTTTGGAATGTGATGTGTGTTGTGGCATCCCTTCCGTGCAATTTTATTTCTCTGATTTTAATCTTTACCTTTAATTTGGGTATTTAGAAGGGGTGTTACAATAGTGGTATCAGAGCAGGTCGGTCTATCGGCCAGGTTGTTTATATGTTTAATCCCTTTTAGTACGCGACATGTGTGTGAAACACTGTCGGTACTTGTTTGCTTCCTTTTCATTGTCTGCAGAGGTACGTGTGAAATAAGTGGGGGAGAAGTTTCTTCTCTGAAGTTTTGTGCAAGAGGTTGGTTCAGTATACTGCCGATTGTGGGATGTAAGTATTGCCGAGAAGTTGATGCTTCAAGCATGGTTATGTTTAAATACCTTGAGGGGTAAGATTGAAGATGCTGTTGTGGTTTGGTAACGATGGTTAATTCCACCTCATGATTGTCGACTGTCTACTGACAAATTGAGGGACTGATCATCCTTAATCTCTTGTTGATAGTAGTCGGGAATTATGTTGTTTGGGATAGACTTGTCTTGCCAACTTAATAGTGTGTGAAGAAGATGAGTTGGCACAAGGCAGTGCATGGTTACTTGAGTTGTGGGCGAATTTGGATTTTGGTGAGAAATAAGATTTTTGGCAAGCGAGCTTCTTGTTGTGATTCTTCCGAAACCTTTTGTGGAAATGTGAGTGAATTACCGCTGTAGTGCGAGGTGAAGTTTTGATGGATTTAGTTTCTGGAACTAGTTGGGATTCGAAGTATCCTTAAGGGATGTTTGTTTCTGAATTAGAGTTGAAGAGTCAACTTGAATATTGGTTTTAGTAGAGTTTGTTTGTTCGAGTGGTTCGTCGTGGAGTGCGCCGATTGTGTTGTTCGAGAAGAGCAAAGGTTACCTAAGTTGGTGTGTCGTTTGTAGTCAAGGAATGAAGCGGATGTTGAGGACGAGTGTCTGCTTCAGAGGATTGATATTTAAGTGAAGCAGTTATTTGGAGTTTATGTGTTTAGTGAGATCGTTTTGAAGTCTGGCTGCCTATGGGTTAGTGTGAGGGTTGAAGATGTTCAGGTAATGCTTTTCAAGATAGTGTATGGTCCGGGCGAGTATAAGCTGATGTCATTAGTGTGACTAATGCGTCAGGTAAGATTTTGAAATGTTCCAACAGTACTCTCATGAGTAGCTGAAGAGTTGTTTCGTGTTCATGGATATTATTTGGTTTACATCAAGTTAAGGGATTGTGGCAAGCATCCGAGTGTTTCGTTATCAGTAGTGGAGTTAGATTGGTGCATGTTGAGTCCTCTAAAGAAGGAGTTTTGGAACTGTTGGACGTGAGTGTCTTAAGTAAGCAACTTAGACGGCAATATTTTGGACAGTTCCGCGAAGATCTATTTTGGGTCTTGTCGAAGACTTTAAGGGGCTAATTCATAGTTTAGAAGTTCTTTTGTTTTGGATGGTTAACTTTGTGAGTTTGATGGAAGATATTTTTATGAGTTGGTATTGATCGTGAGTATTTTGACCTGAAATGGTTGAGTCACTAATTGGACTTCGCAATGGGAAGCGAATTTGTTTTAGCCGGTGAAAAGTTTAGCGAATGCCTTGATTTTGGTTTCATTTTGTACTGAAGAACCTGGTGCGACGTGTTGTGATATTTTGTTTTGGACGTAAGATGTATTTTGACATAGAATTGGAAAAGTGTATTACTACCTTGGAACGATTTGATTTTTTCTTATGGAAAATTATCGGATGCGGGGGTTAGAGTTTGATGCAGTTATGCTCATTGGAACCTTATAGGTACAGATGTTAACGACAAGGAGATTGGAATTGTTGAAGACAATTCAAGTTGAGTATGATCTATAAAGAGACTTCGTCTGTTGTTGAGTTTATTAAGTTGATATTGAGGATAACCCAAGAATATCTTATTTGAGATTTATTATTTTGAAAGAATGTTGCATGTTTGTTTTGAGACGCTTGTTGAGATTAAACTCAGAAGGTTATTAAGGATTCGTTCACTACTACCATATGGATTTCACCGGATACTAATGGTCGCGGTGGATTATTAGATTACGACTAAAATAAGTCTTGGCGGTAAGGAATTTGGTGATGGTTTGGTAACCACAGGTACTTAAAGATGATTGATGTTTTATAGAGGAAGATGTTCTGTTTGTGACTGAAGTCGGTCGCGACGGTGTTTATGTTGGATTCCATAGAAATTGATGTTATGGTTCTAAGTCCAAACTATATTGTAATTTCAGGAGTATGAAACGAAATTGATGAGTAGAGTTCTTGAGGGAGTGTTTTGGTTTGGATTACCACTTTAGAAGATTGAAAAATATGAGAAATGTTTCAAATAAGAAATCAGTGTATTAATCGTTGCGGCGATGCGAGGATGGTGATTACTTAATTAAACTCTGGGAATTGAATTGTTATAAGGGAAGACTTCGTGGAAGTCAAGTGTATACATCGAAGTTTCACAAGTGAAATATTTGGACAGTATTTGAAGAGGTCAAACTATGTCGTGTATTTCAGAGGATCAACGGACGTTGATCAATCGAGAATGAAAGAGTGATTCTTCGAGTTGATGAAGCTGATGTTGCGAGGTGTCTTGATGGGTGTACGCTTTGAACGTACCCATTTTGGGTGATTGGGAAGTTGAGGATTAACCAAGTTGTTTTACGGTTGGCATCTTATGCATAAAGTGACACAACATGGTTTAGGTATCGAGCATTGAGTTTTAGCGAGTATGCGGGATTGTTGGATTTGGGCTAGTGAGTTATAGTCGCAAGTCGTCAGTATATGTCCTAGGATGAGTGGTGTGTCGCAGTTCAGTTATGTTTGGGTAACTTGGTATTGTTCAAAGGTGGTACGTTGGTAATCTACAAGGACGATGTGACCTTGTGATTTTTCTGGAATGAGAACGATAACGGCAAGTGTAATTCTTGAGTTCGTACTTATGCGTGAATGATGGCATCTTTTCGTGTTTGCGTAGCACGCGTGGTTTTATCCTTTCTGATTATTTCAGTTTTGGTTTGTATAACCATTTTGTTGTTTTTGTTTTAGCGATGGTGTCGGTGCTGTGTCGTAGGACTTTATGTTCCTACCTTTGATGACTCGTTTCCGAGGCGTCGGTTCGAGTGTATGACTAATTCTATGGTTGAGACGTTAGGATGGTATCGATCTTGTTTGTTTAGTTCTCGAGCTAACCGGTGTGTCTGCGACTTGTTTAGTTGTTGGGTGTTAGTTGATTGTCGAGTGCATTGTATGGGCTTCGCATCTCGGCATGGTTGTTCTTGTCTAAACGTTATGGCTAGGGAGATGCCCTTGTGTTAGGTGTATTTTGTATGTTGTTTAATTAACGCGAGGATTGGGTGGACGAATGCGTAGGCATGTCCCGATTTGTTCGTTTTGGTCAAATTTTCGGGGCCGAAAATCTTTTAAGTGGGGGAGAGTTGTAACACCCCGTTTTTGATTAAATGTTAATTCGGTTATTTGAAATAAAAATATTCATAATGATAAAATACTATTTTGAGTAATATTAATTTGGTGTGTAGTAATATTTGGCTTTGTTTGATTAATTGGCATGATTAGGTTTATATAGAATAAATATTATTTAATGTAATATTGTTTAATAGGGTTATATATTATAATTTGAATTAAATAATTGTTGGGGCCAAATTGTAATTTTAGAAAGATAGAGGGAGGAAAGTTAGTAGTAGAAGGGAGTTTTATAAAAGAGAGAAGGAGAGTTAGTAAGAGTAGTAGAAGTAGAAAAGAAAAGAGGAGAAAGAAGAAAGAAAAGAGGAGAAAGAAGAAAGAAAAGAAGAGAAGAGAAGAAAGGGAGCTAGGGTGGAGTTGCAACATCTTCATCATCTTGTTTCAAGAAAACCCACACCAAGGTAAGGGGTTTGATTCTCCATCTCATATTGTTAGGTTTTGTATGATACATTTTGGATTTAGGGGTAAAATTGATAGTTGATTTATAGGGTTTTGTTGGTTGATTGTTGGAATGGTTTAGAAAAGTTGGATTAAGAGTATGGTTTGTGAGTGTATTAGGTGCTAGCTTGTAGAAACTAAGAGTATTGAATGGGAAAGAAAACCATGGTGGTAGAATGAGCAAAACCCAAAAGAGTGGAGTTTTCACGCAGGCCTCTCAACACGGGCCGTGTTGCATCACACGGGTGCCCGTGTTGATGCTCTGACTTGGCATTTTTTTTAGGCACGTTCTGGTGGCCTCCCAACACGGGCCGTGTTACAGCACACGGGTGCCCGTGTTGATGCGTCTGTAGCCTCCAAAATTCTAATTTTCGCACTTCCTTTAGAACCCGTTTGTGTTCCGATTTCGGTAGATTCGTCGACGGAGCAAGTTGCTCTGAATCCAAAGAAAATTGACGTGCTAGTGTAATCCGACGTGTAGCTTGACGTAGTGAAGTTCGTCTTGCGAAATTTCAACTTTTAAGAATCGACCCGATTTTAGTGCGAATGAAATAAGTTGAGTTTAATCCCGAATCTAACCGTTCGAGTTACATTTCGGTGACTCGATCGCGATGAGAAACATTGAGAATAATGTCGGTCCATTGATAATGACTGTATGTTGAAATATACTTTCCGATTTGGAATTGTTGATAGTTGATGGTTTATGTTTTGGTTGAGTAAGTAATCTTGTTTGTATACATTTTACTTGACGTTGAGATTGATAAATTATATGTATGCATGCATGTACAATAGTTGATGTTCCATTGGTTGGATTTGATGGCATGTGTATGTTAAGATCATTGTGAGTCTTAATTGCATGCATTGGTTATATTGTACGTTGCATGACATGGTGGTCTTGAAACAGAGACGGTGGAACTTTGGGTCCACAATATCTAGACGGTGACCCTATTGTGGGAAAAGACGTAGTGACCTTGATCCGGAAGGGAAACATAGGTGGTGGAACTTTGGGTCCACAATATCTAGACGGTGACCCTATTGTGGGAAAAGACGTAGTGACCTTGATCCGGAAGGGAAACATAGGTGGTGGAACTTTGGGTCCACAATATCTAGACGGTGACCCTATTGTGGGAAAAGACGTAGTGACCTTGATCCGGAAGGGAAACATAGGTGGTGGAACTTTGGGTCCACGAGTCGGTACCGCATTCGCATACGTTGAGTCGTGTTGTGAGTCACATGTATATTTGTGCATGTTATGCATGTGTGTTGATGTGTTTGATTATGTGCCAATATTGTTGTTGTTTGAATTATGGTTATGTGCCAAGGATGTGAGTATTCGGATAATCGGTTTACATGGTTAATGTGTAAGAAATGGATTCCTTGAGTAAGGATATTACAAGTGATAAAATGAACATGATCATTATGTATTGCTTTAATTATTGCTATTTCATTTACTTAAAATTATATGTTATATGATTATTGGAATTCTTACCCTTTTGTTGGCCAATGCTTTTGATGGCATTGTGCAGGTACCAAGGACGGTAGCGCGAGGCGCTAGATAACGGATGCATTGGATTGCAATATGTTTTATTTGATTAGAGTCGAGTCGATGCTCTGGTAGTAACACATGGGGGGGGGGGGGGGGGGGGAATTTATTAGTGTCGAACTCGATTATTTTGTATTTGGATTATGATGTATATAATCCTTATTCGTGTATATGATGTTTTGTATATGTGAGACTTGATAATATATGCTTATGTGAATTATGATGGCTTGATGCCTTGAATTATGTTTTGATTCCTCCATAAATGGAGATGATGTGAAATTATGAAACTCCGTTGCGTTTGCACGAGAGAATGAAGTAAATATTTATAGTATGTTTGTTTTGTGTTGGAATGCTTATACTTTCAAACATACCCTGTCTGTTTTTCCTTAAAAACTTTGGAATGTGATGTGTGTTTTGGCATCCCTTCCGTGCAATTTTATTTCTCTGATTTTAATCTTTACCTTTAATTTGGGTATTTAGAAGGGGTGTTACAGCCGACAAGCCTCATTTGCATAGATGATGAAGTATGTTGAAAACTATTATGAACCTTTGAGTATTCAAATTTTTTACGACCATTTAATGTACATTTTTTTTCATGATAATGTTAGACTCCCACAAAATCCAAAAAGGAGGTAAATTGATATATATATATATATATATATATATATATATATATATATATATATATATATATATATATATATATATATATATATATATATATATATATACATTGAAAAAGTTAATTCACGATCTTATGCTTCACCTAACTTATTATATGAAATTGATCTTTAGATTCATGTTAAAGACATGAAACAGGTCCATATGAGTAAGAAGCCTGAAATTGGCAACATGTCCGCACAAAAAAAGGATGTGGCAAAATATGCGGCTAGAAAAATACATACTTCTCGGTATATGTCGTACCTTCAGACATTAATGAGAATTTTAGATTTGGTCGACGGATGTGCTCGTAATATACCTATTGAGGAAGGTATTTTTGGTTTTTCCTATTATGAAACAATAAGTAAAGAGGGTGTGGATCAAGTTCTTGGACATGAAGAATTAGGACTCGGTGTTGTCAATACATACATCAGGTATTCTCCAATCAACTTTATTTAATTTATTGAACAATTTATCTACTAATTTCAATGAATGGTCTTAATGTTAATGATTTTTTTATTTAAGTTTCATGTATGCCAACTTGATACGCCCGCATCAATTGGACCAAAGATTCTACTTCTTATCTCCAAACAATATCAACACACTATTAATCGAACAACGACCAGATGATGTCAAAGAGTATTTTGTCCGTACATTTATGGTCAACAAAGATACAGAAAAATTATTTTTTTTCTATTTAATACCGAAAATAGGTAATATTTTTATTTAAACTTCATCTATTATAATTTTTCTTATTTTAACGTTCTGTAGAAAGTTTCCATCTAATCTTTGTTAATCTTACGGTGGATATTGGTTGTCGGTTGCAATTAATCCAATAAGAGAAGTTGTATATTATTTGGATTTGTTAGAAGGCGATTGGACAAAATACCCAAATATGAAGGAGATGGTTGATACGTAAGTTAGATTATTCTAAATCTTCCTTTGTATACTAATTTATTTTTTTATGTGAGTTTGTTCTAAATCTTCGTTTATATTTTGTTAGGGTTATACAAATTCTTAGATCACAAAGAGATATCCAAGTACCAAAGAGTAAGGCAAACAATATTACACGGATTAAAGTGCAGGTATATTTTCACAATTTTGATTATATTACTGATGCTACTTGATAAAACAAGTTAAACTATATATACTAATATATATTTATATATTTTTCCATGTGTAGTGTCTTCATCAGCGTAATGATATAAATTACGGTTATTTCAGTCGAGGTTTATGAAAAAAATTATTCTTTTGAATCAAATAGTGATTCCAACCATGGTATGCGTTTCTAACTTATGATTTATTTTAATATATTTAACATATTTCATCTAATTAATTAGTTTTAACTAAATCATATTATGTAGTACTTTGATGAATATAAGTGTTTTACTTATTCGAAAGATCATTTGGACGAAATTAAGGAGGATTGGTGTCAATACATTATTGAGATGATAATTTTATAAGGTATTGTGACACTTTCATTTATGAGAATTTTGAGTATATATAAGTTTGAGTTTTTATGAGATACTATGTCGTCATAGTGTGGTAAATTGTTGCAATGTTGTTGTTGTTATGTGGAAGGTTAATTAGTTAGGATGGTATTGAATTTAAATTCAAACAAAATTTTATTTGTATCATGGGATGAATCGGAGAATTTTTAATGGTGAATTTTAACTATTTTTTGATTTGTTTTTGTTACATTGATTTGTATTAAATTATAATAGTTATAAGATTTAAGTGTTATATATCTTGGTTCTTATATATATGTCTTTGTTGGTTTTCTTTCAGGTAGATGCATATGTAGAAGATATATAGATTCATTTAGGATTCTTCATTGTTGTTGTTTGTAGAGAAGATAGTAGAGAATATAGCAGCTCTAGAAGATAACAATATGCACATTTAGTGCATATTTATTGGTTTGTAAAGTTGATTATGTAAATATTTATATATATGTATCCCATTTATGTATATATAAATTGTTGGATTAAAGTTGTATATATAATTATGTAAATTTGGTGCATACTTATTGGGTTGAACCTTCAAATTTATAAAATCCGGTGCAAACTTGAAAGACAACGCTTAAATTTTAAGTGATTATGTGTACTGGGCGCTTAAAATATAAGCTGAATATATTAAAAAATTTGTGAACATTAGACAGCGCTATAAACCAAAAAGCGTTGCCTATGATGGAGAATAGAAAGCGCTTGTGAAATAACAAGCGCTGCCTTAAAGGAGACTTTAGACAACACTTCAAAATAAAGTGTTGCCTAAAATATAAAAAAAGAGAAAAAAAAATACATTAGACAGCGCTTTCTGAAGTGCTGTTTAAAGTGAAAGCGCTGCTATAGACACACTATAGAAAACACTTATAATGTTAAAAGCACTGACTATAGGGGACTTTAGAAAGCTCTTATTCAATAAAACACTATCTAAAGTCTATATCAAGCAGCGCTTTCACATAGACAAAAAGCGTTGTCTATGGTTACAGTAGCGCAGGAATAGGTAGCGCTTATAAGCGCTGTCTATTCCCTTTTATGGCTTAGTGATTGTATGAAATTTCCATGCCACTCATCCATATTGATCTATGTCATCAAGTACCTTTATGTGGTGGTTGTCGGGATTTTGTCACGTTATACGTTAGTGACATCAGCCGCAATGGTCTCATTATTAATGTATGAGATGGACCAGATTGCAAAATTGAAATCTAAGGATAAATAGCATTCGGATGCACGTCTAAACACTATGATATAATTATTAAGATATATTGGCCAAGTGGGAGATTGTTGAAATATTTTATATTTAAATATTATTTAATTATTATATTCCAATAATTATTACATGGGCAAATATATTTATATGAATTATATTAGCTATTTGTTAAATTAAGAGTCTTAATTGATTAAGTGGTTAAATAAAGTTTAAAAGGCTAATTAGATTTCTATTTAGTAATTAATTAATTAATTAATTAATTAATTAATTAGATATGAGTTTAAATATGAGTGGATGTCAGAATGATCTATTTGGGAATAATGAGAACCCTAATTGGCTACCACACTATATATAGGCTATAGCCCCCAATATACCGTACACAAGTAAATTATCTCTTCTTCCCATTTGAAGAATCACACAAGTCATCAAATATTCATTGTTTGTCTCTCTCAATTCTAGATCTAGATATAACTATTTATACATATTTATATAACTATTTTGTTTCTACATGAATTATATGTTATGACTTTGTGAGCATGTATATAAGATTGATCCGTTAGATCATTTAATTCTAACATGGTGGTATATGTAAAAATTGATATTCAATTAATAACATGATAACTCATTTTTAGAAGAGCATGATTATAGGATAAAACAACTTAAAGGAAATATGTTGCAGTCCCAATTTGTTGGAAATATTTATATGAGCATATTGCGTTTAATAGTGAATGAGAAAGGTTGAGTGGAGGGATGTGATATGGATAAATCTAAATGTGGTTGTTTAATATGGACAACATATAGATTTCAGTGTGCATGTATATACTAATTATTAAGATGATGTTGCATGATAAATTAATTCATTTGGATGAAAATTCTCACTTACTAGAAGAGGTTGTGATATGACGATGTCAGTGTCTTTCAAGAAGGTCATCCAAATATATCTCGTATGCTCAAAATGGAAAGTTATTCCAGTTCCAATATACTCCCTCAGGTCTTTATATGTAAGCAACAAAAAAAAAATTTACTAGTCTCAATTATAAGCAAAAATTAATTACCATTGATATAATTAAATTCTTCATTCCAATTTTACCCTCATATTGTAGTTTTCCAAAAACAAAAATATTCCTCTAATAACTTCACTTTTTATAGTTTCCGAATGAGCATTTATTTTTACTTTTACGTTGCATTTGTTACCATTGCCTTTTGAAATGCCATATCCTATTATAAATGTTTCATATCCAGTATTTTGTCTACCATGAGTCTTGTTCTTCTATTTTTTTTATACTCTAAACATGGCAAACCCACATCAAATAGCTAATGAATTTCCATCTTTTGATTTAGGCATTGAAGACTCTGAGAATTTATCAAATCTCATTGTTGAAGACTCTCTGGATTTGAACAAAGTTCCTGAAGTAGTTCTAACTCCAACAAATGAAAGTGCAGAAAATCTCACTCCAAAGAATGAAAGTGAAGATGCTCTAACTCCAACAAATGAAAGTGCAGAAAATCTCACTCCAAAGAATGAAAGTGAAAATGCTCTAACTCCAACAAATGAAAGCACCATTGTTGAATTACTAGATATGAGTGATTTTGATCTGAACAAATTACCGGGCATTGGACTTCGGTGTCAAGCAAGAAGAGGTTAAAGACATGATAAAAATTTATTTAGATTATTTGAACTAGGTGTTCTTATTTGGATTTTTGTGAGGTTTAATGTTTCTGGTTTTTTTATCATTATGTTTCTTATTTGGTTTTCTTTTTCTAATCATTTTCTACTATTATGCTTTCATTGTCCATTTTATTTTGTAACGTACAGTACGAGTAATATGGAATAGTGTAAATAATATGCATAACTATAATAGTGGAATAAGCAATTTGCATAACTAAAATTGTAACGTACAATACTGGTAAGAAACTTGCATGCATAAGTTAATAAGCATCTTAAAAAGAAGAAAAAGTCTACTGCAATTTGCATTCTTGATATTTCCTTCTCCATGCAAATTCCATGATCTATTTGACCAACCTCCTGAAAAATGAATAAATTAAATTTGACAAAAATTAGCATACACTATTTTATTGAAAAATTTATAGAAAATATGATTATATAAACCAACAAGTTCATACCTTAATTATCATTGCTTAAATAGTTAAAAGTATTTTCAACTAACTCTCGGTCACATTTTAGTTGACTAGGTAGTATACCTCGAGTAAGCATCACATCTTTCTTCATATGGGGAATTCGGTAATTATTAGTTCCTTTAACTTTCATGATTTCAATCATACAAGATTGGAGTGTGAGAAATTTTTGTCAGATTGTTTGTTAGAAAAATTATCATATGACTTTTGCACAACTTCAATGAGCTCATCAACCGATTTTGAAGCTTCCTTATGTTGTAATGACTGAATGACATTAAAAAAACCCAGATCTAAGACATTTAAATCAAGAGAATTTGGTGGTTGACAAGATAAACGAATGTCAAATCCACCTTCAGAAACTGCTTTACAAAATTCTTCGTCTAAAAATCATTACAACATTATTTTAGTTCAAATGATTATTATATTAATTACAATTAATAAAAACATTTATTAATAAAATTTTAAAATAAGGATCATGAAAGAGCATATTACCTTCTTCCATGACATAAACTTCATTTGAATAGAGAGCATCTACATCAATGTCTTCATCATGGTTAGGAAATCCATGTTCAACTTCATTATCATTACTTGAAGAAGGATCATTTAGATTAATGGAAGGTGCTATGTTGCATTCCATCATTTCATGATCAACATATGGAGAGTTTAGATCAATATTAAGAGGCATTTTTATTAAAACCAAATGACAATGATACAGGAAAAATAAGCTTTAGTATTTATAGAGCTCAACTTTGTAGTACAAGGCGGGAATGTATTTTGGAGTATGAAAATTTTGGCAAACTTTTCAGGCGGGACAGTTTTATATGAAAACTTAAAATTTTACTACATTTTTAAGGTGGGAGTTTATTGGTTGCAATGAGAGTATGTGGAGTGAGAAAGTTTAAGAGTTTAAAAGTGGACATTTATTAGTTGCATTATAGATGCACCGATAGAAACAAAAGGACTAATAATTAAATGGTTATAAAAAAATTATTAATTAAATTCTAAATTAATAAATAAGGGTAAATATGAAAAAAAATGCATATTTCTCACCATTTAAATGAATATATGACCACTTTCTTAAAGGGTGAGCTTTTTTTTTTTTGCTTACATATAAGACCGGAGGGAATACGATATTATAATTATTTTGTGGAATATAGCAAACTTAGTTTTTTTCTTCTATTCTTTTACATGTATATTTCAGATTTTACAATTCAAATGTTTTTTTTTTCTAGAATCTAAAATATATCATAAGCAAAACAAAACGTATATGTTTCTTCCTTTTATTAAATGATTATAACATATGTTTATGAACTACGAGCTAAATTTAATGCTACTGAGATTTTAAAACATTAGAACAAAATCTTTTAGTATTTATGTTACTTTTTTTTTCTTTCCACTTTTATCTAATTTCAATGAAAATAATTAGGAGATTATAGATAGATAACAAAAGGATTATAGATTTATTTGGTTATATTTATTAATACTTTACGAGACAAATAACAAAAGGGTGATATATGGATCAATTTCTAAAGTAGGAGTATTTTTCAACATCTAGTTGGTAACTGCGCTGCTCTTTATCATCATTGTTTCTAGCACGCGGCCTCTTTAGTATGCAATTATTATGCGAGACTTTATATCACATATAGAAATTAAAAAATATTGAAAATTTGCCTACTTTCAAAACAAATCAATAAATATAATGGTGAGTTGAGTTCATAAGTTCACGTAAGATTGCCATTCAAAATACACTAATACTAAAGGTCAAATTCTGGGGATGTGTGCTGGGGACTATACGTTATTCTATTACAAAGTATATAAAAGTAAATACTAGTGATCTATTATAAATATATAAATTTCAAAGTACTTGTATATTATCTTTTAATCCTTTTGATTTCAAGTTTAATTATGACTAATTATAAGGTTAAATATATCTTATTAAATTATAATTGTTTTATATTGATTTGATATTTAATGATACTGAAGTGACACACTTGAAATTTTTGTTGGTGTTTTATAATTATTTTATTTTATATAATTAGCTAACCAAAGTTACAAAATCCTAATTATTTTAATGTGTGCGGTTGAAACGAGGTATTATAGAAAGAGTTCTAATACAAAGTAATGTGAAGCCATAAATTACACAACTCCCCACATGATGATAATCGTACCCTTTCATCTTCCTGTAATTTGCAACCCAACCATAAATATATGAATCCTAAATTATTCATACTCTAAACCATTCTTTCTCCAAACTGCAATTTGACAATACTCAGGTTGTTTGGACGTAAACGACTGAAGAGTTGGAAGAGAAATCATTGAGCTAATAAAATTTGAAGATATTTAACTTTTGAACTAGTTCTAAAATAGATGCATTCTAGGGTTTTTCAAGAGATGAACCCTTTTTCATCGATTCCTTTTTTAGAACAACAATTTCTGAAGAGTCTGATTTCTGTCTTATTTGTGCAACTTCTTTTTCAAGTTTTTGGATGTCATCTTTGTATCCTTGCAATTTCGCCTCCGCTTCTGATCTGATAATCTCCTCCTTGGCTCTGCCAGACTCCTCATTGTTCTCTTTCTTTTTTTAAAGAACTGGTCAGTCACTACAAGAAAAAGGCTCTCCAGCCACGTGATTTTGCCACGTGATTTTCATGTGGCTAAAAAAAGCCAGTTGCGACGTGAAAATCACGTGGCAACATATTTTACTAATAAAATAAAGAAGCCTGATGGTTGTCAGTCTTTTTTTATAAAAAAAAATATGTTGCGACGTGGGATTCACGTCGCTACTAAAAATACAATAAAAATAATTTAATTGCTCTAACGTTCAGATGGTTGTCATTTTGAAAATTTGAAAAAGTAAGTTGTGACGTGTTATTCACGTCGCAACATTTAAGAGGGAAAAATTAAATCATTACAGACTGGCGTGTTCAGGCTTTAAAGGCATGTGAAGAAAGAGAATATAATTGTTGGGATGGTTGCGACGTGAAAATCACGTGGCAACGTTGCAGCGTGATTTTCACGTCGCTAAGTGCTTTATATATTTATTTCAAGCACGCTCCACAGACAGACATTATTGTTATGTTAGAATAAAAACTCTTCTTCTTCAACCCTCTTCTCCTCATTCCATCCCTCCATAACCATTTTCTTCTTCATAAAATTTGTTCTTCTCCAATATAAAATCTCTTCAATCTCCATTAATTCTTGTTTTAAGGTAAATTCAATTCAATTTTGTCTCTATTTTGTTAACAACTTTTTATTTATTGTATTATGGGATGTAATTTTTTTTAATTTTTCTTTAAATAGAAGAAGATTGATAGAAGTAGATTGCAAAAAGGGACAAGAAGATTGAAGAAGTTAGAAGATAAGAGGTATTTTTTGGATTTTTTTTTTCAATTTAGTATATTTTCTGAATTTAGTTAAATTTTAGGTTGAATTTGAGTTAAATTATAATATTTTAATTTTAATTGAATTTGGTTGAATCTGATTTTATTTAACTTATAAAAACAGAATAAAAAATATTTAATTTGTTAGGAATAATAATATTAATCATTTTTATTATTTAGTTTATTTTAAATTTAAAAATAAAAAAGATTATATCGTTATTACTTTATATTTTATATCTTTATAACCATTTAAAATTTAAGTTGATTATATTCTTAGGGGTATATAATAAAAATTTAGTAATAAGTAAATTAATGTTACAAAATAAATAATAATAAATATAGTAATTAGTGAAAAACACAAATAAATAAATAAATTGTGATGAATACAACAGTTATAATTATTAATTTATGTAGTAACTTAGTGAATAATAAAAATAATAACAATAATCATTTTAATCATTTGCAATTTAAAAATCAAAAAGATTTTATCCTTATAAGTTTTTATTTATTAATTTATAAAGAAAGTAAAAAATATTTTTAGGAGTTTATAAATTTTAAGTGTTTAAATTAAATTTTTTTTGTCTTAACTGAAAATATTTTTTTTTGGATGAACTATTTTAATAAAATGTTGTTAAGTCTAATAAGTTAGAATTAGAAAAAGTATAATAGCCACTTGATGTTTTTTGAAACATACTAAAAATTTAATTTTCATAAACATATAAGTAATTACCATAATTCATCATTAAAGCCAAATATATTTAGTGAATATGATTTTTTCTTTAATGAGCCGTTTTAAATATCAATACATAATTGTAAATAAATGGAAATGAAGACAAATTTATGCGTAATTGAAAATAAAGTAAAATTAATACTAATATTTATTATTTATTAATAAAAAAATCCATGGACAAATGTGTCATATTTGACAGTTATCATATTTTTTATTAATTATTATATATTTAATAAATTATATATTAATATATAGTATATTTAATAGTATATAATAAAAAATATTATATATTAAAAATAATTAAAGTAAAAGCATATATTTATCTTTAATAGTATATGTTTAGGATTATTATTAAGTTGATTAATTAATATTTCTAATTAAATAGGTTTTGATTATATAAATTTGCAGTAAATAGAATATTATATATATTATCGTAGTTGGATGTACGATAGACTATATCCAGGAAGACGCGTACTTAAACCCAATTTTATAGACGGGGTTAATGGTTTTATCACGTGGATGTTTGCTCAGGAACGTTGTCGAAGTGAAGGAGGAGTTAGGTGTCCTTGTCTTAAATGTGGATGTAGATATATAATTAGTGACCCAGAGGAAATAACACGTCATTTGCATAGAAAAGGTTTCATTGAAAATTATTGGGTTTGGACATATAATGGTGAAACACTGTCGAGTAATGTACCAGAGACTAGCAACACAGATGCTTCAAGTAGTCAACCGGCTATGCAACCGCCTATGGAATTTGAGGAAAACTTTAATCTGATAGGTGACATGGTTGGTGATGTTTTTGGTGTTAACGTGACCTATGATCAACCAGAAGATTTTGACGGGGAAGAGTTGCCGAATGAGAAAGCGCAGAGATTTTATCAGTTGTTGAATGAGATGAATACGCCGTTGTTTGAGGGGCCGTCAGACTCAAAGCTATCAATGTGTGTGAGATTATTGGCCGCCAAGTCAAATTGGAATGTTCCTGATCAGTGTTTGGAGCACTTCGCAAAAATGATGTTGTACTCAACTACAACGAAAGACAACTTGCCTGCGAGTTTCTATGATGCAAAGAAGTTGGTGTCGAAGTTGGGTTTAAGAGTAAGAAAGATTGATTGTTGCATTAATGGTTGTATGTTGTTTTATGACAACGAGTTTGGTACTCAAGATGGATCGTCAAAGGAATGTAAGTTTTGTCAGAGTCCAAAATATAAAGTTCGCAATAGAGCCATTAACAGTAAGCAAAAACGTGTAGCAGTAAAGTCCATGTTTTATCTTCCGATAATACCAAGGTTAAAAAGAATGTTTTCTTCAATGCACAGTGCAAGTCAAATGACATGGCATCATACAAACAAAATAAGCCCAGGAAATATGCGACACCCATCTGACGGCCAAGCATGGAAGCAATTTGATGAGGTACATCCTGATTTTGTCACGGAACCTAGAAATGTCAGGCTTGGATTATGCTCTGATGGTTTTGCTCCATATGTCCAATCGTCTGGAAGTATGTATTCTTGTTGGCCAGTTATTGTAACCCCTTACAATCTCCCTCCTGAGATGTGCATGACAAAACCATACATGTTTTTGACGTGCGTCATTCCAGGACCGTCGAGTCCAAAAACCAGAATTGATGTGTACTTACAACCTTTAATTGATGATTTGAAGAGGTTGTGGAATAATAGAGAATAGACTTATGATATATCCCGTAAACAAAACTTTTCTATGCGAGCTGCCTTGATGTGGACCATTAACGACTTTCCAGCATATGGCATGTTGTCTGGTTGGGGTACGCATGGCAAAATGGGTTGTCCGCATTGCATGGAATGCACTAAGGCGTTTACATTGGAAAAAGGGGGAAAAGCTCGTGGTTTTACTGTCACCGCAGATTCCTACCATCAAATCATCCCTTTAGAAAAAACAAGACAAATTTCAAAAAAGACGAACGGGTAACAGATCTGCCTCAGCCTCGATTGTCACCAGTTGCTATATGGAACCAAGTTTGTGAACTTCCAAAGTTTACAGATACTGGCAAAGCATGTAGAATTGAAGGATACGGGGTCACACATAATTGGACAAAAAGAAGTATATTTTGGGACCTACCGTATTGGAAAGATAATTTATTGAGCCATAATCTTGATGTTATGCATATTGAGAAAAAAAATTTGATAACGTATTTAACACAATGATGGATGTTAAAGAGAGAACAAAAGATAATGTGAAGGCTGGACAAGACATGGAAATTTGGTGTAATCGTAAAGAGTTGGAATTGAAGCCTCAACCAAATGGAAAATTATTTAAACCCAAAGCTTGTTTCAGTCTGACTCCCAAGAAGCTAAAGCGGTTTGTGGATGGCTAAAAGGTTTGAGAATGCCCGACGGGTATTCTTCAAATTTAGCAAGGTGTGCTGATGCTAACACTGGGAAGTTGCATGGTATGAAAAGTCATGATTGCCATGTTTTTATGGAACAATTGCTACCAATTGCGTTCGGTTCTCTACCCAAACATGTGCTTAATCCACTCACTAAAATTAGTCAATTTTTTAGAGATATTTGTGCGTCAGCTTTAAGAGTGGATGACATCATTAAGTTGGACCAAAATATTCCAGTCATTCTCTTTAAGTTGGAACAAGTATTTCCGCCTGGTTTTTTTGACTCCATGGAACATCTACCTGTGCATCTTGCATACGAGGCTTATCTAGGAGGACCTGTTCAATATAGGTGGATGTATCCGTTTGAAAGGTTCATGGATGATTCAAAGCGATCAGTGAAAAATAAAGCTAAAGTTGAAGGATCAATATGTGCACATTACTTGCATCGAGAAACTTCACATTTTTGCAATCACTATTTCAAGCACTTGATGTTAACTACAAGAATCATAAGGAATCCTGTAAATGTTATCGAAAGAAGTCAGTACACCTTATCAGTCTTCGGGCTTCCAGGTCGTCCCTCTGGAAAGAAGGGTGAGCATTGGTTGACCCAACAAGAAATGCAATCTGCACATGTTCATGTCTTGATCAACTGCATTGAAGTTAAACCATATCTTGAGTAAGTATAATCCAACTTTTTAATTTTCTTTACAGTGTGAATATAAAATTGATTACCTTGAAACTTATAGTGTGTTTATTTTTAGGGAATTTAACAACGCCTATTTTGATAGTACCGGTGTACAACCAACATCTGGTGTCATTCATGCCCAATTTCCAACATGGTTCAAGGAGAAATTGTATAGGGTTGTTGCACCGACTCCAGAAATACTTCCTTTAAGAAACTTGTCTAATGGCCCTCGTCAAAGTGCAAACAAATGGCACACATACTTCGTGAACGGATATAAATTTCACACTCATGAATGGACTGAAGGGAAAAAACCATAAACAGTGACGTATTTGTGAAAGGAGTTATAGATGGTGGTGAAGGTGACTTTTATGGTTTTGTTAAACATATCTACGAGTTAGTATACAATTACTTGGACTAGGAAAATAAATTTTTCTTGTTTTATTGTGAATGGTATGATCCAACTAGAGGCACAAAAATAGATAAGACATATGGTACTGTTGAGATTCAAATGGACCGGAGGTACAAAGAGTACGACCCTTTCATAATGTCAAATATTGTTAGGCAAGTTTATTATGTTCCTTATCCTTCATTTGTGCCACGTAAACGAAAGTGTTATGTTGTAATAAAAACAAAACCATTGGGTCATATTGAAACTGACGATCTAGTGGAATATGTTGCTTACCAAGTTGATGAAGTTAAAGTTAATGATGTGATTCCAGATGAACACACTACAAGTTTGTCTGATACAATGGTTGAGGGGAATCAAGTTGATGAGGATGAAGATCATGAAGATTCTGGATCCGAGGATAATATCACATCAGATGACGAGGATGATATGGATGACGAGCATGACGATTTAGAATAGTGAACCTATATTCATGAGAATTGTGTCTTGTAATTTTACTTAACGAACCATCTATTGAATGAGTTAATTAAGATGTATTCATGAGAATTGTGTCTTGTAATTTTACTTGACGAACCATCTATTGAATGAGTTAATGAATATGTGTTCATGAGAAATGTGTTTTTCAAATATATTATATGTTAACTTGTATTTTCTATAAATAGGTAAAAATGCCACCCAAGGATAATAAGGGTAAAGGTCCTAGTGATAGTGGTAGGAAGCCCAGGCGTCCAAGGGTAGTAGTATGCCAGTCACCTCACTCAGCCACGTGTCCTCCCCCGCAGAGTCAGGTTCATCATATGTCTATGGACAGTACTATGCCATTTACACCATTACTATCCTCTCATAGTCCTCTTCAGTTCCCATCTGGGAGTCCATGTTTTATTAGTCCATCTGGGGCCCCACCTGGTTTACCATTCCAGCAGACACAGGATCCCTCATCCTTCCAGCACAGTTTTCCATTTCCCACATAGATACCCTCATCGTGCAGCAGTCTGGAGGATCCAGCACCCCACTTCCTACACAGATGCCCCCATCCGTCCAGCATCCTAGAGGATCCACCTTTTCACGACCCACGCAGACTGGTCACACCCCACATCCCACACATGTACCTGCATCTGATGATCATGCCGAGTCGGATGATGATGATCCGAGTGAGATTCATACCATTGATGGGAGATTTTGGATTTGGCCTGAAGGGAACTCGTAAGTTTCTTATTTATTGATTTTTATTTATAAGTACACATTTCCATTTTTAATATAACTTTATATACTTAATTATGCTAATTCAATTATTGTTGTTTTAGTTTCGGGCCGAGTCAGACTGTTGCTAGGGTTATAAATTATATAATTTAGCAGAATTATACAAATTTTTTGAAGAGTTTTAGAGAAGTTTCCAAAAAAGACGAATGGTTTAAGCAATTTCAGGTATAATAAATTTATTTCTTAAGTTATTTTTATTTAAATGACCTTTTCATTATTGTTATAATTTATCTAACTATTTATTTTAATGTCATACAACATTGCAGGCGAAATGTGTTTGGGATCCACTGAACCATAACAAAGTTAAAAAAAATTATTTTGGCAGGAGTTCAAGACGACTTTCTGACATGCTACGACGTGTTAGAGAGAATTGGCAACTTTTTGGCATTCGTCCAAAATGGATAGGCAAAGAAGTTTTTGAACAACTTCTTAAGTATTGGGAATCAGATGAATTTAAGGCTAAATCTGAAAATGCAAAGAAGATGAGGGCATCGGAAAAACGGGGTTGCCTTAATGCTGTTGGAAGTATTAGTACTGCTGAGCATGCTCGACGCATGGTAATTATTACCACTTTTTAAAGTCATATTTAGATTTATAACATATATTATTAATTTAAGTTAATTTTTTTATTTAGGCTAAGCGTTTGGGGAGACAACCATTGATGACTGAGCTGGTTACCGAAACTCGGACAAAGAAATCAGGAGGATTTACTGACGAGCGTACAAAAAAAGCCCTGGTAAGTAAATTTATGTTTATATTTTTTTTAAAGCAATTTTGTGACGTGATTTTCACGTAGCAAGTGAGATGTTGTGGCGTGAAAATTGAGTGGCAACTGATAAGTTGTGACGTTACAATCACGTGGCTATTTGTTTTTTATTATTTTTTTATTTAATTTAATTTCATTAATTTTACTTATATATTTAACTTGATTTTTTTATTGTATGTGTAGGAGGATTATCAGGCCTTGCTTGTAGAATTTCTGACCCATAATCCTCAGTATACTCCTCCTCCGGGAAAACTGGTTCATCCAGACGTGGATTTCTATATTTGGAGTCAAGTTGTTGGGGGAAAGGGGCCTAACGGGTATTTTTTTGGTGGTGGAAATTTGGCGGGAACCTTGAGGAGTGGGGATAGAAATCTGTATTAGAGAGTTGTGGACGATGAAAGAGGGTCACGTCAAACAAATTTGACACCAGATCAGTTAGAACTGGTAAGACAATTGGCTAGACGCGAGTCCGAAGAACGTGGGGCGGCATTGAAGGCCCAAATGGAGGCAATGAGGGGTGAACATAATAGAGAAATGGAGGCAATGGCGAAGAGGCAGGCTGATATGGAGGAGCAAATGCGACAATTTATGCAAGCATTTGGTAGAAATCCCAACAGTGGTGGCCAAACTAATAACCACCAAAATAATAATGACTTTCTTCGCGACTTTTCCGATGACTCGAACGATCCTTCTGCTTAGTTTTATTTTTATTTTCTATTTAGTTTTTTATTTGTGTAATATAAATTTATAATCATATTATATATTTAAAAATATTAAATTTAAATTTTAGTTTATTAAATTTATAATATTAAGTATATTAATTTATACATTTTGATATATTTAGTTTTATTTTTGATAATTTGATTTATAATATTGTATTTAATAAATAAAATATAATATTTAATTTATAAATTTAATGAAACAAAAAATAATATTAATTATTATATCAGAATTAATATATTTAAAATATAAAATAATATTATTTTTTTAAAAACAAGTTGCGGCGTGTTTTCCACGTCACTAATTAGTGACATGAAAAATACACCGCAACACCAAACGTAAAAGTAAATATAAAACCTGCTCTGATCTCTGCTCTGCTCTGAATTCCTTTGACCCTATAAAGTTTGTTGCGGCGTGAATTTCACGTGGCAACGTTGTGATATTGTGATGCGGTGGGAGAACTGACTTGAGGTTTTGTGTTTTATCGCAAATGTTGCGGTTAGCAAGAGTCGCCACCGACTTTTCTTTTATCCAAAAGGAAAGGTAAAAAAGCACAGGAAAGACCTTTGAGATGTTTTCTTGAGTTCGGGGGGTAGATTATGAAAAGGGAAGGTGCTAGCACCCTTTTCATCCATGGTTTTCCATGGGCTCTTAGTTACTTGTTTAAATCACTTGCTTTGCTTTGTTTGAAATGGTGTTTGGTGTGGTTTTGAAAGTCTTTTGTAAAAGAGGCCATTGTTTAGGCAATCTTTGTAATGATTCTCGTTCGTAAGAATGTATACAAAGATGTTTGTCTTTTGAAAATGTTTTCAATGTTTTGTAAGATGTTTTGAAATGTGTGTGTGTTTGTTTTTGAAAATAGCAAGGATTGTTTTGAAATGGAGCAAGTAACTTAGAAGCTATCTACCTACTCAAATGTCTTTCTTGTGCATTTTTATTCCTTTGACATTGTTGACTTACCATTGATTTGGTAAGCAACCCTATCTTTGGATGTAAACGGGACGGGCGTGGGTCATCGTATGACCATGATAACAATGTTGCCAAGTATCTTAGCATTTTTTAGGGACCAAGATCATTTTGTTTAGGCAACTTTTGAATAGCGTCATCGAGGGACTATGCTCTTATATTTGTTTTGTTTTGCCAAGATACTTTGCGTGTGTAACATGGCCATTTTATTTTAGGCAACCAAGTGGGAGAAACCCTAAGGATGCTTGTGTGCAAAGTGTATCATTTTCATGCTTTTGTCTTGTATTTAGGGTTTTCTATTTTGCTTTGTTTTTGTTCTTGTCATGCAAACCCTAATTTACTAATCATGGCATAAAAGCGATAAATTGCGTAAAATAAACTAAGTTATTACAACAATTTTTATGGGAGGGGGGATACAAGTTTGAATGGGGATTTTGCACAAATATAAACCTAAATATATTATTACAACCAAATCGAATATTGCGTGAATTAAATAAATATAAGACAAATATTCAAAATGCAATGCAATGTTTATGTTAAAAAATGGTTTGTGTTTTTGTATGAGAAAAATAATTAATTCAAACCCTAGAAAAAATAATATTATTTTTGGAGGGGTTTAAAACCCTAGCTTTTTTTTCAATTAAAAGAAAATAATATTCTATATTTACTAACTTGTATATTTTTGTGTAAAAAATAATAAATAATGTTATGTTTAAATATTAAAAAATTAAATATGTATAAAAAATAAGTATTTATGAGTATAAATAGTATAATAAAAATATTAAGTATTTTTAAATTTATTTACAAGTTATTTAAGAAAATAAAATCTATTTATCAAAATAAACTAATTTTTATGTAAAAAATAATAATAAAAAAATAAAATAAAATTGCAAAAAATAAAGAAATTATTTTTAGGATTTTTTATTATTCACAAAAAAATAATCAAAAACAATAAATATAAAAATATGAAAAAATATGAAAAATATAAAAATCAGCCAGGGGGTGTAATAGTAAGTCAAGGGGGTGGTTTTAGTGAAAACAAAAAGGCCAAAGCACAAAAAGCCCAAGACACTTCATCCTTGTCCTTCGTCCAAGCTTCCTGCGCGCGTTTTCAGTTCAAACTGTATCTCTCTTATGCTTGCACAAAAACAAAAACTCATAACATGAAAAATATGGTATTTGAGCTCACGATTCCAACCATATAAATTATGTAACCTAACTCTTAAAGATCAATGAGAATTTTTGAATCCCTAATTCGTGACCTAACTTTTTCAGAGTTTTCAAGCTTCAAATTCTCTTAGCACAAGTAATATAAATGAAAAGTAATGATATGTACATCTTCGTTATGATAAGGACTACATTTTTCCTTCACAAATCGTGGCTTGAAGTTGCCTATATACAGAGATAGAGTTTAAGAATATACCTCCTTCAGTTGGAATCGAGTAGGGCAATGTAAGGACTTTAGTGGAGGCCTGGTGATTGTTTAAGCTTCCTTGAACTTCATTGAAGCTATTCCAATGCTTATCTTGCTTTGAGGATGGCTGGAGCTCTCTGACCAAGTCCAACTGCAAGCTTCCAAAGTGAAAATGGCAAATGCTAAAACAGGGGTTACAGAACCAGGGTGATGGCTTGGATTGATTAGTTATCAAATGTATGAGATGTTTCAAATGTTTAAACACAAAACGCACGAGCCAAAAGAGAGTTGGCTGTGCTTTTGCAGAATTTGTGGGTTTTGGAAGAATTTTGGAGTTTTTCAGTTTGAGAGTGTTTCAGGTTCAATCCAAGCGTGATATGCCTTGTAACAAGTTTGTATATTTGTATAGAAGGGATACAAAGTCAGCCCTTACTAGTTGTGCAAGCTTTGGACCTTTTTGCAACTTTTCTTGCTTTTGAAGTAAAGTGACAAGACCAATGCTACATGCTTGTCCTGGCTTACTTGAGGGCTGAAATGAGTTGGTACACATTGCTTGAGAGCTGTAGAGTTTGCTTGTACCAAAGGGACAGGTTCAATGCTCAAGATTGACAAAGTTGCAAAAGTTCCTCTTTATGAAAATGGCAATGTGAACTTTTTGCCCAAAATGGAAATGCATCTTGTGTAAAGCTTCAAAAGAAAAGATAAAGGCTTTAGCTTCTGAGTATGCATTTAATTATGGAGTGTATAGCAAACTTAGGACCTGTAAATCAAGATACAACCAGCATAGATTTGATTTGTAACTTGATGCTTATGTGAAAATGGCTTGATCAAAAGTGAGAAAATGCCAACTTCCCTTCTTCGATTCTCCCTACTCAAAAATGATCTTGGAGAGTTCTTGGACATTTTAGAAATCTTGCAATGTGGTATATAATCCATATTTGAAATGAAATTTGAGATACCTCTTGGAACTAGGTGAAAAATGTCCATGAAGTTGGGTCCAAAACCTGCTTAAATTAGGGCAAAATTTCACTAAGTTAAGAAGTTCATAGACCTATATTTACAAATTCATAACTTGTGATCCAGGCATCTTTTGTGAAAAGTTTGTGAAGAAAAGTTGTAGATTTCATGGAGGACTACAACTTTCATGTTGGAAGTTTTCTTTGAATCAAACTGCATCATGGTGAAAAAGTGGTGAAAAGTTGGGAAAAAATAAGAAAATTTTTATACTTAGAAAAATTCTAAGTTATGAAATTTTTCAAATTAAAACCCTAATTTTCAATTTTGAGTTTCTTGGTGAACAAGTTTCATATTTTGACATATCTTGATGAATTATGACCCTTGGCACTTGATTTTGACCAAAAAAGTCAAAGTTTGACTTTTTAGTGCACAATTGACTTTTGATCAGTTGACTACAAAATTCATCTGTCAATCCAATGAACTTGAGATCTTTTGAACCATGTAATTAGGTCAAGATGATGCCATTGAACCCTTGAAATTATGTTTGAACTCAATTGGTCATTGGCTAGGTTAAAAATTAGAAATTGCCCTTTCTCAGTCAAAACCCTAATTTTGACCATTTTGCCCTTTTAATGATTTGATCAAATTTCTTGAGGAGTTGTGATCCAAACTTGATCAAATGGTACATATGAGTCTAAAATGTTGATGTGGATCAAAAATTATGAAGTTTGACTGTAAATTGGCCATGGTTGACTTTTTCCCCAACACAGGTGATTTTTAGGTCAACTGTCCAATTGACTGATCAAAAATGTGGTTCAAGGCTTGAAAATTAACATGAGCAATCTTAGGGGTCCAAAATGATGTATGAAAGTCACATGAAGCATTGGTGGTCCAAAAATCCTTGTGCAAACTCAAACCCTAATTTTGGGTCATCAGTGCAAGATGAAATGTCCTGAGCTAAGTAAACCCTAATCTTGTCTTGAGTCCAAGAAGTCTTGTGAGAAAAGTCTTGATAAATTAGAGGGCAAATTTTGGGGTATAACATATGCCCCTGTTCAATCTTCTTGAACCTGAAGAGTTAGATTGGCGAGTTTTGTCGTTCGCGACTCGAAGGTAAAAGATGATTGGACACTAGAGTGCCCATAAATTTGCACTCGATAAAGTGTAGTTGAGGGAATGGGCTTAAAGATGCCATTTGGAGAGGTGATAGAATCTTGTTGGAGATGGGCTTGTAGATTCCATCCAAGAATGATTGCTGAATTGTAAGTTGTAAGTCAGAAGAATAAGTATCAGAATGGTATCCGTATCTGGAACGTATCTGAATTGTATCTTGAAGTTGGATCTGAATGAGTATCAGAACGGCTTCCGTGTCTGGAGCATATCTGTACTGTATCAAGAGTGTGAAATCTGAATGAGTATTAGAATGGCTTCCGTGTCTGGAGCGTATCTGTACTATATCTGAAAACTGAATCTGAATAAGTATCAAAATGGCATCAGTGTCTGGAGCGTATCCGTACTGTATCTGAAAGCTGGATCTGAATGAGTAACAGAATAACTTCCGTGTCTGGAGTGTATCTGAAAGGTATCATGAAAGCTGAATCTGAATGAGTAACAAAATGACTTCCGGGTCTGGAGTGTATCTGTACTGTATCTGTATGTTGAAGTCTGAATGAGTAACAAAATGTCATCCGTGTATGGAGTGTATCTTTACTGTATCATGATTGCATATTGTTAAACGGTAGCTGTTAATCTTATCCTGAAAAGGTTTAAATGTTAGCTGAAACACAAAGTCATGTTGCATGAAATGTATGATGCAATATATGTGCTTTATCAATGTTTATGACATGTGGATGTAATGTATGCGCATGTAAGCTGATTTGCTGTATTGCTGAGGAAAATAAATCCTTGATTGCTGAGGATACGTGGATTCTTCATGTTGTTGAAGTTGGAGTATTGACAAAAATTCTGTCGCGAGTAATGCCAAATACTGCTTGAGTAATCTACTTGGGGAATCCAGAGAATTTTGATGACTTCTGCTGGGAATTAACAAGAACTCTATGGGGAAGAAAACTTATTCCTGTTTGGAAAAAGTTCAGGAGTTTCGGTCGTCTGCCACTCTACTAGGGAATTATCCTAGGTTAAGGAGAAACAGAAGTTAGCCACTTTTCAGGCTTCAAGACAACTTGCTGGGGAATTTGGAGAAACTGAATGGTTTCCGCTGGAGATTGAAAGTTTCAGCTCCACTGGGGATCTTAATAATGTACTGTAGGGATTGCTCATGGAATAGCCTAAAGACGTTTTTCTATCCTTTCAACCTGTCAGTAATTGCTCTTTTCCATTTTGTTTATTTCTAAACAGTAATTATGTCCAAATGCATATGTTCATTAATGAATCATCGGATGTTTTTGCAAATAAAAAACATAAGTGTAAAAAAAAAGCAAATAGTTTTCTGTACTTTGAAAGAGATATCTTTGTATTTACTTTGAATAAGTATTTTGTACAAAGGAGACAGACATCCTAGTAAGAGGATGGTGTCATAAATAAGAAAATTTTATACAAAGAAAGATAGCTATGTGTGATAATCCCATGGGGTTCCTATTCTGCTATAGCCTTCGTATCTCCGAATATCTTGTCCATTCGTTGCTTCGTCCGAAGATGATTGAATTGATCAGAAGCTCCGGGTTTGTCCATGAAGAGATTGTCCTTAAAGTGATCTGACGAGACATAGTCATACGCTTTAATTCCCTAACTTTTTCCTGGACCGCCCTTTCGGGTTTTCAGTCCACCGGGAAACCCTTTTTGCCCAAGTCGCCCTTTCGGGTTTTCAACTTTCCGGGTGTACAGATTTTTTATTTTATCCCTAATTTTTGCCCAAACCTTTTTGGTTCGCCGGGATGCCCTTGTTTTGCCTAGGTGTGTCAACCTAGCGGGTCTCTTATGCGTAGTATCTTTTGACTATGTCTGCGTTCGCAGGGTGGCAGGTCGTCACCGTCCATGGTGGTTAAGATCATTGCTCCACCAGAAAAGATGTTCTTGATTACAAATGGTCCTTCATAGGTAGGAGTCCATTTGCCCTTGGGATCACTTTGTGGCAAGATGATGCGCTTTATCACCAGATCTCCAACTTGATATACCCGGCGTCTGACTTTCTTGTTGAAAGCCTTGATCATCCGTTTTTGATACATCTGACCATGGCAAACATCAGTAAGTCTCTTTTCATCAATTAAGTTCAGTTGATCAAGTCGGGTCTGGATCTAATCGTCTTCACTCAAACTTGCATCCTTCATGATTCTCAAAGAGGGGATTTGAACCTCGATAGGAAAGACAGCCTCCATGCCATAAACCAAAGAATAGGGTGTTTCCCCAGTTGGCGTGTGATCCGTGCTACGGTACCCGTGGAGAGCAAACAGTAGCATCTCATGCCAGTCCTTGTAGGTGACTATCATCTTCTGTATGATCTTTTTAATGTTTTTATTAGCAGCTTCGACTGCACCATTCAACTTTGGTCGATAGGGGGATGAATTATGATGTTGAATCTTGAACTGCTCACACAAGGCGGTGATCATAGTATTGTTAAGGTTTGTACCATTATCAGTGGTGATCCTTTCTGGGATACCGTACCGGCAAATGATATTTTTCTTGATGAAGCAGGCGACAACGTTCTTAGTAACGAATGCGAAGAAAGCTGCTTGACCCACTTGGTGAAATAGTCAATGGCCACAAGAATGAAGCGGTGTCCATTAGAGGCTGTAGGCTTGATCTCCCCAATCATGTCGATTCCCCACATAGAGAAGGGCCAAGGAGCTGTTAAGACATTTAGAGGAACCGGAGGCACGTGCACCTTGTCTGCATAGATTTGACACTTATGATAGTTCCGGGAGTGTTGATAGCAGTCAGCTTCCATGGTAGACCAGTAATAGCCTGTCCGTAGGATTTTCTTCGCCATCGTATGCCCACTAGAGTGAGTGCCAAAGGTACCCTCATGCAATTTAGCCATGATCTTTTCAGCTTCAATCTTATCCATACAATGGAGCAGAATAGAATCATGATTACGCTTGTACAGGATGCCATTACTTAGGAAGAACTTAGCAGAGAATCTCCTTAGGAACTTTTTATCGTTGATTGAAGCTCCTTCTGGATATTCTTGAGCCTCGAGATACCTTTTGACTTCATGAAACCACGACTGGTCCACTACTTCTTCGGTATTAATCTCGTGACAGTGTGCTGGTTCTTCCATCTGTTCAATAGAGATCTAGGGAGCCTCGTTATCCCAATTAAGTTTAAACATAGATGACATTGTAGCTAGAGCATCTGCTAGCTGATTTTCTTCTCGCGGGAAATGCTCGAAGGTAATCTGCTCGAAATGTGGTAACAATGTCAAAACATGTTCTTTGTAAGGGATAAGGTTTGGATGCTTAGTGTTCTACTCTACTTTGATCTGACTGATGACCAAAGCTGAATCCCCAAACACATCTAAAAATTTGATTCCCAAGTCTATGGCAGCCTTGAGACCAAAGATGCATGCTTCGTATTCTGCCATGTTGTTCGTACAGTTGAAGCAAAGTCTGACAGTAAAAGGAGTATGGAATCCTTCCGGAGATATGAGCACAGCGCCGATACCGTTACCAAGTGCATTGGATGCCCCATCAAAGTACAAGATCCATCGGGATCCTTGTCCAGGTCCGTCATATGGTCTGATCTCTTCGCAGTTGTCTACTGTCATGATGTCTTCGTCAGGGAAGTCAAACTTCATGGACTGGTAATCTTCTACAGCTTGATGAGCCAGATGATCATCTAGCACACTTCCCTTTATAGCTTTTTGGATAATGTATTGTATGTCGTATTCTGTTAGGATCATCTGCCGTCTAGCTATCCTCCCAGACAGAGCAGGCTTCTCAAAGATGTACTTTATCGGATCCATCTTAGATATCAGCAAAGTGGTATGAGTCAACATATACTGTCTTAGCCGGCGGGCAGCCCATACCAGAGCGCAGCAAGTTTTCTCGAGCAGTGAATATCTGGTTTGACAGTCAGTAAACTTTTTGCTCAGGTAATAAATAGCGTGCTCTTTTCGTCCAGACTCGTCATGTTGCCCCAGTACGTACCCCATTGAATTCTCTAAGACGGTCAGATACATGATTAGTAGTCTTCCTTCGACTGGTGGCATCAAGACAGGAGGCTCTAGTAAATACTCCTTGATTTTATCGAAAGCAATCTGACATTCATCATTCCATCTGACTACTTGATCTTTCTTCAACAGCTTGAAGATTGGTTCACAAGTAGACGTTAGGTGAGAAATGAATCTGGCAATGTAGTTTAGGCGTCCCAAAAAACCTCTGACTTCCTTCTCAGTGCGAGGAGCAGGCATTTCTTGTATCGCTTTAACCTTGGCAGGATAAACCTCGATGCCTTTGTTATTGACAATGAACCCTAAGAGTTTACCGGATCGGCCTCCGAATGTGCACTTGTTTGGATTCAATCTCAACTTGTACTCCTTCAATATGACAAACAACTTTTGCAAGTGATCAAGGTGTTCTTCTTTCGTCTGTGATCGGGCTATCATGTCATCTACGTAGACCTCTATCTCATGATGTATCATATCATGAAACAAAGCTACCATGGCGCGTTGATAGGTTGCCCCGACATTCTTTAGTCCGAATGGCATCACTTTGTAGCAGAACGTACCCCACTGTATGACAAAAGTAGTTTTCTCCATGTCCTCAGGTGCCATTTTGATCTGGTTATAGCCTGAGAATCCGTCCATGAAAGAAAATACTTTGTGTTGGGTTGTATTGTCAACCAGAATGTCGATGTGTGGAAGTGGAAAATCATCTTTAGGGCTGGCCCTGTTTAAATCTCTATAATCCACACACATTCTCACTTTGTCGTCCTTCTTAGGTACGGGAACAATTTTGGTCACCCATTGAGGATAAGAAGTAACAGCCAGAAATCCAGCATTGAATTGTTTCATAACTTCTGCTTTGATCTTTTCTGACATGTCAGATCTCATACATCAGACCTTTTGCTTCACCGGTGGACAGTCTTCTCTTGTGGGTAGACGATGTACCATGATGTTTGTATCGAGTCCCGGCATGTCTTCGTATGACCAGGCAAATATCTTAACATAATCATGCAATAGCTGAATTAGGCGCTCCTTGACACTCGACTCTAGATTGGCACCCACTTTGATTTCCTTTTTATCTTCCTCGGTACCCAAATTGATTGTATCCAACAGTTCCTCATGAGGCTGAATAGCTCTTTCCTCTTGTTGTAATAGTCTGGCCAATTCCCCTGGAACCTCACAATCTTCCTTACCTTCGTATTCGGATTGGTAGATCAGGTCTTCAGAGTCACTGAAGGCTATAGCAGTATCGTTACCCATGGGATCCGGAATGGAAGGGTACCTGCATTTGTAAGTGTGGGTGTGTGTAAGGGTATAGCCATCTTAAAATAATAAAATGTAAAAGAAAGACAATGAGCACTAAAGGTTTATATGTGAAAAAGCGTCCATGATTCATTGAATGTCATATGAAGATGAAATAAAAACCCTTACAAATGGACCATTGTGCCTCGGGTAAGACACAAGGTTTTTAAAATGCGAATTGTTCATGAATATTACAAGTCCAACAGAAAATGTAAAAGATAAATTACTGAGAGATGAAAGTTATTGGGATGAAGTCTCTGGCTTCCCAGTTGCGAAGTCCTCCGCTGATAGTAGGAAATATCCAATCCTCCAGGCTGCCATCCTCTTCATTGTCTTCTACTGCATTGACGCCTTGATTGCTAATCTTCACAGGCGGCCCCCCAGCACGGGTACGGTGCACGGCCTTCTGAGCAGTCGAAGTAAACCCCAAGCCAAACTTGTCTGATTTGTAGGGAATGTTTGGAAGCTGCCCCCAAATGGTGCATCCCCCCTCTTCCATTACTGCCTTTGCATCCTTTAAAGATGACATCCGAGGTGGAGGTCTTGTGATCTTAGGAATTGAGGATACCGCCTTGGTCGCCGCTACTTCTGGAGAGACTTCTTCAAAATGTTGGAAAGCGGTTTCAATGAACTCGCCATCTAACTCCACATATCGGAAAGAATTCAGATGACTAATCATGTACTCCTCCTCCCCATGGACAATTATGATTTTTCCTTGGACCGGGTACTTTAGCATCTGATGCAAGGTGGAGGTGACAGCACCGACATTGTGGATCCAGGGGCGTCCCAACAGACAGGAATAAGAAGGACGAATGTCCATCACATAGAAGGTTGAGTTGAAAACCTGAGTTCCCACCTTTATTGGGATGTCCACCTACCCATGGACCATCCTCTTCGATCCATCAAAAGCTATCACCACTATGTTGCTGGGTTTTAAAGTCAGCCCCTCGCAATCCAATCTATCAAGGGCTTTATTCGGTAAGACGTTTAAAGATGATCCAATTTCAACAAAGACATGGGCTAGGGTTGTTCCTCTACACTCCACTGAGACATGTAATGCCTCATTGTGTTTTCTCCCTCTGGGTGTCAAGTCAGCATCAGAGAAACCCAAGCCATTATCAGCTGTCAAACTGGCCACACAGTCCTGGAACTGGTCAGCAGACGTCTCTTACGGCACATGAGTTGTCTTCAGAAATTTTACCAGTGCTTTGGCATGTGCTTCGAAGCACAGCAGCAGGGCTAGCATAGAGATCTTGGAAGGGGTTTTCCCTAACTGTTCAACCACATCATAATCACTCTTTTTTATTATCCTCGGGATTTCTTCCATCTCCTTCTTGGATGTTTCAGGAATAGCTAGTGATTGAGCCTTCGTTCGGACAGGCTCCTCTTGAACATTTTTTCCTTTATTCTCAGCAGTGGAAGTAGGGATAGGGATTGTATTGTCTTTGTCGGTAAGTACACTTGCAGGTATAATCACTGGTGCAGAGGTAATCTTCAGAACGGCCACGGGTCCAAAGACTGCCGTTGGAGGGGCAATCTCTAGAGAGAAGATTTTACCACTGCGGGTAATCTCGCTAGTTCCGACAATATTGCTAATGTCAGAATTGTCCTCTTCGGAGCTTTCTTCTTCGGCAGTCAGTTCATCTTGTTTAATACCATGGTAGTAGATTTCTCCACCATAATTCCATGGTACTGTTTTATCTGATTTGTAAGGGGCCGGCCCGGGCATTGTAATCTTAAGTGGAGTAGTCTTTGGAGCAGGTGTAATCCTAATGGGTCATTTAGGGACCATGGAAGGATTGGCGTAGATGGTTATAATTGAAACTTCTTTAACTGGAATGGGTGGAATAGGAGCATTCTCAAACAGAATTTCTTGGTTATCCATCAGTCGTTGGATACCTTTTTTCAATAGAGGACAGTCAAATGATGAGGACAGGCAAACATGGCAGTCTTTGTCACAACCTGGGAAAATACCAGCTTTCAAAAAATTCAACTTAATAATCGGGAGCGGAGTCAACAGTTTATCCACGGTAGCAACAAATAAATATTCTTCAATAGTGTTGGCATTGTGACCATGCCTAAGCATTGGAGCGGAAATAACATTTGGTTTCTCAGGCGCTTCAAACTCAACTTCCTTAGCGTCTATCAGGTCTTGAATTTTGTTCTTCAGAGCCCAACAGTTGTTGGTGTCGTGCCCTGGACTTTTAGAATGGTACGCGCATCTTGCGTTCGGATGGTAATGTGGAGACGTAGTATTGGGATTCTTTGGGGCCTCCTTTAGAGTGGCCAGATTTAACTTCAGAAGATGTGGTAGAACTTGGGCTGGAGTCATGTTAATCTTGGTGAATTGTCGAACTGGCCTTTCCACCCTTTGCTGATTATTTCTTGACTGGTCTGATGCAGGATTTGGAATCATAATGGCCCCTACCATTGGTCGGCGCTCAGTTCTTCCCTGATTCCTCTGTGAATACACAGCAAATACTTCCTTTCTTCTAGTGAAGGGATTTTTCACAGCTGTAGAGGAAGAAGCGTCCTTCTGAATTTTCCCACTTCTTATACCAGCTTCTACCCTTTCGCCGGTTAAAATTAATTCAGTAAACCCTGCAGAGGAACTGCCAATCAGATGATTGAAGAAAGGGCCTGATAGAGTTCCCAGGAACATGTCCACCAACTCCCTTTCAGATAGAGGGGTTTGTACCCTTTCGGCTAGATCCCTCCACTTTTGAGCGTAATCTTTGAAGCCCTCATTGGAAACCATAGCCATACTTTGTAGCTGAGTACGGGTAGGCGCCAAATCGGCATTGTACTGGTATTGTTTATAGAAAGCTGCTGCCATGTCTTCCCAATTATGGACGTTAGCCCTTTCTAACTAGTAGAACCAATCAAGTTGCGTTCCTAATAAAATGTCTTGGAAAAAGTGGACCCACAAGTCTTTGTCGGCAGAATGTGGTTGAATCTTCCTGACATATGATCTGAGGTGCATTTTAGGGCAAGACACCCCATCATACTTGGAAAATAGTGGCACTTTAAACTTTGGCGGGATTACAATTCCTGACACCAGCTTCAACTCTTTAAAATCTAGCCCCGGTACTCTCTGGATTTCCATAGCGCTTAATCGCTCTTCAAGGTGTTTGTACTTGTCATCAGCCGGAGGGTATTGTTATTCAGAGTAGTCCTCCTCTTCCTCTTCTTCTTCTTCAGAATCTGATGGTACTGCCGTTCCTTTTCCTTTTCTTTCCCCTTCATCAGATGTTGTTGGAAAATCTAAGGTCCTTCTGGCTTGTCCCTGAAACCTTCTGCCCATGATTACCACACCAACTGGCTTCTTCTTCTTTTTCTCTTTCTCTTTCTCTAGCAGAGTCTTCAGCTCCTCTTGCTCCTTGGCTAAGGTCATGAGCAACTTTTGAAATTGCGTATTCTGAGCTTGCAGATCTTTGACCGTTTGTTCGAGATCCATCGTACTGAAATAAACAGTAGAGAGATGAGGAAACTTGTTGCAAAGACCTGTTTATGTTTATGATGAATGATATGTATTCATGCAATGCTTTCAAGGATTTAAAAATTCAAATTTGTTTTAAACAAAAAAGAAACACACGTCATATTAATAAAATATAATTTGAGTACATCAATGCCCCTTGGGCAAAATAATACAAAATTATAAGGTAAAAAGACATTGCGCATCCTCTTTGGTGCAATGTAGGTATTGAGAGTCTGCTCTTCATGAAGTAGCCGGGTGAGTTCCAAGACCTTCTTCTCGCTTGCGTAGAATTGGGCTTCGAAAGTATCACGCTCTCCTTTGAGCTGTATCCAATCCCTTTGTAGTTCTTCGAGTGATGTCGGCATGTCAGGATGTAGGATAGTGTATGGAACTTCTCCTTCCTTAACAGGCTCAATAATCACTGGGAGAATGGAGGGATAAGGCATCAAAATACTTTGAGCGTGGGTTCGTACCCACTTGATTTAAGGCTCAAGAGGGATGGAATTATTGTGTCCCAAAGTCTTGCTATCCACCTTGTTTGGAATCCTTCAAGCTCGGATGAATCTCTGACGAAGTCCTTGATCGTCGTTGTCGTAGTCGAAAACCAATCCTTGAATAAACATATCATGTGGGCCATCCCTTCGGGCATAACCAAACTGTCTCAGAGCTAAGCACGGTTTGTAGGTGATGCCTCCCCTAATGCCAAGTAGAGGGACATTAGGGAATTCCCCACAATGGTCAACAATGATAACATTCTCTTTGGATCGAGAACACCAATGAATATCTAAATGTTTAAGTGTCATTAACCTTTGTGACCACCTCAAACCTTGCTCATTCTTCAAGACTGATTGGGGAAGATGAAAAATAAACCATCTTTCCAGGAGAGGAGTACAACACATAAGAACACCTCTTTTCCTCACTGTACGAGTGTGAAAAGAGTGTAGGATATCCCCAAGCAATGTAGGCACCGGGTTGCGAGACATGAAGATTTTGACAGTGTTTACATCTATGAGTTGGTCAAGATTAGGGAACAAGACCATCCCATATATGAGAAGAGCTACAATCTCCTCAAAAGCTTGCAAGTCTAGGGAATTCCAACAGCTTTGGGCTTTCTCAAACAGAAACTTTGACAAGAAGCCTTTGACACCACTTCTAGTTTCCCAATGAGTTGTGACATCAGATGAGTGCAAGTGCAGGGCTTGAGCAATCTCTTCTGGATTTGGATCTCTTTTCGTACCGTTGAAGGGTAGTTGATTGAGAATAGGAATCCTATGAAGTTGAGAGAATTCTTCCAAAGTGGGCACAAGTTGATAGTCAGGAAATGTGAAGCAATGATGCAAAGGGTCAAAGAACTGGAAGAGAACCTTCATCATATCCTCCTCTGTGTTGGAAGTGACCAAGTTGAGTAGACGACCATGTCTCTCGGTGAATGGATAATTCTCATGGATCCTTGAAGCTAGCTCCTTGAGTTGTGGAGGAATTCTCACAAGGTTGATTTGGATAGTTTTCCTGCGAAGTGAATCCATAACCTACAAAACAAGAACAAAGATGAATCTCCAAAATCCTTGAAATGGTTAGTGAAAGTATATGATGTTCATGATGTCCATGATGTAATGCACAAGTATATATGTACAAGCAAATCAAGCAAGTTCCTAGTTTAGGCTTGCATGGGGTTTCATAGGTAAGTACCCTCTTGAAGTTTAGTTGGCTCAACCTGTCCTAAAAATAGTAACCGGGTTCTAATGAGCTCAATATCACTGGATTGTTTCCTTGTTCATTGTTTCAGTTCAAGCCTCTTTACTGGCGACCGAAATATTCCAAGAAACCAACCCTCAATGAGTGTAGTATCGAGTATCTACCAACTTCGGACTGCACCAAAGCCGGTAATCTCACTACATCCTAAAAGGCCAAGTTGGCCAAGTAAAGGTTCTAGAAGTTCATTAGTGCTTCATGACATCACTCAACGGCCCCATATTCTCTTTAATTGACTCAAAGGCTATCGGTACCCACAAATATGTTACACTAATATAGCTATTGCTTAGACCATGTCGGTATACCCCGCACAGTTTCCACAACGTATTGCTATTTACCTATAATGTTTCCCAAATCCGGGTGGAGGATTCAAACCCAAACAATAGAACCAAAATGTAAAGCAAACAAGTCAAACAAGGTAACCAAATAAATGTGATCTAAACCCTAAGGTAACCCCACTTTTAGAAATTATCCCCAGCAGAGTCGCCAGTTCTGTGATGCGGTGGGAGAACTGACTTGAGGTTTTGCATTTTATCGCAAATGTTGCGGTTAGAAAGAGTCGCCACTGAGTTTTCTTTTATCCAAAAGGAAAGGTAAAAAAGCACAGGAAAGACCTTTGAGATGTTTTCTTGAGTTCGGGGGGTAGATTATGAAAAGGGAAGGTGCTAGCACCCTTTTCATCCATGGTTTTCCATGGGCTCTTAGTTACTTCTTTAGATCACTTGCTTTGCTTTGTTTGACATGGTGTTTGGTGTGGTTTTGAAAGTTTTTTGTAAAAGAGGCCATTGTTTAGGCAATCTTTGTAATTATCCTCGTTCGTAAGAATGTATACAAAGATGTTTGTCTTTTGAAAATGTTTTCAATGTTTTGTAAGATGTTTTGAAATGTGTGTGTGTTTGTTTTTGAAAATAGCAAGGATTGTTTTGAAATGGAGCAAGTAACTTAGAAGCTATCTACCTACTCAAATGTCTTTCTTGTGCATTTTTATTCCTTTGACATTGTTGACTTACCATTGATTTGGTAAGCAACCCTATCTTTTGATGTAAACGAGACGGGCGTGGGTCATCGTATGACCATGATAGCAATGTTGGCAAGTGTGATACGGTGGGAGAACTGACTTGAGGTTTTTCGTTTGTGTTCGCAAATGTTTCGGTTGAGCAAGAGTCGCCACCGACTTTTTATTTTATCCTAAGGAAAGGTTAAAAAGCACAGGAAAAACCTTTGAGATGTTTTCTTGGGTTCGGGGAGTAGATTATAGAAAGGGAAGTTATTAGCACCCTTTCTATCCATGGTTATCCATGGGCTCTTAGTTACTTGCTTAGATCACTTGCTTTGCATTTTCAATTGTTTGAAATGGTGCTTTGTGTGTGGTTTTGAAAGATGTTTTGAAAAGAGGCCATTGTTGTGGCAACCTTTGTAATGATCCATGTTTGAATGTATACAAAGGTGTATTGTCTTTTGAAAAGTTTTTCAATGTTTTGAAAGTCGTTTTGAAATTGTGTTGTGAGGTGTGTTTTTGAAAAGTAGCAAGGATGTTTTCTTTGCAAGTTTGGTCAAGTAACCAAGAGCTATCTACCCTAAATTTCTCAAAGATTTTTCTCATGTTTTAACCCTTTTAACAGTGTTGTTTCACCATTGTATTTGGTGAACAACCTTGTGTTAGGATGTTAACGGGACGGGCACGGGTCATCGTTTAGACCATAGGGGCAATAGTGTCAAGTATCTTTGGCATTTTTCTTAAGGGACTTGATCATTTTCGATTAGGCAACTTGATAGCGTCATCGAGGGACTATGATCATTTGATTTGTTTTTGTTTTGCCAAAGAGACTTAACATGCAACCATGGCCCATTTTTGAAGGCAACAAGTGGAGTAACCCTAAGGGTGCAAGTGTGCATTGTTTGTTTTTCATGTATGTTTATCTTGAATTAGGTCAAGCTACTTGTCAATTGATTTTTGCATACAAACCCTAAGTCTAAACATGGCATAATTGAAAGCTTTTAAATGCGGAAATTTAAATGCTAAGCTATTACAACAATGATTATGGGGATGGGGATACAAGTTTGAATTTGGGGGATACTTGACAAGGAAATAAAACCTAAATTATTACAACCATATCGAATATACAAATGTTTATCATTTAAATAAATATAATGTAAATAAATATCAAAATGCAATGTATTATGTAAAAAAAAAAGATTTTTTATGTATGTAAAAGGTTTTCATGTTTGAAGTATAGACAAAATAAAAAAAGTCATTTTTGATTATTTTTGTGGTTTTTAGGGTTAAACCCTAGTTTTTGAATAGATATTATTATTTATTGATTATGTACAAAATATGTTAATTTATGCACAAAATAAAAGTATATGGTGAAAAAAGTATTTTTGATGTCAAATATTAAATAAAAATTAAAATGTATTATTTTTTTATTTTTATCCTAAGTATTTAATAAAATATGTATAAGTATATATTATATATATTTAATAATGCTAAATATGTACAAAAATAAAATATTAATTATTTACAAAAATGTATATTTTTAGAAAATGTTTTCAAAATGTAAATAAAAAAAATATAACTGAAAAAATAAATATTTTAGTGTTATTTCTTAGGGTTTTAATAAAAAGTATATATATTTATTTACATACATATGTTAAATAAAACAAATAAATGTCAAATAAATGCAAAAAAATGTGGAAAAATATTTTTTATGTTTTTTATGTTTGAGCAAAAAATATAAAATCATAATCAAAAAGAAAAATGCAAAAATGACAAATATTTCACACAATGGGCTAGGGGGGTGCAAATGGAAGAAAAAAAGGTGTAAACAGCAGGATGGCTCAGGCCCAACCCAAGCCATCATCTTCTTCCTCCAGCTTCTGTCAAACGCGCGCTTCTTTGTTCAAAATACAAACTCCTGATTCTTTGATTTTTAGCAAAAACTCATAACACAAACAATGTAGAGCATCAAATCACGATTCCAAATATGTAAAAAACTTAACCTAACTCTAAGAAACCAGGGAGAATTTCTTCACCCACAATTTCTGACCTAGTTTTTCTTCAATGTTCATGGTTAAAATTCTCACAGCATGCTTAATATAAATGAAAAGTAATCATATGTATGGCTTCAGGGCTATGAGTAGAGCATGTTTCATTCACAAACCTAAGCCTAACTCTTCCTATATTAAGTGATAGAAGTCCATGGTTTTACTTGTCTCAGCTTGACTTGAACAGAGCAATGTAGGTATCTTCAATGGAGTTTGAGCTTTGGTTGAGCTTTCCTGAAGTCCAAGGATGCTTCCCAAATGCCTAGCTTGCTTTGAAACAAACTGTATCGTGCTATGGAAGTCCACCTGCACAGCTTGAAAGTAAAAATAGAAAACGTGGTTAGGGGTGTTACAGCTTGAGTTCAAGGTTTGGGATAGTCTCAGTGGATCATATGGAAGGTGTTTGAAAGGTTTTTAGCCAAAGTGCACGAGTGGATTGAGTTGTGGACCTCAATCTGCAGCAGGTACCCTATTTTGCAGCAAAACTGTGATTTGGTGAATGGGAAGGTATGAGGGATGGAAGGGCCGTGCCTTAGGTCAGTTTTGATGTATGGAATATGTGTACAAAGTTTGCTTTGGCTGGTGTTTACAGGAATGAAAGATGGAGAGTTTTTTGCAATGTTTCTTCTATGTGAAGCAAAGAAAGTGTGTTGATGTTATAGACCTGTCCAAGCCTCTCAAGCATGTTGCAGCGTTCTCTCTTGATCAGTGGGATTTGTCTACCAAAATTTGCCTCAAAGATCTGGCTTGTACTTCAAAGATCATGTAACTTGACATAAAGTGTTACTTTTCCAAAATGGCAAACTTGCTTTTTCTAATTAAGGATTAGTTTAGCATGTAATGTCCAAATGGATGAAATAATACCTTAATACAATGGTTTGGCATTTAATTAAGGTGTATAAAACTAGTTTTGAGGCCTGCAAGCTAGCATTGTACAAGCTGATTTGAAAATGCAAATTGTTGTGAACAAGCTTTGGCCATGAACAAAAGTGAGTTTTGGCCAACTTTGCAAATTCGATTCTCTCTAACCACAAGGGTGTTTGAGAAGTTCTTGGACAATTTGGAAAGCTTGGAATGTGTACTACAATCCATCTTTGTAATGAAAATTGAAACTCCAAGTGGAACCATGTGAAAAATGGCCAAGAAGTAGGACAAAAATCCTGCCTAGAATAGGGCAAAATTCTTCTAAGTTAAAAGTGTTTTGTACCCTTGTTCCAAAAATCATAACTTGAGATACAAGCTTCCTTTGAGAAAACTTTGTGAATCAAAGTTGTAGATTTTGCAATGGACTACAACTTTCATGTTTCAAGTTTTGTTTGAATCCATTTGCATCTTGGTTAAAAAATGGGACAAAGTTAGGAAAAAATAAGGAAGTTTCATAACTTAGAAAAAATTCTAAGTTATGAAATTTTCTCATTTTAAACCCTTATTTGCAATTTTAGGTTTCTTGATGAACAAGTTTCATAATTTGACATGTCTTGATGAAAAATGAATCTTGGCACTTGATTTTGACCAAAAAGTCAAAGTTTGACTTTTCAGTATACAGTCAAATTTTGATCAGTTGACTGAAAAATTCATCTGTCAATCCTATGCATTTGAGATCTTTTGAACTTGTTGAATGGGTCAAGACAATGCCATTGAGTCCTTGAGTCCATATGTGAGCTTGATTTGCAATTGGTTAGGTCAAACAGTCAAAAATTGCCTTTGTGCAGTCAAACCCCTAAAAATGACCATTTTGCCCTTTTGGTGATCTGATCAAATTTCTTGTGGAATTGTGATCCAAACTTGACCAAGGGGTTCATGTGAGTTCATTATGTTGATGTGGGTCAAAAATCATGAGGTTTGACTGTCAATTGGCCACAGTTGACTTTTTCCCCAATACAGCTGATTTCTAGGTCAACTGTCCAATTGACTGGGCAAAGATTGGAATCAAGGCTTAAAACTTGGTATGGATAAACTTGTGAGTTCATCATGAAGCCTGAAAGTCACCTTGGGAATTTTAGGTCAAAACATCCCTGTGCAAACTCAAACCCTAATTTGGGTCAACATTGCAAAGAGGAGTCTTGAGCAGAGCAAACCCTAACTTGATCTTAAGTTCCAAGAGTCTTGTGATGAAAAATGTTGATGAAAAGGGAGGGAAAATTTAGGGGTACAACAGTTTCCCCTGTTCAATCTTCTTGCACCTGAAGAGTTAGATTGGCAGGTTTGCCTTTCGCGACTCGAGGGTAAAAGGAGATTGGACACTAGAGTGCCCAAAAAATTTACACTCGTCCAAGCGTAGTTGAGGGAATGGGCTTAAAGTTGCCATTTGGAGATGGTAGAATCTTGCGGGAGATGGTCTTAAAGATGCCATCCAAGAGTGTTTGTTGAATTGCAATGTGATAGGTCAGAAGAATGAGGATCAAAATGGTATCCGTGTCTGGAATGCATTTGAACTGTATCTGGAGACTGAGTTTGTATGAACAAAAGAATGGCCTCCGTGTCTGGGGCGTATCTGAGTTGTGGCTGTGTTTGAATGTAGAATGAATATCAGAATGACTGCCGTGTCTGGAGTGTATATGTATTGTATCTGGGTAACAGAGAAATATCTGTGTATGGAGCAACTGCGTGCTGGGGATAAATTCTGAATGAGTGACAGAATGGCAACCGTATCTGGAGCGTATCTGGATTGTATCTGAAGTTGAGATTTGTATGAGTAGCAGAATGGCTTCCGTGTCTGGAGTGTATCTGAAACTGTAACTGGAATTGAGATCCGTATGAGTAGCAGAATGACTTCCGTGTCTGGAGTGTATCTGAAACTGTAACTGGGATCTGAATAAATGATAGAATGACTTCCGTGGCGAATACACTGGGGAGAATCAAACTGCTGATGTAAGAGTCAGAATGGTATCTATGTTTGGAATGCATTGGACCTTGAGGTTGATAAATGAATCTGAATGAGAGATAGAATGGCCGTCGTGTCTGGAGCGTATCTAATCTGTATCTGATTTCTATAGTCCGAATGAGTAGTAGAATGACCACCGTGTCTGGGGTGTATCTGACTTGAAATTCTGAATGAGTAATAGAATGACCACCGTGTCTGGGGTGTATCCATACTGTATCTGACTTGAAATTCTGAATGAGTAATAGAATGACCGCCGTGTCTGGGGTGTATCCATGCTGTATCTGAATAATTGTTAACGATAGCCTTTTAATCTTATCCTGAAAAGGATGAAATGTTAGCTAAAACACAAAGTTATGTTGCATGATATGTATGATGCAATATATATGTTATATCAATGTTTATGATATATGAATGTAATGAATGCGCATGTAAGCTGATGAGCTGTCTTGCTGATGTAAGATGAATCCTGGATAGCCGGAGATAATAGAATCTTGATTGCTGTCGGGGAAAGTGAATCCTTGACTACTGCAGGGGAGTGCAAGAATCTTTGATTACTGGCGATGAGAAATCCTTGCTGACTGCTGACTGCTTGGGGAGCAAGATCTTCAATTGTTGAGGGATTTTAGGGCCACTGTTGGGGATTGAAACTCCTTGGTGACCTGTGGGGGAATGAGAATTCTGATGATCTCTACTGGGAGTTCCGAACCTGGGAGACTCATGCTGGAGAAGTGAGACTGAGAATCTTCAATCTGATGGGAATCATCTCTGTGGGGAGGATGTTCACTAGTCTGGTTCCGCTGGGGATTGATAGTTGGAAGTTTTTTTAGCTCCGCTGGCGATTAACAGCTTTGACTTTACTGGGGATAGGATTTTCAGATTTTTAGGGCTCCACTGGGGACACTGACACTTAACTCTGGGGGGAATTAAGTTCGGGAAAGCTCTCTGGCTGGGGAAATCAACTTTGAGAAAGCTTTTGTTCTGCTGAGGATCCTGAAGTTTAACTCTGTTTGGGGAATTAAGCTCTGGATTTTAACTTTGTTGAGGAATTTGGAGTTTAAATCCGTTTGGGATTCCTTCTGAAAGGGCATTAGGATATCTGTCTGTACCTTCAACCTATCAGCAATCATCTTTTCCTGATTTGTAAGCAAATGATTATGTTCAAATGCATATGCCTATTTAACAAACCATTGGACGTTTCTCAAATAAAACATAGGTGTAAAAAGAAAAGGAAGACAAAGCAAAATCTATGTGCTTGGGAAAGTATTTGTATTAACTTTTTGTGAGTATCTTTGTACAAAGGAGACAGGCATCCTAGTAAGAGGGTGTTATCGTAAAAAATTGAAAATTTTATACAAAAGAAAAATGGCTATGTGTAACAATTCCATGGGATTCCATTCTGTTATAGCCTTCACAACTCTGAATATTTTGTCCATTCAATGCTTCGTCCGCCGATGATTGGATTGATTAGAAGCTCGGAGTTTGTTGATGAAGAGATTGTCTTTAAAGTGATCCGACGAAACACAGTCATACGCTTTAATTCCCTAACTTTTGCCTGAATCGCCCTTTCGGGTTTTCGATCCACCGGGAAACCCTTTTTTGCTCAAGCCGCCCTTTCGGGTTTTCAACTTGCCGGGTGTACATATTTTTTTGTTTTATCCCTAATTTTTGCCTGAACCGTCCTTTCGGGTTTTCGGTTCACCGGGATGCCCATTTTTGCCCAAGTCGCCCTTTCGGGTTTTCGACTTGTCGGGTTGTTTTATGCATAGTATCTTTTGACTATGTCTGCGTTCGCAGGGTGTGGAAAATCGTCGCCGTCCATGGTGGTCAGAATCATTGCACCACCAGAAAATATGATCTTGATCACAAATGGTCCTTCGTAAGTAGGAGTCCATTTGCCCCTGGGATCACTTTACGGCAAGATGATCCGCTTGATTACAAGATCTCCGACTTGATATACTTGACGTCTGACTTTCTTGTTGAAAGCCTTGATCATCCGTTTTTGGTACGTCTGACCATGGCAAACAGCAGTGAGTCGCTTCTCATCGATCAAATTGAGTTGATCAAGTCGGGTTTGAATCCAATCGTCTTCACTCAAACCAGAGTCCTTTATAATCCTTAAAGAAGGAATCTGAACTTCCATGGGTAGGACAACTTCCATGCCATATACCAAAGAAAATGGGGTTGCCCCTGTTGAAGTACGTGCCGTGGTACGATATCCATGCAGAGAAAACGGTAACATCTCATGCCAGTCCTTGTAGGTAACTGTCATTTTTTGAATGATCTTCTTGATGTTTTTGTTCGCAGCTTCAACAGCACCGTTCATCTTCGGCCGATAGGGAGATGAATTATGATGATAAATCTTGAACTGCTCGCATAGAGCGGTGATCATAGTATTGTTCAGGTTTGTACCGTTGTCTGTGATGATCCTGTCGGGGACACCATACCGGCATATGAGGTTCTGCTTGATGAAGCGGGCAACCACATTTTCTGTAACAGAGGCAAAGGAAGCTGCTTCGACCCACTTGGTGAAATAGTCAATAGCGACCAGGATGAAGCAATGTCCATTGGACGTTGTGGGCTTGATCTCTCCAATCATGTCAATGCCCCACATTGCGAATGGCCAAGGAGCTGTCAGAACGTTGAGAGGAGCAGGAGGAATATGTATTTTGTCGGCATAGACTTGGCATTTGTGACAAGTACGGGAATGTTGATGGCAATCAGCTTCTATGGTAGACCAGTAATAGCCTTCCCTTAGAATCTTCTTAGCCATCGTATATCCGCTCAAGTGGGTGCCAAATGTGCCACTGTGTATTTCAGTCATGATCAACTCTGCTTCAGCTTTGTCCACACAACGAAGTAAAACACAATCATGGCTGCGTTTATAAAGGATGCCATTGCTTAGGAAGAACTTGGCATCAAATCTCCTTAAGAACTTCTTGTCATTTACGGAAGCTCCTTCGGGGTATTCTCTAGTCTGGAGATACCTTTTGATTTCATGGAACCAGGGTTGTTCCATTACTTCTTCGGTATTAATCTCATGACAATGCGCAGGTTCATCCATTCGCTCGATGGTGATTTGGGGAGCCTCGTCATCCCAGTTGAGTTTAAACATGGAAGACATTGTAGCCAGAGTATCTGCTAGCTGATTCTCTTCTCGCGGGAAATGCTCGAAGGTGATTTACTCGAAATGAGGCAACAATGTTAGGACACGTTCTTTGTATGGGACAAGATTAGGATGTTTGGTGTCCCATTCTCCTTTGATTTGATTGATAACCAAAGCCGAGTCCCCAAATACGATCAAAGATTTGATCCCCAAGTCTATAGCAGCCTTGAGACCAAAGATACAAGCTTCATATTCGGCCATGTTGTTGGTACAGCTGAAACAAAGTCGGGCCGTGAAAGGTGTATGGCAACCTTCTGGGGAAATGAGTACCGCACCGATACCGTTTCCAAGTGCATTTGAATCACCATCAAAGTACAGGGTCCATCGGGATCCATTTTCAGGTCCGTCATACGGTCCGTTACCTTCAATGTTGTCCAAAGTCATGATGTCCTCGTCCGAGAAGTCGAATCTCATGGATTGATAATCTTCGATAGCTTGATGAGCTAGATGGTCAGCTAGTACACTCCCTTTTATATCTTTTTGGGTAGTATACTGGATATCATATTCAGTCAGGATCATTTGCCATCTAGCAATTCTTCCAGATAAAGCAGGCTTCTCGAAGATATACTTGATCGGGTCCATTTTGGAGATCGGCAAAGTGGTATGAGTCAACATATACTGCCTTAGTCGGCGAGCAGCCCATACCAAAGCGCAGCAAGTTTTCTCGAGCAGTGAGTAGCGAGTCTCACAGACGGTAAACTTTTTTCTAAGGTAATAAATGGCATGCTCTTTTCGACCAGACTCGTCATGTTGGCCCACTACGCACCCCATTGAGTTGTCCAAAATAGTCAGATACATGATCAACGGTCTTCCTTCGACAGGTGGCATCAGAATAGGAGGTTCTAGCAAATACTCCTTGATCTTATCAAAAGCAAATTGACAATCATCGTTCCATTCGACTACCTGATCTTTCTTTAATAGTTTGAAAATTGGCTCACAGGTAGACGTCAGGTGAGAGATGAACCTGGCGATATAGTTCAAGCGTCCCAAGAATCCTCTAACCTCCTTTTTAGTACGGGGGGCAGGCATTTCTTGTATAGCCTTTACTTTTACTGGATCGACCTCAATGCCTTTGTTGCTGACAATAAATCCCAGAAGTTTACTAGACCTAACTCCAAAAGTGCACTTACTTGGATTCAGCCTGAGTTTGTACCCCTTCAACCTGGCAAACAGCTTCTGCAAATGTTCAAGGTGTTCTTCCTCTGTTTGTGATGGAGCTATCATATCGTCTATGTAAACTTCGATCTCATGATGTATCATCTTATGGAACAAAGTTATCATGGCGCGTTGATAAGTTGCCCATGCGTTCTTCAGTCCGAACGACATCACCTTGTAGTAGAAGGTACCCCATTGTGTAACAAAGGTTGTTTTCTCCATGTCCTCGGGGGCCATTTTGATCTGGTTGTAGCCCGAGAATCTGTCCATGAAAGAAAATACTTTGTGCTGAGCTGTGTTGTCAATCAAAATGTCGATATGTGGTAGCGGAAAATCATCTTTAGGGCTGGCCCTATTCAAATCCCGGTAGTCCACACACATTCTGACCTTGCCGTCTTTTTTGGGAACGGGCACAATGTTAGCAACCCATTGTGGATAGGATGTAACAGCCAGAAAGCCAGCGTTGAATTGCTTCATTACTTCAGCTTTAATCTTCTCAGACATGTCGGGCCTCATTCGGAGGACTTTTTGCTTGATCGGTGGACAGTCCTCTCTTGTAGGGAGACGGTGAACCACGATGTCTGTGTCTAACCCTGGCATGTCTTCATAAGACCAGGCGAAGATTTCAATGTATTCATTCAACAGCTGTATTAAGCGCTCCTTGACACTTGGTTCCAGATTGGCACCCACTTGTACTTCTTTCTTGTCTTCCTTTGTTCCTAAGTTGACGGTTTCCAACAACTCTTCATGAGGTAAGATGGCCCTCTCTTCTTGTTGTAGAAGTCTGGCTAACTCTCCTGGCACTTCACAATCTTCGTCGTCTTCGTACTCAGCCTGATTGACCAAATCTTCAGAGTTATTGAAGGATACAACAGAATAGTCACCCATGGAATCCGGAGTGGATGGGTACCTGCATTTGTGAGTGTGGGTGTGTGTAAGGGATAGCCATCCTTAAACAAACAAAAATGCAAAAGAAAAGAAAATGAACACAGCAGTTTATAAATGAAAAACGTTCAATGATTCATTAAACATGGCACATGATTATGAAGAGAATCAAAACCCTTACAAATGGACCTACATGCCCCGGGCAAGGCATGAGGTGAAAAATAGTGTGCAGATTGTTTTAGTAATTATTACAGACCAACAGGAAATGTTCGAAAGATAAATTACTGATTGATGAAAGTAATGGGAACGAAGTCTTTCGCCTCCCAGTTGTGCAGTCCCCCTTCAATGGTTGGGAAGATCCAATCTTCAAAGTTGGCCTCTTCATCTTTGTCTTCCAAAGCATTGATTCCATGAGGAGAAATCTTGATGGGTGTCTTTTCAATTTTTGAGCGACGCATAGCCTTTTGCCCTGCAGCCGTAAATCCCAACCCAAACTTGTCTGTCTTGTGAGGAAAGTCAGGCAACTTCCCCCATGTTGAGCTCTTCCCCTCCTTCATTGCAGCCTTTGCGTCTTTCAGAGATGCCATCCTGGCCACCTGCTTGGGTACCTCAGCTACCGCCTTTGCTACTGCAACCTCGGGAGCAACTTCCTCGAAGTGTTGGAACGGTGTTTCGATGAATTCGCCATCCACTTCCACATACCGAAAGGAATTCAGATGACTGATCATGTACTCCTCCTCACCGTGTACAGTTATGATTTTTCCCTTAACAGGGTATTTCAACATCTGATGTAGAGAAGAAGTGACCGCCCCAGCATTATGAATCCAAGGTCTTCTTAGTAAGCAAGAGTAAGATGGGCGGATGTCCATCACATAGAAGGTTGAGTGGAAAACTTCAGTGCCTACCTTGATGGGAATGTCGACCTCCCCATGCACCATTCTTTTAGACCCGTCAAAGGCCCTGACAATGATATTACTTGGTTTGAGCTCCAAGCCTTCACAATCCAACCGGTCCAGAGCCTTCTTAGGCGGCACATTTAGAGAAGAACCAGTATCGACCAAGACATGGGCGAGAGTGGTTCCTCGGCATTCAACTGACACATGCAGTGCGTCATTGTGCTTTCTTCCCTTCGGATTCAGGTTAGCATCAGAGAAACCTAGGCCGTTGTCGGCGGTAAGGCTGGCTACACAATCCTGGAATTGATCGGCTGAGGTTTCCTGGGGCACATGGGCTGTCTTCAAAAACCTTATCAATGCTTTGGCATGAGCCTCCTAACAAAGCAGCAAAGCTAACATGGATATCTTTGAGGGGGTTTTCCCCAGTTGCTCTACCACATCATAATCACTCTTCTTTATTATTTTCAGAATCTCTTCCATTTCTTTTTTAGAGGTTTCGGGGATGACCAATGGCTGAGCCCTCGTCCTGACGAGCTCTTCTTGGATCCCTTTCCCTTTATCAGCAGCAGCAGAAGGGACAACCATAGGAGTAACAGCTTCTTCAATCATTGGCGTTCTTGCAGATAGTTTTACTGGTGCAGGGGTAACCTTGGGAGCAGCTGAGGGTCCAAAGATTGCCTTTGGAGGGGCAATCTCTGGAGAGAAAATTATTCCACTTCGGGTAATTTTGCTCGTACCGGCAATGTTTCCAATGTCGGCAGTTTCTTCGTCAGAGCTCTCTTCAGTTATCTCGATTTGTTTAACACCGTGGTAGTAGATTTCTCCACCATAATTCCACGGTATTGATTTGTCAGATTTGTATGGGACGGGCCCAGGCATGGTTATCTTCAAGGGTACAACCTTCGGAGCGGATGTAATCTTAACAGGCCTTTTGGGGACCTTGGAAAGATTGGCGGAAATGGTTATTATTGAAACATCTTTGATAGGAGTTGGAGTAACAGGAGTTTTTTCGAAAAGAATTTGTTGGTTGTCCATTAGGCGTTGGATGCCTATCTTCAGTAATGGACAGTCGATCGGTAGGGAGGAACAAAAGTAGCAATCTTCTTTACAACCTGGGAAAATCCCAGCCTTTAACAGATTCAACTTGATTGTCAGTAATGGAGTTATCAGATCATCAACAGTAGAAACAAACATATCTTCTTCAACAGCATGGACATTGCGACCATGCTTTGACATCAGAGCGGATGTTACATTCGGCTTCTCTGGGGCGTCGAACTCAACCTCTTTAGCATCTATCAAATCTTGAATTTTATTCTTTAACGCCTAGCAATCATTGGTGTTATGCCCGGCGCTGTCAGAATGATAGGCACATTTAGCATTCGGATTGTAAGATGGAGAGGTTGTATTCACATTTTTCGGTGCCTCTTTGATATTGGTGAGATTCAGCTTCAACAAATGGGGAAGAACTTGTGCAGGCGTCATGTTGATGCGGGTGAACTGCCGTTGTGGCCGTTCTCCCCATTGCTGTTTAGGTCTGGACTGATTGTTACGAGGCTGATCATTTGATGAATTTTGAATCACCGCGGCCCCTACAGTCAGCCGGCGCTCAGTTCTTCTCAATCCCTTTTGAGAGTATACAACAACTACTTCCTTCTTGGCCGGGAACGGTTTCTTAACAGTTGTGGATGTAGAGACATCCCTTTGAATCTTCCCACTCTTAATACCAGCTTCCACCCGTTCTCCAGTCAGAATTAGTTTGGTAAACCCTGCAGAAGAGCTCCCGATCAAATGGTTGAAGAAAGGGCCAGATAGGGTCCCCAAGAACATATCAACTAGTTCCCTATCTGAAATAGGTGGCTGCACTCTTTCGGCCAAGTCGCACCATTTCTGGGCGTATTCTTTGAATCCCTCATTTGAGGCCATCCCCATACTTTATAACTGAGTACGGGTTGGCGCCAAGTCAGCGTTATATTGATACTGGCGATAAAAGTCAGCTGCCAAATCCTCCCAACTATGCACTTCTGACCTCTCAAGCTGGTAAAACCAGTCTAGCTGTGTACCAGACAGGCTGTCCTGGAAGAAGTGTACCCAAAGATTTCTATCGGATGAATGAGGTTGAATTTTTCTGACATACGACCTCAGGTGCATCTTCGGGCAAGACAGACCGTCGTATTTTGCAAAAGTTGGCACCTTAAACTTTGGAGGGATAACAATCCCAGCAATCAGTCCCAATTATTCAAAATCTAGCCCGGGAACCCTTTGCAGCTCCAAAGATGCCAGTCTATCCTCCAGATTTTTGTATTTGTCGTCCGCTGGCGGGTATTGCTACTCTGAATAATCTTCATCTTCCTCAACCTCTTCCTCTTCAGCCTCGTACTCAGAAGGTAATGCAGCTCCTTTTCCCTTACCGGTCCCCTCATCAGATGTGGAGAGGAATTCAAGAACTCTCCTAGCTTCATTCTCAAATCTTCTTCCCAGTGTAGCTACCCCAACTCTTTTCTTCTTCTTTTTTCCTTTTTCTTGCTCTTTATTTCCTAACAGTGCTTTAAGATCCTCCTGACCCTTTGCCAAGGTCATAAGGAGCTGTTGAAACTGCGAGTTTTGTGCCTGCAGATCTTTGACCGTCTGCTCAATATCCATCTTACTGAAATAAACAGCAGAAAGATAAGGAAACCTGGTGTGAAGACCTGTTTATGCATATGATGAATGATATGTTTATTCATGCAATGCATTCAAGGATTTAGAAATTCAAAATTGTTGCAGACAAAAAGAGCACACGTCATATTAATAAGAAGAAATTTTGTCAGTACATAAATGCCCCATGGGCCAAATTTTACAAAAACTTCTTAAGGTAAAAAGACGTTGTGCATTCTCTTTGGTGCGATGTAAGTGTTGAGGGTCTCCTCCTCGTGAAGTCGGCGGGTAAGCTCCAAAACCTTCTTCTCACTAGCGTAGAAGCTGGCTTCAAAAGTATCCCTTTCTTCCTTGAGTTGGATCCAACTCTTCTGCATTTCCTCCCATGATGTTGGCATGTCAGGATGTAGGATGGTGTAAGGAACCTCTCCTTCCTTAACAGGCTCTTTAATCAAAGGGAGAATGTGAGGGTAAGGCATCATAAGACTATGGGAGCGGGTTCATACCCACTTGAGGTAAGGCTCAAGAGGGATGGAGTTCTTGTGCCCCAGTGTCTTACTATCTACCTTGTTAGGCATCCTCCAAGTTCTGATGAATCTTTGGCGAAGTCCTTGCGCATCGTTGTCGAAGTCAAAAACCAGGTCAGGAATCAGCATGTCATGAGGGCCATCCCTCCGTGCATATCCAAATTGTCTTAAAGCTAGACAGGGGTTGTAGGTAATGCCTCCCCTAATGCCAAGTAATGGAACATTAGGGAACTCACCACAACGATCAATGATGATGACATTTTCTCTAGACCGAGAACACCAATGTACATCAGAATGTGTGAGGGTCATCAATCATTGTGACCACCTTGAACCTTGCTCATTCTTCAAAATAGATTGTGGAAGGTGAGAAATAAACCACCTTGCAAGGAGAGGAGTACAGCACATGAGAACACCTCTCTTCCTCATTGTTCGTGTGTAAAATGAGTGGAGGATGTCCCCAAGCAATGTAGGTATGGGATTCCTGGATAGGAAAATCTTGACAGCGTTTACATCTATAAGTTGGTCAGGATTTGGGAACAAGACCAACCCATAAATAAGGAGTGCCACAATTTCTTCAAAGGCTTGCAGATCCAGGGAATTCCAACACTCTTGTGCCTTCTCAAACAATTTTTTTGCCAAGAAGCCCTTGACACCACTTCTGATTTCCCAATGCCCCTTGATGTCAGGTGGTTGCAAGTGTAGTGCTTGAGCAACATCTTCAGGTTTTGGTTCTTTTTCCATACCGTTGTAGGGTAGTTGATTAAGAATAGGAATTCTCAGGAGTTGAGAAAATTCCTCCAAAGTAGGCACCAATTGGTAGTCGGGAAATGTGAAACAGTGGTGAAGGGGGTCAAAGAACTGGAACAACACTTTCACCATGTCTTCTTCAATGTTGGTGTTGACTAGGCTGAGCAGTCTACCATGTATTTCACTGAAGAGAGAGCTTTCTGGAATTCTGGATGTAAGCTCCTTGAGTTGAGGAGGGATTCTCACAAGGTTGACTTGGATAGTTTTCCTGCGAAGAATTTCCATGACCTACAAAACAGGAACAAAGATGAAGATCCAAACCCTTGAAATGGTTAGTGGATGCATATGATGCTTGATGATGTTCATGATGTATGCACAAACACATGTACACACAAAACCCTAGTTTCAGGCTTGCATGAGGTTTCATAGGTAAGTACCCTCTTGAGTGTAGTTGGCTTAAAAACCTGTCCTAAAAATAGTAACCGGGTTCTAAGGAACTCAATATCATTGGATTGTTTTCCATGTTCATTGTTTTGGTTTAGCCACTTAACTAGCGACTAAAATATTCCAAGAAAACAACCCTCAATGAGTGTAGTATCGAGTACCTACCAACTTCGGACTGCACCAAAGACGGTCATCTCACTACCCCTAATAAAAGGCCAAGATGGTCAAGTAAGGTTCTAGGTCATTAGTGCTTAGTGACATCACTCAGCGGCCCCGTACTCTCCTTGATTGAACTCAAGGGTTACCGGTACTCACAAATATGTCGCACTAATATAGCTATTGCTTCAACCGTGTCGGTATACCCCGCACAGTTTCCACAACGTATTGCTATCTATGAATGTTTCCCCAAATCCGGGTGGAGGATTTCAAGCCCAAATAAGAGAACCAAAATGTAAAGCAATCAAAGCAAACAATTAGTCATGCAAAAGGGTGATCTAGGCCCTAAGGTTACTCCACTTTTGAAGAAATCCCCAGCAGAGTCGCCAGTTCTGTGATACGGTGGGAGAACTGACTTGAGGTTTTGCGTTTGTGTACGCAAATGTTTTGGTTGAGCAAGAGTCGCCACCGACTTTTTATTTTATCCTAAGGAAAGGTTAAAAAGCACAGGAAAAACCTTTGAGATGTTTTCTTGGGTTCGGGGAGTAGATTATAGAAAGGGAAGGTATTAGCACCCTTTCTATCCATGGTTATTCATGGGCTCTTAGTTACTTGCTTAGATCACTTGCTTTGCATTTTCAATTGTTTGAAATGGTGCTTTGTGTGTGGTTTTGAAAGATGTTTTGAAAAGAGGTCATTGTTGTGGCAACCTTTGTAATGATCCATGTTTCTATGTATACAAAGGTGTATTGTCTTTTGAAAAGTTTTCCAATGTTTTGAAAGTTGTTTTGAAATTGTGTTGTGAGGTGTGTTTTTGAAAAGTAGCAAGGATGTTTTCTTTGCAAGTTTGGTCAATTAACCAAGAGCTATCTACCCTAAATTTCTCAAAGATTTTTCTCATGTTTTAACCCTTTTAACAGTGTTGTTTCACCATTGTATTTGGTGAACAACCTTGTGTTAGGATGTTAACGGGACGGGCACGGGTCATCGTTTAGACCATAGGGGCAATAGTGTCAAGTATCTTTGGCATTTTTCTTAAGGGACTTGATCATTTTCGTTTAGGCAACTTGATAGCGTCATCGAGGGACTATGATCATTTGATTTGTTTTTGTTTTGCCAAAGAGACTTAACATGCAACCATGGCCCATTTTTGAAGGCAACAAGTGGAGTAACCCTAAGGGTGCAAGTGTGCATTGTTTGTTTTTCATGTATGTTTATCTTGAATTAGGTCAAGCTACTTGTCAATTGATTTTTGCATACAAACCCTAAGTCTAAACATGGCATAATTGAAAGCTTTTAAATGCGGAAATTTAAATGCTAAGCTATTACAACAATGGTTATGGGGATGGGGATACAAGTTTGAATTTGGGGGATACTTGACAAGGAAATAAAACCTAAATTATTACAACCATATCGAATATACAAATGTTTATCATTTAAATAAATATAATGTAAATAAATATCAAAATGCAATGTATTATGCAAAAAAAGATTTTTTATGTATGTAAAAGGTTTTCATGTTTGAAGTATAGACAAAATAAAAAAAGTCATTTTTGATTATTTTTGTGGTTTTTAGGGTTAAACCCTAGTTTTTGAATAGATATTATTATTTATTGATTATGTACAAAATATGTTAATTTATGCACAAAATAAAAGTATATGGTGAAAAAAGTATTTTTGATGTCAAATATTAAATAAAAAATAAAATGTATTATTTTTGTATTTTTATCCTAAGTATTTAATAAAATATGTATAAGTATATATTATATATATTTAATAATGCTAAATATGTACAAAAATAAAATATTAATTATTTAAAAAAATGTATATTTTTAGAAAATGTTTTCAAAATGTAAATAAAAAAAATATAACTGAAAAAATAAATATTTTAGTGTTATTTCTTAGGGTTTTAATAAAAAGTATATATATATTTATTTACATACATATGTTAAATAAAACAAATAAATGCCAAATAAATGCAAAAAAATGTGGAAAAATATTTTTAATGTTTTTTATGTTTGAGCAAAAAATATAAAATCAGAATCAAAAAGAAAAATACAAAAATGACAAATATTTCACACAATGGGCTAGGGGGGTGCAAATGGAAAAAAAGGGTGTAAACAGCAGGATGGCTCAGGCCCAACCCAAGCCATCATCTTCTTCCTCCAGCTTCTGTCAAACGCGCGCTTCTTTGTTCAAAATACAAACTCCTGATTCTTTGATTTTTAGCAAAAACTCATAACACAAACAATGTAGAGCATCAAATCACGATTCAAAATATGTAAAAAACTTAACCTAACTCTAAGAAACCAGGGAGAATTTCTTCACCCCCAATTTCTGACCTAGTTTTTCTTCAATGTTCATGGTTAAAATTCTCACAGCATGCTTAATATAAATGAAAAGTAATCATATGTATGGCTTCAGGGCTATGAGTAGAGCATGTTTCATTCACAAACCTAAGCCTAACTCTTCCTGGATTAAGAGATAGAAGTCCATGGTTTTACCTGTTTCAGCTTGACTTGAACAGAGCAATGTAGGTATCTTCAATGGAGTTTGAGCTTTGGTTGAGCTTGCCTGAAGTCCAAGGATGCTTCCCAAATGCCTAGCTTGCTTTGAAACCAATTGTATCGTGCTATGGAAGTCCACCTGCACAACTTGAAAGTAAAAATGGCAAACGTGGTTAGGGGTGTTACAGCTTGAGTTCAAGGTTTGGGATAGTCTCAGTGGATCATATGGAAGGTGTTTGAAAGGTTTTTAGCCAAAGTGCACGAGTGGATTGAGTTGTGGACCTCAATCTACAGCAGGTACCCTGTTTTGCAGCAAAACTGTGATTTGGTGAATGGGAAGGTATGAGGGATGGAAGGGTCGTGCCTTAGGTCAGTTTTGATGTATGGAATATGTGTACAAAGTTTGCTTTGGCTGGTGTTTACAGGAATGAAAGATGGAGAGTTTTTTGCAATGTTTCTTCTATGTGAAGCAAAGAAAGTGTGTTGATGTTATAGACCTATCCAAGCCTCTCAAGCATGCTGCAGCATTCTCTCTTTATCAGTGGGATTTGTCTACCAAACTTTGCCTCAAAGATCTGGCTTGTACTTAAAAGATCATGTAACTTGACATAAAGTGTTACTTTTCCAAAATGGCAAACTTGCTTTTTCTAATTAAGGATTAGTTTAGCATGTAATGTCCAAATGAATGAAATAATACCTTAATACAATGGTTTGACATTTAATTAAGGTGTATAAAACTGGTTTTGAGGCCTGCAAGCTAGCATTGTACAAGCTGATTTGAAAATGCAAATTGTTGTGAACAAGCTTTGGCCATGAACAAAAGTGAGTTTTGGCCAACTTTGCAAATTCGATTCTCTCTAACCACAAGGGTGTTTGAGAAGTTCTTGGACAATTTGGAAATCTTGGAATGTGTACTACAATACATCTTTGTAATGAAAATTTAAACTCCAAGTGGAACCATGTGAAAAATGGCCAAGAAGTTGGATAAAAATCCTGTCTAGAATAGGGCAAAATTCTTCTAAGTTAAAAGTGTTTTGTACCCTTGTTCCAAAAATCATAACTTGAGATACAAGCTTCCTTTGAGAAAACTTTGTGAATCAAAGTTGTATATTTTGCAATGGACTACAACTTTCATGTTTCAAGTTTTGTTTGAATCCATTTGCATCTTGGTGAAAAAATGGGACAAAGTTAGGAAAAAATAAGGAAGTTTCATAACTTAGAAAAAATTCTAAGTTATGAAATTTTCTCATTTTAAACCCTAATTTGCAATTTTAGGTTTCTTGATGAACAAGTTTCATAATTTGACATGTCTTGATGAAAAATGAATATTGGCAATTGATTTTGACCAAAAAGTCAAAGTTTGACTTTTCAGTATACAGTCAAATTTTGATCAGTTGACTGAAAAATTCATCTGTCAATCCTATGCATTTGAGATCTTTTGAACTTGTTGAATGGGTCAAGACGATGCCATTGAGTCCTTGAGTCCATATGTGAGCTTCATTTGCCATTGGTTAGGTCAAACAGTCAAAAATTGCCTTTGTGCAGTCAATACCCTAAAAATGACCATTTTGCCCTTTTGGTGATCTGATCAAATTTCTTGTGGAATTGTGATCCAAACTTGACCAAGGGGTTCATGTGAGTTCATTATGTTGATGTGGGTCAAAAATCATGAGGTTTGACTGTCAATTGGCCACAGTTGACTTTTTCCCCAATACAACTGATTTCTAGGTCAACTGTCCAATTGACTGGGCAAAGATTGGAATCAAGGCTTGAAACTTGGTATGGATAAACTTGTGAGTTCATCATGAAGCCTAAAAGTCACCTTGGGAATTTTAGGTCAAAACATCCCTGTGCAAACTCAAACCCTAATTTGGGTCAACAGTGCAAAGAGGAGTCTTGAGCAGAGCAACCCCTAACTTGATCTTGAGTTCCAAGAGTCTTGTGATGAAAAATGTTGATGAAAAGGGAAGGCAAATTTTGGGGTACAACAGCAAGTATCTTAGCATTTTTGAGGGACCAAGATCATTTTGTTTAGGCAACTTTTGAATAGCGTCATTGAGGGACTATGATCTTATATTTGTTTTGTTTTGCCAAGATACTTCGCGTGTGTAACATGGCCATTTTATTTTAGGCAACCAAGTGGGAGAAACCCTAAGGATGCTTGTGTGCAAAGTGTATCATTTTCATGCTTTTGTCTTATATTTAGGGTTTTCTATTTTGCTTTGTTTTTGTTCTTGTCATGCAAATCCTAATTTACTAATCATGGCATAAAAACGATAAATTGCGTAAAATAAACTAAGCTATTACAACAATTTTTATGGGAGGGGGGATACAAGTTTGAATGGGGATTTTGCACAAATATAAACCTAAATATATTATTACAACCAAATCGAATATTGCGCGAATTAAATAAATATAAGACAAATATTCAAAATGCAAGGCAATGTTTATGTTAAAAAATGTTTTGTGCTTTTGTATGAGAAAAATAATTAATTCAAACCCTAGAAAAAATAATATTATTTTTGGAGGGGTTTAAAACCCTAGCTTTTTTTTCAATTAAAAGAAAATAATATTCTATATTTACTAACTTGTATATTTTTGTATAATAAATAATAAATAATATTATGTTTAAATATTAAAAAATTAAATATGTGTAAAAAATAAGTATTTATGAGTATAAATAGTATAATAAAAATATAAAATATTTTTAAATATATTTACAAGTTATTTAAGAAAATAAAATCTATTTATCAAAATAAACTAATTTTTATGTAAAAAAAAATAATAAAAAAATAAAATAAAATTGCAAAAAATAAAGAAATTATTTTTAGGATTTTTTATTATTCAGAAAAAAATAATCAAAAGCAATAAATATAAAAATATGAAAAAATATGAAAAATATGAAAAATATAAAAATCAGCCAGGGGGTGGTTTTAGTGAAAACAAAAAGGCCAAAGCACAAAAAGCCCAAGACACTTCATCCCTGTCCTTCGTCCAAGCTTCCTGTGCGCGTTTCCAGTTTAAACTGTATCTCTCTTATGCTTGCACAAAAACAAAAAACTCATAACATGAAAAATATGGTATTTGAGCTCACGATTCCAACCATATAAATTATGTAACCTAACTCTTAAAGATCAAGGAGAATTTTTGAATCCCTAATTCGTGACCTAACTTTTTCAGAGTTTTCAAGCTTCAAATTCTCTTAGCACAAGTAATATAAATGAAAAGTAATGATATGTACAGCTTCGTTATGATAAGGACTATATTTTTCCTTCACAAATCGTGGCTTGAAGTTGCCTATATACAGAGATAGAGTTTAAGAATATACCTCCTTCAGTTGGAATCGAGTAGGGCAATGTAAGGACTTTAATGGAGGCCTGGTGATTGTTTAAGCTTCCTTGAACTTCACTGAAGATATTCCAATGCTTATCTTGCTTTGAGGATGGATGGAGCTCTCTGACCAAGTCCAACTGCAAGCTTCCAAAGTGAAAATGGTAAATGCTGAAACAGGGGTTACAGAACCAGGGTGATGGCTTGGATTGATTAGTTATCAAATGTATGAGATGTTTCAAATGTTTAAACACAAAACGCACGAGCCAAATGAGAGTTGGTTGTGCTTTTGCAGAATCTGTGGGTTTTGGAAGAATTTTGGAGTTTTTCAGTTTGAGAGTGTTTCAGGTTCAATCCAAGCGTGATATGCCTTGTAACAAGTTTGTATATTTGTATAGAAGGGATACAAAGTCAGTCCTTACTAGTTGTGCAAGCTTTGGACCTTTTTGCAACTTTTCTTGCTTTTGAAGTAAAGTGACAAGACCAATGCTACATGCTTGTCCTGGCTTACTTGAGGGATGAAATGAGTTGGTACACATTGCTTGAGAGCTGTAGAGTTTGCTTGTATCAAAGGGACATGTTCAATGCTCAAGATTGACAAAGTTGCAAAAGTTCCTCTTTATGAAAATGGCAATGTGAACTTTTTGCCCAAAATAGAAATGCATCTTGTGTAAAGCTTCAAAAACAAAGATAAAGGCTTTAGCTTATGAGTATGAATTTAATTATGGAGTGTATAGAAAGCTTAGGACCTTTAAAGCAAGATACAACGAGCATAGATTTGATTTGCAACTTGATGCTTATGTGAAAATGGCTTGATCAAAAGTGAGAAAATGCCAACTTCCCTTCTTCGATTCTCCCTACTCAAAAATAATCTTGGAGAGTTCTTGGACATTTTGGAAAGCTTGAAATGTGCTCTATAATCCATATTTGAAATGAAATTTGAGATACCTCTTGGAACTAGGTGAAAAATGTCCATGAAGTTGGGTCCAAAACCTGCCTAAATTAGGGCAAAATTTCACTAAGTTAAGAAGTTCATAGACCTATATTCACAAATTCATAACTTGAGATCCAAGCATCTTTTGGGAAAAGTTTGTAAAGAAAAGTTGTATATTTCAAGGAGGACTACAAATTTCATGTTGGAAGGTTTATTTAAATCAAACTGCATCATGGTGAAAAAGTGGTGAAAAGTTGGGAAAATATACGAAATTGTTTATACTTCGAAAAATTCTAAGTTATGAAATTTTTCAAATTAAAACCCTAATTTTCAATTTTGAGTTTCTTGGTGAAAAAGTTTCATATTTTGACATATCTTGATGAATTATGACCCTTGGCACTTGATTTTGACCAAAAAAGTCAAAGTTTGACTTTTCAGTGCACAGTTGACTACGAAATTCATATGTCAATCAATTGAACTTGAGATCTTTTGAACCATGTAATTAGGTCAAGATGATTCCATTGAACCCTTGAAATCATGTTTGAACTCAATTGGTCATTGGCTAGGTTAAAAATCAGAAATTGCCCTTTCTCAATCAAAACCCTAATTTTGACCATTTTGCCCTTTTGATGATTTGATCAAATTTCTTGAGGAGTTGTGATCCAAACTTGATCAAATGGTGCATATGAGTCTAAAATGTTGATGTGGATCAAAAATTATGAAGTTTGACTGTAAATTGGCCATGGTTGACTTTTTCCCCAACACAGTTGATTTTTAGGTCAACTGTCCAATTGACTGATCAAAAATGTGATTCAAGGCTTGAAACTTAACATGAGCAATCTTAGGGGTCCAAAATGATGTATGAAAGTCACATGAAGCATTGGTGGTCCAAAAATCCTTGTGCAAACTCAAACCCTAATTTTGGGTCATCAGTGCAAGATGAAATGTCCTGAGCTGAGTAAACCCTAATCTTGTCTTGAGTCCAAGAAGTCTTGTGAGAAAAGTCTTGATAAATGAGAGGGAAAATTTTGGGGTACAACAGCTGCCCCTGTTCAATCTTCTTGAACCTGAAGAGTTAGATTGGCGAGTTTTGTCGTTCGCGACTCGAAGGTAAAAGATGATTGAACACTAGAGTGCCCATAAATTTGCACTCGACAAAGTGTAGTTGAGGGAATGGGCTTAAAGATTCCATTTGGAGAGGTGATAGAATATTGTTGGATATGGGCTTGTAGATGCCATCCAAGAATGTTTGCTGAATTGTAAGTTGTAAGTCAGAAGAATAAGTATTAGATTGGTATCCGTATCTGGAACGTATCTGAACTGTATCTTGAAGTTGGATCTGAATGAGTATCAGAACGGCTTCCGTGTCTGGAGCGTATATGTACTATATCAAGAGTGTGAAATCTGAATGAGTATCAGAATGGCTTCCGTGTCTGGAGCGTATATGTACTGTATCTGAAAATTGAATCTGAATAAGTATCAGAATGGCATCCGTGTCTGGAGCGTATCCGTACTGTATCTGAAAGCTGGATCTGAATGAGTAACAGAATAACTTCCGTGTCTGGAGTGTATCTGAACGATATCATGAAAGCTGAATCTGAATGAGTAACAGAATAACTTCCGAGTCTGGAGTGTATCTGTATTGTATCTGTATGTTGAAGTCAGAATGAGTAACAGAATGGCATTCGTGTCTAGAGTGTATCTATACTGTATCATGATTGCATATTGTTAAACGGTAGCTGTTAATCTTATCCTGAAAAGGGTAAAATGTTAGCTGAAACACAAAGTCATGTTGCATGAAATGTATGATGCAATATATGTGCATTATCAATGTTTATGACATGTGGATGTAATGTATGCGCATGTAAGATGATTTGTTGTATTGCTGAGGAAAATAAATCCTTGATTGCTGGGGGTACGTGGATTCTTCATGTTGTTGAAGTTGGAGTATTGACAAAAATTCTGTCGCGAGTAATGCCAAATACTCCTTGAGTAATCTGCTTGGGGAATTCAAAGAATTTTGATGACTTCTGCTGGGAATTAACAAGAACTCTGTGGGGAAGAAAACTTATTCAAAAGTTCAGGAGTTTCGGTCGTCTGCCACTCTACTGGGAAATTATCCTAGGTTAAGGAGAAACAGAAGTTAGCCGCTTTTCAGGCTTCAAGACAATTTGATGGGGAATTTGGAGAAACTGAATGGTTTCCGCCGGGGATTGAAAGTTTCAGCTCCACTGGGGATCTTAATGATGTACTGTAGGGATTGCTCATGGAATAGCCTAAATACGTTTTCCTATCCTTTCAACCTGTCAGTAATTGCTCTTTTCCATTTTGTTTATTTGTAAACAGTAATTATGTTCAAATGCATATGTTCATTAATGACTCATCAGATGCTTTTGCAAATAAAAAACATAAGTGTAAAAAAAAATGCAAATAGTTTTCTGTACTTTGAAAGAGATATCTTTGTATTTACTTTGAATAAGTATTTTGTACAAAGGAGACGGACATCCTAGTAAGAGGATGGTGTCATAAATAAGAAAATTTTATACAAAGAAAGATAGTTATGTGTGATAATCCCGTGGGGTTCCCATTCTGCTATAGCCTTCGTATCTCCGAATATCTTGTCCATTCGTTGCTTCGTCCGAAGATGATTGAATTGATCTGAAGCTCTGGGTTTGTCCATGAAGAGATTGTACTTAAAGTGATCTGACGAGACATAGTCATACGCTTTAATTCCCTAACTTTTTCCTGGACCGCCCTTTCGGGTTTTCAGTCCACCGGGAAACCCTTTTTTGCCCAAGTCGCCCTTTCGGGTTTTCAACTTGCCGGGTGTACAAATTTTTTTATTTTATCCCTAATTTTTGCCCAAACCTTTTTGGTTCGCCGGGATGCCCTTGTTTTGCCTAGGTGTGTCAACCTAGCGGGTCTCTTATGCGTAGTATCTTTTGACTATGTCTGTGTTCGCAGGGTGTGGCATGTCGTCACCATCCATGGTGGTTAAGATCATTGCTCCACCATAAAGTATGTTCTTGATTACAAATGGTCCTTCATAGGTAGGATTCCATTTGCCCCTGGGATCACTTTGTGGCAAGATGATGCGCTTGATCACCAGATCTCCAACTTGATATACCTGGCGTCTGACTTTCTTGTTGAAAGCCTTGATCATCCGTTTTTGATACATCTGACCATGGCAAACAGCAGTAAGTCTCTTTTCATCAATTAGGTTCAGTTGATCAAGTCGGGTCTGGATCCAATCGTCTTCACTCAAACTTGCATCCTTCATGATTCTCAAAGAGGGGATTTGAACCTCGATAGGAAAGATAGCCTCCATGCCATAAACCAAAAAATAGGGTGTTGCCCCAGTTGACGTGCGATCCATGGTACGGTACCCGTGGAGAGCAAACGGTAGCATCTCATGCCAGTCCTTGTAGGTGATTTTCATCTTCTGTATGATCTTTTTAATGTTTTTATTAGCAGCTTCGACTGCACCATTCATCTTTGGCCAATAGGGGGATGAATTGTGATGTTGAATCTTGAACTGCTCGCACAAGGCGGTGGTCATAGTATTGTTAAGGTTTGTACCATTATCAGCGATGATCCTTTCTGGGATACTGTACCGACAAATGAGATTTTGCTTGATGAAGCGGGAAACAACGTTCTTAGTAACGGATGCGAAGGAAGCTGCTTCGACCCACTATGTGAAATAGTCAATGGCCACAAGAATGAAGCGTTGTCCATTGGAGGCTATAGGCTTGATCTCCCCAATCATGTCGATTCCCCACATAGCGAAGGGCCAAGGAGATGTTAAGACATTTAGAGGAACCGGAGGCACGTGCACCTTGTCTGCATAGATTTGACACTTATGACAGGTCCGGGAGTGTTGATAGCAGTCAGCTTCCATGGTAGACCAGTAATAGCCTGCCCGTAGGATTTTCTTCACCATCGTATGCCCACTAGAGTGAGTGCCAAAGGTACCCTCATGCAATTTAGCCATGATCTTTCCAGCTTCAATCTTGTCCACACAACGGAGCAGAATAGAATCATGATTACGCTTGTACAGGATGCCATTACTTAGGAAGAACTTAGTAGAGAATCTTCTTAGGAACTTTTTATCGTTGATTGAAGCTCCTTCTGGATATTCTTGAGCCTCGAGATACCTTTTGACTTCATGAAACCACGGCTGGTCCACTACTTCCTCGATATTAATCTCGTGACAGTGTGCTGGTTCGTCCATTCGTTCAATAGAGATCTGGGGAGCCTCGTTATCCCAATTAAGTTTAAACATAGATGACATTGTAGCTAGAGCATCTGCTAGCTGATTTTCTTCTCGCGGGAAATGCTCGAAGGTAATTTGCTCGAAATGTGGTAACAATGTCAAAACATGTTCTTTGTAAGGGATAAGGTTTGGATGCTTAGTGTCCCACTCTCCTTTGATCTGACTGATGACCAAAGTTGAATCCCCAAACACATCTAAAGATTTGATTCCCAAGTCTATGGCAGCCTTGAGACCAAAGATGCATGCTTCGTATTCTGCCATGTTGTTTGTACAGTTGAAGCAAAGTCTGGCAGTAAAAGGAGTATGGAATCCTTCCGGAGATATGAGCACAACGCCGATATCATTACCAAGTGCATTGGATGCCCCATCAAAGTACAGGATCCATCGGGATCCTTGTCCAGGTCCGTCATATGGTCTGATCTCTTTGCAGTTGTCTACTGTCATGATGTCTTCGTCAGGGAAGTCAAACTTCATGGACTGGTAATCTTCTACAGCTTGATGAGCCAGATGATCAGCTAGCACACTTCCCTTTATAGCTTTTTGGGTAGTGTACTGTATGTCGTATTCTGTTAGGGTCATCTTCCATCTAGCTATCATCCTAGACAAAGCAGACTTCTCAAAGATGTACTTTATCAGATCCATCTTAGATATCAGCAAAGTGGTATGAGTCAACATATACTGTCTTAGCCGGCGATCAGCCCATACCAGAGCGCAGCAAGTTTTCTCGAGCAGTGAATATCTGGTTTGACAATCGGTAAACTTTTTGCTCAGGTAATAAATAGCGTGCTCTTTTCGGCCAGACTCATCATGCTGCCCCAGTACGCACCCCATTGAATTCTCTAAGACGGTCAGATACATGATTAGTGGTCTTCCTTCGACTGGTGGCATCAAGACACGAGGCTCCAGTAAATACTCCTTGATTTTATCGAAAGCAATCTGACATTCATCATTCCATCTGACTACTTGATCTTTCTTCAATAGCTTGAAGATTGGTTCACAAGTAGACGTTAGGTGAGAAATGAATCTGGAAATGTAGTCTAGGCGTCCTAAAAAACCTCTGACTTCCTTCTCAGTGCGAGGAGCAGACATTTCTTGTATTGCTTTAACCTTGGCAGGATCAACCTTGATGCCTTTGTTGCTGACAATGAACCCTAAGAGTTTACCGGATCGAACTCCGAATGTGCACTTGTTTGGATTCAATCTCAACTTGTACTCCTTCAATCTGATAAACAGCTTTTGCAAGTGATCAAGGTGTTCTTCTTTCGTCTGTTATCGGGATATCATGTCATCTACGTAGACCTTTATCTCATGATGTAGCATATCATGAAACAAAGCAACCATGGCGCATTGATAGGTTGCCCCGACATTATTCAGTCCGAATGGCATCACTTTGTAGCAGAACGTACCCCACTATGTGACAAAAGTAGTTTTCTCCATGTCCTCAGGTGCCATTTTGATCTGGTTATAGCCTGAGAATCCGTCCATGAAAGAAAATACTTTGTGATGGGCTTTATTGTCAACCAGAATGTCGATGTGTGGAAGTGGAAAATCATCTTTAGGGATGGCCCCGTTTAAATCTCTATAATCCACACACATTCTCACTTTGCCGTCCTTCTTAGGTACGGGAACAATGTTGGCCACCCATTGAGGATAAGAAGTAACAGCCAGAAATCCAGCATTGAACTGTTTCATAACTTCTGCTTTGATCTTTTCTGACATGTCAGGTCTCATGCGGCGGACCTTTTGCTTCACCGGTGGACAGTCTTCTCTTGTGGGTAGACGATGTACCACGATGTCTGTATCGAGTCCCGACATGTCTTCGTATGACCAGGCAAAGATCTCAACATAATCATTCAATAGCTGAATTAGGCGCTCCTTGACACTCGGCTCTAGATTGGCACCCACTTTGATTTCCTTTTTATCTTCCTCGGTACCAAAATTGATTGTATCCAACAGTTCCTCATGAAGCTGAATAGCTCTTTCCTCTTGTTGTAATAGTCTGGCCAATTCCCCTGGCACCTCACAATCTTCCTCACCTTCGTATTCGGCTTGGTAGATCGGATCTTCAGAGTCACTGAAGGCTATAGCAGTATCGTTACCCATGGGATCCGGAATGGAAGGGTACCTGCATTTGTGAGTGTGGATGTGTGTAAGGGTATAGCCATCTTAAAACAATAAAATGTAAAAGAAAGACAATGAGCACAAAAGGTTTATATGTGAAAAAGCGTCCATGAATCATTGAATGTCATATGAAGATGAAAAAATATGAAAAATATAAAAATCAGCCAGGGGGTGTAATAGTAAGTCAGGGGGTGGTTTTAGTGAAAACAAAAAGGCGAAAGCACAAAAAGCCCAAGACACTTCATCCTTGTCCTTCGTCCAAGCTTCCTGCGCGTGTTTCTAGTTCAAACTTTATCTCTCTTATGCTTGCACAAAAACAAAAACTCATAACATGAAAAATGTGGCATTTGAGCTCACGATTCCAACCATATATATTATGTAACCTAACTCTTAAAGATCTAGGATAATTTTTGAATCCCTAATTCGTGACCTAACTTTTTCAGAGTTTTCAAGCTTCAAATTCTCTTAGCACAAGTAATATAAATGAAAAGTAATGATATGTACAGCTTCGTTATGATAAGGACTACATTTTTCCTTCACAAATCGTGGCTTGAAGTTGCCTATATACAGAGATAGAGTTTAAGAATATACCTCCTTCAGTTGGAATCGAGTAGGGAAATGTAAGGACTTTAATGGAGGCCTGGTGATTGTTTAAGCTTCCTTGAACTTCACTGAAGCTATTCCAATGCTTATCTTGCTTTGAGGATGGCTGGAGCTCTCTGACCAAGTCCAACTGCAAGCTTCCAAAGTGAAAATGGTAAATACTGAAACAGTGGTTACAGAACCAGGGTGATGGCTTGGATTTATTAGTTATCAAATGTATGAGATGTTTCAAATGTTTAAACACAAAACGCACGAGCCAAATGAGAGTTGGATGTGCTTTTGCAGAATCTGTGTGTTTTGGCAGAATTTTGGAGTTTTTCAGTTTGAGAGTGTTTCAGGTTCAATCCAAGCGTGCTATGCCTTATAAAAAGTTTGTATATTTGTATATAAGGGATACAAAGTCATCCCTTACTAGCTGTGCAAGCTTTGGACCTTTTTGCAACTTTTCTTGCTTTTGAAGTAAAGTGACAAGACCAATGCTACATGCTTGTCCTGGCTTGCTTGAGGGCTGAAATGAGTTGGTACACATTGCTTGAGCGCTGTAGAGTTTTCTTGTACCAAAGGGACAGGTTCAATGCTCAATATTGACAAAGTTGCAAAAGTTCCTCTTTATGAAAATGGCAATGTGAACTTTTTGCCCAAAATGGAAATGCATCTTGTGTAAAGCTTCAAAAGCAAAGATAAAGGCTTTAGCTTATGAGTATGCATTTAATTATGGAGTGTATAGCAAGCTTAGGACCTGTAAAGCAAGATACAACCAGCATAGATTTGATTTGCAACTTGATGCTTATGTGAAAATGGCTTGATCAAAAGTGAGAAAATGCCAACTTCCCTTCTTCGATTCTCCCTACTCAAAAATGATCTTGGCGAGTTCTTGGATATTTTGGAAAGCTTGCAATGTGCTATATAATCCATATTTGAAATGCAATTTGAGATACCTCTTGGAACTAGGTGAAAAATGTCCATGAAGTTGGGTCCAAAACCTGCCTAAATTAGGGCAAAATTTCACTAAGTTAAGAAGTTCATGGACCTATATTCACAAATTCATAACTTGAGATCCAAGAATCTTTTGGGAAAAGTTTGTGAAGAAAAGTTGTATATTTCATGGAGGACTACAACTTTCATGTTGGAAGTTTTCTTTGAATCAAACTACATCATGGTGAAAAAGTGGTGAAAAGTTGGGAAAAAATAAGAAAATTTGTATACTTAGAAAAATTCTAAGTTATGAAATTTTTCAAATTAAAACCCTAATTTTCAATTTTTAGTTTCTTGGTGAACAAGTTTCATAGTTTGACATATCTTGATGAATTATGACCCTTGGCACTTGATTTTGACCAAAAAGTCAAAGTTTGACTTTTCAGTGCACAAATGACTTTTGATCAGTTGACTGCAAAATTCATCTGTCAATCCAAGATGATGCCATTGAACCCTTGAAATCATGTTTGAACTCAATTGGACATTGGCTAGGTTAAAAATCAGAAATTGCCCTTTCTCAGTCAAAACCCTAATTTTGACCATTTTGCCCTTTTGATGATTTGATCAAATTTCTTGAGGAGTTGTGATCCAAACTTGATCAAATGGTACATATGAGTCTAAAATGTTGATGTGGATAAAAAATTATGAAGTTTGACTGTAAATTGGCCATGGTTGACTTTTTCTCCAACACAACTGATTTTTAGGTCAACTGTCCAATTGACTGATCAAAAATGTGGTTCAAGGCTTGAAACGTAACATGAGCAATCTTAGGGGTCCAAAATGATGTATGAAAGTCACATGAAGCATTGGTGGTCCAAAAATCCTTGTGCAAACTCAAACCCTAATTTTGGGTCATCGGTGCAAGATGAAATGTCCTGAGCTGAGTAAACCTTAATCTTATCTTGAGTCCAAGAAGTCTTGTGAGAAAAGTCTTGATAAATGAGAGGGCAAATTTTGGGGTACAACAGACATGTTTTCCACGCCGTAACAAGATTGCCACGCGCTCTCCAGCGACGTGTTTCTTAAGGTGGCAAAAATGAAGTTGTGACGTGATTTGGGTGTTAGCGACGTGGGATTCACGTGGCAAAACAGAACTTATTTTGTAGTGAGTGGGAGAAGTTGTTATGTTTTCTTTGACCATTTTCGCCGTTTAGCCTATGAACTGAACTATCATCGTTGCATACTCCCATCGATTCAGTTATATTGTATGACTTTCGCCACCAACATTGTTATCTACCTCAAGGTATGTTCAATGTTATTTTATCTTTGTTGTTGGAAAATATATGGTCATGAGATTCTACTTTGAAAGTTTTAGATTTAAACAAGGTTTTAATAAGTTGTCTTGGTCAGCTTATGAAAATAAACTGAGAAGTGAATACAATTTATAAACATTTTACAGGTTTCTTCATAAGTTCTTCACGAGTTGATCCTTAATTTATGTGAGTTTTCAATCAAATTTCATTTATTTACATTTGCAGAATCGGCACCGTTGCTCACTTTTTGCAGTCAACCTTTATCGTCATCACAAATTGAGTTCACAGAAATTGTGCTTCTTCTCTTAAAATCTTATGCCACTGTAATATGGTGGAAGAACTGACTTTAGTATTTTGCGTTTTATCTCAATTGTTGCGGATAGTAAGAGTCGTCAATGACTTTTCTTTTATCCAATAAAGGAAAGGGTGAAAAGAAAAGGAAAGACCTTTTGAGAATTTTCTTGAGTTCGGAGGGTAGGTTATGAAAAGGGAAGGTGTTAGCATCCTTTTCATCCGTAGTTATATGCGGGCTCTTAGTTTCTAGCTCACTTTTGAAATGTTTTTGTGAATGTGTTTGTTTGAAAGTATTTTTGAAAAGTGCCTTTGTTTAGGCAGACTTTGTAATGATTCTCGTCTCTATAAGATTGTATACAAAGTGTTGACTTTTGAAAACATTTCATTGAAAGTGTTGGTGTATTGAAAGATGTTTGAAAATGCCAATGTAAGATAATTTTTGTAATGATTCTCATATCGTTGAGAATGTATACAAAAATGTTTATTTTGACAAATGTTTTGAAAGTGTGAGGTGCAAATGGTTTTGTTTGTGAGCAAGCAATTACGAGCAATCTACCTACTCAAAGAAGTCTCTATTATTTTCCTCCTCCTTTAGATAGTGTTATTTTACATGATCTTTCCTGGTGAATGCTTTGTTATTAGTTTGCCAAGAGAGCAAGTTTCACATGATCTATCTTCTTTTGTAAGTTTTAAACTTTTCAATGGATGACTATGTGTAATTTCAACTATTTTACGCATCATTGTTGAACTAGGGTGACCTAGACGGTCATGCCATAAATTCATAATTTTGGGATCTTCTTTTACTACTAAATTGCATTCAATTTCATGTATATGCATACAATGTAATCTAGAAGGCAGTTTTGGTAGTTTTTCTAAAATTTTCTTCTTTCCCAAAACATTAGCAATGATATTAATGTATTTCATGTTACCTTCAGTTGCAGTTTTGGTATCATATCCTTGAAGATATATGTCATTAAAACTCAATAAATTTCTTTTTTATTTTGGAGAGTATAAAGCATTATTAATGACAAACTTTGTCCCATTTAATAATATGAACGTAGCATTACTTGTTCTTTCCATCAAATCTGCAGGATCTGATATTGTATTTATTACACCTTTAGTAGAATTTATTTTAGTAAAATATTTCTTACTTTTGAAAATTGTATGTGTAGTTCCACTGTCTAGAATGCAAATGTCTTTGACATGTTCCACGTCTAACTCTAGTATAGTAAAAATTTCTGATAGAAAAGATCGTGTTGATAACGTGTTGAGATAAGACGGATATTTGAAACAAAACTAAGAAAATAAAGAGATAGAGGAGAATATGAGAGTGTATTATATGTCTCCGAAATTATTGTGTGTCTTTACATATACTCAAAGTATAATATTTATAGTGTTAGATTTTAACTATTACCGAATGAAATAATACATGATACTATATTCTTGTTGAAATTTGTATTTGTAATAGATATTTACTATTCATGAGTATTTCAAAATAATAATAATAATAATTTCTTATTATTATAAGAACCTTGACATTTTTACTAAAGAACATTATCTCTTTACAATTCTAAATCGTAACTAATCATGACAATACTGATTAATTTCTCGGTGATTACTATCTAGTTTACTAATTTTAGGAGCCAAATCCAATCCAATTTGTATTGTTCTACTAGTTAAAGATAGATTAATATAAATCCAAACAAGACATTAAAGGTAGGTTGATTATCTTGGAGAGATGATGGATGGATTACAAGTACTAGATTACATGATGGAACATGCATTTACATTATCATCGTTAAAAAGGGATACAAGTATCTCTTCTTGATGATTGGAAGGGGCAGCCTGCACAACGTTTCTAACAAATCCAGAGGGTGCCCTTCTGTCATAAGCTCCATAGGCATAAGGATAGTGCACAAGATGCTGCTCAACATAAGGCCAAAATTGAGCTCTTACTTTCCCAGTACTCTTTATTCTCTTTAACACCTTGTTTGGATCAACATACCCACTTACTATCACCCTGCTTTGTTTTCTATTCACCTCCACAGATTTCACACCTTTTAATGAAGTCACTGCATTTCTGACTCTTCTTTCGCAACCATCACAGTCCATTCTCACTTTTATCTCAACTGTCTGAAATATTATGAAACATAGGTAAGTAGATCACACCCATAAAACTCAGACACCGGAAACAAGACATCGACACTGATACATCGGTATCATTAATAATTTAAAAAAATTAATTAATTAAATATAATTACAAATGTCAGTGTAAATATTAAACATCAACACTGACACAAACGCACATGCTAGATACCGATGAACCAAGTTGTTGATTACCTGCATTGCTTTGCGCTTGGCCTTCTTAATGGTGGTGGTGCTTACACTTACAGTATCACAAAAGTTGGAGAGGTAATCAAGTGCACCCATTTCTTCCAAGTGTGAAAGTGAATTAGATGAGAGGTGTTTATATAGAATAGAAAAAGGAGGCGACGTAATTAATTAATTCTGACTAATGAAGTTTTGAAAAACAGTCTCGTTCGTGTTACAATACCGTAAAGACTTTTACGATTTCAATCAATATATATGTCTTGATCAAAAAGATTGTGGTTGTCGGTGTGAATTAATCATAATAAATTTTTTAAATATAAAAATAATGATAATAATATCGGTACCAATACCTACCGAAATTGAAATCGGCCAGTATTTTTGTTAGTTAGTGTCTTCAAAATTAGGACTAGTATATTATAAACCGCAATTATTAATGGGGACATATGTTCCAAAAGCCAGATAATAGTGCGAGGGATGGCTCTGGTAGGGTTTACCAGTGCAATTATTTTATTAATATTGACATTATATTTCAGCAATTCATTGAAGAAATACATGATCTCAACTTTTCTTCTAATTGAGTCTTTGAAAGATAATGAACGGCGGGTAGGACCCATAGTAAAGTTGAAGCAATAGAATTGGTTAGAGCTTCCGTGAGCATAATATTGAGTATTGATTATTATATGATTATGATTATTAACCCAATCCCGATGCTAAAGTGGAACCGCGCTCTTTCTATTTCAAACTCCATTTATTTATCTCCAATTTCAATTCCTATATGTCTAATTTGTTGAATGAGAGATACCAGCATTTATCTCAGGTTTAATTTTAATTTCTAGTCTAATTTTTTTCTTTTTTTGGTAAAATTTCTAGTCTAATTTGTTGAATGAGAAATAGTGACACCTTCATATAATGATTAAAATTATAATTTAATGTGAGAATTAAAAAAATAAATAAATATGCAATACAATAAAATTTACTAGATATTCATTTATCAATAACTAAAAAAATACTTAAATCAATTGTATCTTTAAACAATAGTAATGATAATTCTAAAATACATTAAAAAAAAGGTCTGATGTTATGGAAATAGAAATCTTCTTCATTGATTAGGAAAGGATGAACTAAAGTTACTTGAGTAACAAGGTATATGGACCAAATTAGGTATGGTGGACTGCTATACAATAATCAATCGGGATTTTTTTATGTGATCCTACATTGTTAAAAAATACAATGTCTCAGGGTTATCATAAGTCTATTTTCGGAACGTATCATTTTTTATTAAACTTTGCTTAATTTCGGAAATGTATTTACGGGAATGAATCAAAAATGTATTTTTGAAATCTATGCTAACAGTAATTGTAACACCCCAAATCTACCTCACAGTTATATTAAAATCAGAGTGCCAAAATTTTCGCAAACATGGGGCATTACATTCTCATTCCAAAAACCAACAACATAAAACCTATCATAATAGATACATATCACATATTGATCCAAAGAACTTATAACCATTTATTAGTCTTCAAAAGTATTTCAACTTGATTCCATAAATATGCAGCGGATTCATAACTTTAAAACTTCAAAGGAAACATAGCATCTTTTAAACAACTTAATTCAAAGAAAACAACTTCTTAAAACAACAACTTGAATTAAACTTAAAACATCATAAAATCAAATAAGCGTTCATCCCTCCCGAGTGCTACGTATCAGAGCGACGACACCAACAAGCTACTAAGTCTCTACTCCTCGTTACATGCATGTTACCAGTATAAAGACAACGGCGAAACAAATAAAGGGGTGAGACATCGAATAATATAAATAAGATTATGATAATTAATATATTAGACAAGAGCATTATAAACTTCACCGATTCTCAACAACACACAACAATCAATAAACATTCACAATTATCATTAGCGATTCAAAATGCAATTAGAATGCGACACAATTATGCATATGCATGTGGTACCAACAGGGCTTCAGCCCTCTTCACTAATTGCCAATTAATAGAGGCACAAGGCATAAGCCTACTTCACAAATCCGCCAATACAGGCCTTCACAAAATGCAAATGTATGAGACTGATGTAACATACAACATCACATATATATCATTCACCACAAACTTCATTACGAGGCATTTGCCTACATCCCTGCATCACTGGCAATAAGCCTAACACTTCACATATTCAATCACATCTCAATTATCTCAAAATAACAACATCTCATAAACATCTCAGAACAACAACATCTCAATCATCTCAAAATAACAACATCTAATAAACATCTCAAAACATCTCAATTATAACATCTCGTAAATATCTCAAAATAATTTATTAAATATCATTTATTTATCAAACATTATTTGTTCATCATAACTATCAAACACAACTTTAATAATCACATCTTACTAATAACTCAGTTGTATATTAATAATACAGTAAGCCATATTATTATTCTGCTACTGTACATCATTACTGTCATTAATCCTACTGTCATATTTCTAACAACAGTCTCTAGCATCTCATATTTATCATTTTGTCCAAAATCCAGCATAACTGTTATCTATGGGAATCAATCCTAAATTAGTTACTGAGATTACACTTCTTATTCATTATTTAAATCATCTAGAATAATATTCATCGCGTTAGCTAATCAACGCTTCGAACGGCATCTCAAACAACATCCTAAAACTCAAGTTACATCACTTAAAAGTCAATTCTGTCAAAATTCAGACCTTATGTATCGACACAAAACTCCTTGGATCGACACATCCTATTTCTCCTGCGTACTATGAGTCGACACATCCTTCTTATGGATCGACTCATTATGGCTTTCAATACAGCATGTATCGACACATGCATCGCACCGGTCGACTCATCCTGAGTCTCACACACTCATCATGCATCGACACATCCTCTCTTCGCGTCGACTCATCCTGAGTCTTATACTTAACATGCATCGATGCAAGCCCTGCATGCATCGACTCATCCTGAGTCCAACAGCCTCCTTGCATCGACTCATCCGGTTTGAGGTCGACGCATCCTGCGATTTTCTGCATAATTTTCTGCGTTTTCTACTGTATTTTGCTACGGGAATCATACTACAGCCCTAAAAACCTTATTTCTGATCATGATAATTCATCACCTAATATTACACTCTATTACTCCATCGATCAAACAACATAATAACATTCTTATTCATTAAAAACTCATCAAATCTTCGTCATACATCATTCATAATGCAATTTATGCAAGAACAAACAACAATTACATCTAACCCCATATATCAAACATCATGAACCCAATTATAAAGCCAGAACCCCACCCTTACATACTAACCATCATATTCCCGGTTATAAAATCTGAACCCCACCCTTACCTTTTGGTTTTTCGGTCGGTCGAATCCTTCGGTTGAAACTGCAACTGGTTTGACGGCGAGTTCTCTAAATTTGCTTGCCTCCCACTTGGTGCCTCCAAACCCTTGCTTCTTCTACTGCTACGTGATAATTGTTTTGCTTTTGGTTGCTAACCTCTATATATTATAACCTAATATAATAATAGGTCTACTAGTAACTTTAATGGGCCTATTAATTTTATTCCTAATCTTGCTATTTCACACACCCCACTTGACCCAACTAATAAAATAACATTCTACTAAAATCAACATTAAATCCAATATTAATTTCTCTTGACTAAATTGACTAATTATTCGATTATCAATTCTAACAATCCAATAGTGCTCCTAATAATTATTCCGATAATTCCTTCTTCGACTAAATTCCAACAATTTAAATCCTCAATAATCCATTTAAATAATTTAATGAATTTCCAGGCGTTACAACTTTCCCCCACTTAGAATATTTTCGTCCTCGAAAATTCATCCGACACCACTTCTCTTAACTTCACCTCCACCTCTAGCCTTCCGATATAATCACAACTTACTAAGATTAAAATCTAACGCACACATGCAATTCTATTTCAACTCATCCAACAATAATACTAACAACTAACGAAGTTCTATCAACGAAACACGTACCTCTGGTACCCCTGTCCTCGTTGCCCGTTGGAGTTTCCATCAACGCAAACATAAACAATGGTAAAAAAAAAATCAATAATACTCGATTGTTAAAGACTCAACAACTTTGGTCAGACGGACCGACCTGCTCTGATACCACTAATGTAACACCCCAAATCTACCCCACAGTTATATTAAAATCAAAGTGCCAAAATTTCTGCAAACATGGGGCATTACATTCTCATTCCAAAAACCAACAACATAAAACCTATCATAATAGATACATAGCACATATTGATCCAAAGAACTTATAACCATTTATTAGTTTTCAAAAGTATTTCAACTTGATTCCATAAATATGCAGCGGATTCATAACTTTAAAACTTCAAAGGAAACATAGCATCTTTTAAACAACTTAATTCAAAGAAAACAACTTCTTAAAATAACAACTTGAATTAAACTTAAAACATCATAAAATCAAATAAGCGTTCATCCCCCCCGAGTGCTACGTATCAGAGCAACGACACCAACAAGCTACTAAGTCTCTACTCCTCGTTACCTGCATGTTACCAGTATAAAGGCAACGGCGAAACAAATAAAGGGGTGAGACATCGAATAATATAAATAAGATTATGATAATTAATATATTAGACAAGAGCATTATAAACTTCACCGCTTCTCAACAACACACAACAATCAATAAACATTCACAATTATCATTAGCGATTCAAAATGCAATTAGAACGCGACACAATTATGCATATGCATGTGGTACCAACAGGGCTTCAGCCCTCTTCACTAATTGTCAATTAATAGAGGCACAAGGCATAAGCCTACTTCACAAATCCGCCAATACAGGCCTTCACAAAATGCAAATGTATGAGACTCATGTAACATACAACATCACATATATATCATTCACCACAAACTTCATTACGAGGCATTCGTCTACATCCCTGCATCACTGGCAATAAGCCTAACACTTCACATATTCAATCACATCTCAATTATCTCAAAACAATAACATCTCATAAATATCTCAGAACAACAACATCTCAATCATCTCAAAATAACAACATCTAATAAACATCTCAAAACATCTCAATTACAGCATCTCGTAAACATCTCAAAATAATTTATTAAACATCATTTATTTATCAAACGTCATTTGTTCATCATAACTATCAAACACAACTTTAATAATCACATCTTACTAATAACTCAGCTGTATATTAATGATACAGTAAGCCATTTTGTTATTCTGCTACTGTACATCATTACTGTCACTAATCCTACTGTCATATTTCTAACAGCAGTCTCTAGCATCTCATATTTATCATTCTGTCCAAAATCCAGCATAACTGTTATCTATGGGAATCAATCCTAAATCCTAAATTAGTTACTAGGATTACACTTCTTATTCATCATTTAAATCATCTAGAATAATATTCATCGCATTATCTAATCAACGCTTCGAACGGCATCTCAAACAACATCCTAAAACTCAAGTTACATCACTTAAAAGTCAATTCTGTCAAAATTCAGACCTTATGTATCGACACAAAACTCCTTGGATCGACACATCCTGCTTCTCCTGCATACTATGAGTCGACACATCCTCCTTATGGATCGACTCATTCTGGATTTCAATACAGCATGTATCGACACATGCATCGCACCGGTCGACTCATCCTGAGTCTCACACACTCATCATGCATCGACACATCCTCTCTTCACGTCGACTCATCCTGAGTCTTATACTTAACATGCATCGATGCAAGACCTGCATGCATCGACTCATCATGAGTCCAACAGCCTCCTTGCATCAACTCATCTGGTTTGAGGTCGACGTATCCTGCGATTTTCTGCATAATTTTCTGCGTTTTCTACTGTATTTTGCTACGGGAATCATACTACAGCCCTAAAAACCTTATTTCTGATCATGATAATTCATCACCTAATATTACACTCTATTACTCCATCGATCAAACAACATAATAACATTCTTATTCATTAAAAACTCATCAAATCTTCGTCATACATCATTCATAATGCAATTTATGCAAGAACAAACAGCAATTACATCTAACCCCATATATCAAACATCATGAACCCAATTATAAAGCCAGAACCCCACCCTTACATACTAACCATCATATTCCCGGTTATAAAATCCGAACCCCACCCTTACCTTTTGGTTTTTCGGTCGGTCGAATCCTCCGGTTGAAACTGCAACTGGTTTGACGGCGAGTTCTCTAAATTTGCTTGCCTCCCACTTGGTGCCTCCAAACCCTTGCTTCTTCTACTGCTACGTGATAATTGTTTTGCTTTTGGTTGCTAACCTCTATATATTATAACCTAATATAATAATAGGTCTACTAGTAACTTTAATGGGCCTATTAATTTTATTCCTAATCTTGCTATTTCACACACCCCACTTGACCCAACTAATAAAATAACATTCTACTAAAATCAACATTAAATCCAATATTAATTTCTCTTGACTAAATTGACTAATTATTCGATTATCAATTCTAACAATCCAATAGTGCTCCTAATAATTATTCCGATAATTCCTTCTTCGACTAAATTCCAACAATTTAAATCCTCAATAATCCATTTAAATAATTTAATGAATTTCCGGGCGTTACAGTAACACTAGTAGAAAATAGTTGTTATTGTTTAAATTGTTGAAAACTACAAAATGACTACAATACAATATGCATGACATGAATATATGTAATGTGTCTGAAGTCGGTAAAGTCGCTAATCAAAATATTATCCAAATACCATCCAAAGTGGATAACCAAAACATTATCCAAACCAAAATACAAAACAAGATATATAAAAGTGAAGGCTACTGCATATGGCGGACTCTGAGTCGGTATGTGACCCTTCTGACGTTCCTCCGCTGCCTCCTGTACTATAGAGTCTCTCGAGCATGCGTCATGATGGCATCTAAAACACCTCTAACTTCAGAGCCATAAGGAAACGGTCCTCCATCAATATATGTTTGTCCAATCTCTACGATACGATGACGCTTAGGCAACACATAATAAGCATGATCGGTCCTAGCATGTTGATCCTCTAGAATCTCCTGATGAGCTGGCTTAGGTGGGTTTTCTGGAGCATCTTGTACCATATATGGATGGGACACCATGAAAAATCATCGGATGTAACCTTCCACGTAGTTCCATTCGTTCGGTGCTAAGGTACTACGGGCCTCATCTGGAACCAGATATTAATATAATCATCAAACAAGGCATTCATATCTATGCGTTTCACTAGGGGAGGAGAATACTCAGAAGGATGTCTGGGAATATACTGCATGTATCTGAACTGACGCGTGATGCGCTCAGGCAAATAAGCAGTCGTCTTGCACGACCCGCATGCCAACCATCCCGAGTACAATATAATATCGTCAAAGGGAATCGCCTCACGATGATCTATGTATGTATGGAAGTGTAAATCCTCAAAGACCAAGCAGTCTATATACACCCTGAATGACTTTGTCGCCTGGTTCCCTCAGAGCGGTCGAATGTAGCGGCGCGCGGCTTATTTTTAGTATACGTAGGATCAAGTAACCAACCGGAGATGCAGGGGAAGTGCTCTAGGATCCAGGCATGAAATAACAAGAATTATTAGTTAGTAACGGCACCACAATAATTAAGAAAACAACACACAAACAATATAAGACCAATAAATTTTACCATCAGGAGTGTGATGTTCTCGGTCATCTACTTCGTCTTTCACTTACAACCTTTAGACAATTTATAGTACAAGTACACCAAACAAGCGGCCCCTCAATTCTACTCATGGGTCCACTCAAAGTCGTCAAAGTACCGCAGATACATGGAATTAATGTAAGTCGCACTAGTGTCTACAAAAATGGTAGTGTCAACCAGATACAATAGGTATACTCTCATAGCACACTCTCTGTATTGGGCTACCTACTCGGGATCACCATCAGCCTGTTGTGTACATAGTACCTCTGTTGTGAACACACTCTGCAAATATCTAAATCTTACATAAGCATCACGGGTGAAGTCCATCTCCTCCATAACACTCTTTAAGGTAACTCCTAAGTACTCTAACAACAACTTCATTGCCTCCATAGCAGACATGTGATATCGTCCAGCGTGATCGTCATCTAACCATGTGGTAGATGGAACGATGATGTCTCATGATGCCATCTATCAAGAAAAGTGTTAATCATACCATGATTAATGGTAGTATATCCACAGAGAGTCAAATCTTTCAACCCTGAAAGCAACAAGAGTTCCTGAAACCATGACTCGAGGGGAACTACCAAGCGAGTGATCTTCTGCGCGTGATTAATGATCTTTAGAGGATCACGTTCCTGCATACATGGTTTAACAAAATTGATTCAACAAAAATTAATAATAAAATAAATTCTACAAAAAATTAATAGAATAAACAATACAAAATTTATACATTTATGTCTCAGATATATCTGACAATATGGTACGGATACAGAGGCAATAATGATAAATCAAAAGGCCCTCCTCCAAAACCATTTGCCTCAGTTTCTTGGGCCTCAGGTGCCGCCTCAGGTGTTGTTTATGACTGAGGCTGGGATGCAGGTTGTGGTTGGGATGCATCAGGTGTGTGTGGCCTCAGGTGTCATATGTGACTGAGGATGCAATGTAGGTTGTGGTTGGGATGCATCAGGTGTCGACTATATGGCCTCAGGTGTTAGTTAGGAACCAGGTGTCTTCCCTGCCTCAAATACCATCAGTTAGATGGTGCGTCTATGGGAAAACGGGGAGGGATGAACTGGAGAACCCCGTCTACTACAGGAGGACGATGAAGTAGACGTAGAAACATGAATGATCAGTGGTTTTTACACAGATATTTAGTAGTTATTTTAGTTATATTTTATTTTACTTATCGAGTTTTTATTTCGTTTTATCGCATATTATGCTTTGGTTTTGTGTTTTAGTGTTTTTCAGGCTCAGAGGAATAAAACTAGGGAAATCAGTGTGAAAAGTGCAAATTTGAAGTTTTCGAGGAAGTCTCAAAAACCAAGCTACGGGGTGCCTGACACGGTCACCTGTGTCACCTGACACGGGCCGTATCAGGAGAGGATGCATAGCTACAACTTAGGAGCAAAGGCTGACACGGGTGCCCATGTCAGTTGACACGGCCTGTGTCAGAAGGCTTGTGCGAGAGTTCTTATTGGAATGATGGACAGAGGCCGACATGGGTTCCCGTGTCAGGTGACACAGCCTGTGTTGGCCAGGACGCTGATTTTGAGTATTTTCATGATTTTTTATGATTTGGGACCCAAATGGGCGTTTTGGGAATTTCTAACCGAGACAAATGGATTATGCACTATTTAGATGAGTTTGGAAGAAGAATTAGGGACTTTTGAATTGGAGAAGATTAGGAACAATAAAGATTGGGGCTTTCAAGAGATTTGGAGACGGAGATTCCTTCATGCGCGGAAGCAATTGAAGATCGGTGAATCCTCACCTTTTGTAATGTCTAATTTCATTATTGCTTTTATTTTTAATACTATGAGAGGCTACCCCCCCCCCCCCCAATGTTAGGGGGGGTCCCTTATTTTCAAATGTATTTATTTTGAATTCTTGGTTTTGATACAATAGTTACTTTTCAATTTAATTGTTCAATGTTCTTATGACTTTTCTATCGTACAAATAGGGATTGATCCACGGTTAACAATTAGGGTTGGATTGCCATTGTTATGGTTTTTGAACAATTAGACTATAGTAGATATCACCTAGAACTAGGGATACCCTATAGGTCACCAGTAAAATCTTGATAACATAACGGCTTGGTTTCATCATAATTAATTAAGGACTTAGGTATTATGATGAAGGATCAAAGGTTTTCCCACTAAGGACTTAGGGGAAACACACACTAAAGATTATGTAGTTGAAAGTAATGAACTTATTGAAGAGATTAAGAATGAAGGTTAATATAGGGTCAAATCACACACTTGCTCTAGCATGCTCCTCTTATCTGTTAAAAAGTCAATTTATATTTTTGCTATTTGTTAAGTGAAAATTTCAAAACCCAAACCCCAAGTTAAGTTTTTGTTTAATTGAACCATACATTAAACTCGACAATTTTGTGCAGTCCTTGAGATCGATACTTTGGGATTAGTACACTTGCTAATTTTCCTATCAAGTTATCGGTGCCATTGCTGAGGACTGCCTAGTTATTGAGTGTAATTTGAGTTCAATTAAAATTTTGTTGCTCTTCAACTAAAATTTTCTTTTCTGTAATTTTTATAATTTTTTTGTTATTACTGATTTTACCTAACCTCTACATGCGAGGAAAACCCTCAACTTAATTTCCTTTTGGTATAAAGAATCAAGTTTAAAATCAGAACCCAAAACTATGGGTGAAAACCCACCACCACCAGAGAGACTTCTTGGGGATTACAGACGAGTCAATGCTCCAGCAGGTCGGTTGACTATTGTAAATTAACCGGTCAATGTTGCAAATTTTCAATTGCATCCTTCAACCATCCGCCAGCTCGAGAACAAATCTTTCACCAGAAAGATCAATGAAGATTCCAATAATCATTTGCATAGATTCCTCACCATGAGTACTACTTTGAAGATTGAGGGACACTCTAAAGAAGCCAAGAAATTAAAGATGTTCCCGTTCACCCTTTCTGAAGATGCTGAAGAATGGTTTTACTCATTGGCTGCTGGAAGTATCACTACTTGGAAACAGATGGAGAAGACTTTTCTTGATGAGTAATTTCCTGCTTTTGTTTATATTCGCAAAAGATATAATATTATGAATTTTAAGCAGAAGAAAGGAGAGTCACTAGGTGATGCCTATAAGAGGTTCAAGAGGTTACTAGTAGCCTATCCCACGCACAACATGAGTCAAACTGAGAAAATGCAGATGTTTGTAAATGACCTCTAAATGAAGACAAAACAACTTATTGATAGAGCATCTGGTAGCTCATCCAACTTTACAACAGCCACTGGTGCGAAGAAGATTATTGAATCCATTGCTGCAAATGAGCATATAGGCTATATGAAAGAGTTGTAAGCAAACCAGAGGGAGTGATTGATTTGAAGTTGGAAGTGAATAAGCAACTAAAAATTGAAGAGGCTATTACTGCAGAAGTGGAGAAAAAGCTGAAAACAATGAAAATGGGTACTCAACATGTAGCTCAAGTTCAACAGGTACAAAAGGTTGCTTATGAAATTTATAGTGGACTGCACCTTACTATGCAATGTCTTACAACTCCACAAAAAATTAAGGAGATAAAATTCTTGAGGCAAAATAATCCATATACTAACTCCTATAATCCAAAGTGGAAGTATCATCCTAACTTCTCCTGGAAAGATCAGCAGCAATAAACTCCTCAAAAGGCATAGTGGGAGGTGGCTATTGAAAAGATGGATGCCCACGCCTCTCAATTTCAAGAAGAGACAAGGAGTAATTACAGGAATACCACAGTTTCAATAAAAAATTTAGAAGTTCAAATGGGACATATTGCACAACAGGTAGCGCTGCAAGCACAAGAAAGGCAAAAAAGTCACGAGAATGTGAATGATGTCAAAACAAGGAGTGAGAAAGTTGATAAAGAAAAAGAAGATGAGGTGAAGTTTGATGACAATATCATAGAAGTAGAACTGGAAGTGAGAGAGAACAGGAACAAACAGGAAGAAGTGGTATCACATGTGAAGCCAGTTGAAGAGAAGACTAAATCAGTGATCAAGTTATTGTATCCATCTCGAGTGGCAAAGAAGAACACAATAGAAAAAGATTTTGAGAAATTTGTCAAAATTTTCAGAAATCTAGAGATGCACATACTATTCTTTGAAGAACTCGAGAAAATGACATTGTACCAGAAATTCATGAAGGAGGGTACTTTAAAAAAAGAGAACAACAGAAGATGGACATGCACCCGTTGATGAGAAATTATGTACAATTGCACCCGAGAGAAAAATGCATGTTAAGCAGAAGGATCTGGGGTCAGTTGTAATACCATGCAACATAAAAGACAAAACTTTCAAGAGGGTTCTAATTGATTATGGCTCTAGTGTGATTTTAATGCCATTATCGATTTTCAAGAAGCTCAGTATTGAGAAGATAAGCAGGAGTGGGATAAAATTGAAATTTGCAGATCACACCATCAAGCAGTCATATGGAATAGCTGAAGATGTATTAGTAGAAATTGACAATTTTGTTTTCCCAGTTGATTTTCAGATCATGGATATACCTGAATATGAAGAGACTCTTATCATTCTTGGTCGACCATTTATGTTGACTAGTCGATGCAATTTTAATATCGAGACAGGTAATCTGACACTAAAATCTTTTGATGAGAAGATAACTTTAAAGGTGATGGATATCAAAAATAAGGGTGCAGGTGAAAAGAATCAAGCTTCAGTTGGTATGATCAAATTAGCAGGAGAGAACAACAATTAAAAATCATCCCTAGAAAAAGTCTCCAGCATAAGCTCTCAGGTGGCATCAAGAAAACTTCTAAGTTCAGTCCAGAAGTCAAGAAGAGAAAGAAAAGGAAACTCAAAGGTGAGAATACGGAAGTTGGAAAGGACTGGAAGTACAAAGTGGTCAATGCTTTTGATCTAGATGAGTTTTAGGTTGCAGAAAGGACAAGCAACAAGGTGTGGAAGAGGAATTATCCCCCATAAGGGGAAGAATCGTCGAGCCATGCGATGTTTAATGAAGCGCTTCGTGGGAGGCAACCCACGCTTTTAATAACTTAGTTTTTCTTTTTGTTTTGTTTGCAGGTAATAAAAATGGAGTCTTACTGGTGAGAGCTAGGAGGTAGAGCAGTTGTGTTGTATTTCCCTTTGTGAATCACCTTCCTCAAGCTTGTTCTGAAACATTAGGGTCAATGTTTAGTTCAAGTTTGGGGGGGGGGGGGGGTATTGCTTTTCGTTTCAAATTATTTGTTGGTTCTATGCTAATTGTTGTGTAAATCCACGAGTTAAAGTCATTCCCTAACTTTGCCAAAAATTTGTTCAAGAAATTGTTTCTCATAGAGTTCAGGAATAGTATATAGATACAAAGGGATGGTTGTTCGAGGGTAGGAAGTTCGGAATAAAGTGACAGTGATACGAGTCTAACGTGTAGATTTGTACCATAGTACTTGAATCCTGAGAAGTATTCCTTGATTAGTTTATCTTAACAATCTGGCATAATATAGATTCACATGCATGTATGATTGGGTGAGAAATAAACAAAGTGGGCACCAAATGATTAAAAGGCGGTAAAAGGAAAATGGCTCGCTAAGTAGGGTAGCTATCACCCTGTTATTCAGCCCAAAGGGGGTTGATCCCCAAAGGTCGTCTAAAAGGACAATATATAACTACAAAGTTTGAAAATTTCATCAGTAATTAAAAGGAGCAAAAACTCTGATTTGGTGCCTGAACATTTTCTTCATCAGTCTTGTGCGTGTGATGAACGTTAACAATTTTCATTACCTTAATTTGATTGTCCGAATGAAAAAGGAGGAAAATCGAAAAAATACTTAAGTCCAAAGCATAGTTAGAGAAGTATCTAAAGAGTAAGCTCAGGTTAAAAGGTTATATCACAAACTCTTCGCGTCATGTGAATATCGGAAGAACTGCTTTTTGATCAATTGGAACAGATGTCTCACGTATGAGTATCGGTCTATTGTGATTTTCATGAGTTCTTATAATGGTCGCTTGAGGTCAAGCAATAACTTAAATTTGGGGGAGTTTGATCAGTGGTTTTTACACAGATATTTAGCAGTTATTTTAGTTATCGTTTTTTTTACTTGTCGGATTTTTATTTCGTTTTATCGCATATTATGCTTTGATTTTGTGTTTTAGTGTTTTTCAGGCTCAGCGGAATAAAACCAGAAAAATCAGTGCAAAAAGTGCAAATTCAGAGGTTTTGGAAGAAGTCTCAAAAACCAAGCTACAGGGTTCCTGACACGACCACCCGTGTTACCTGACGTGGGCCGTGTCAGGAGAGGATGCATATCTATAATTTGGGAGCAGAGGCTGACACGGGTGCCCGTGTCAGCTGACACGGCCCGTGTCAGAAGGTCTAGGCGAGAGTTCTTGTTGGAATGATGGACAAAGGCTAAAACGGGTGCCCGTGTGTTTCCAGTGATTTCTGGTAAACAACCGCTAGTCTTCCAAACTATCGAATAATCTTTCTGACTGTTATTCAATTCCTCTGGTAACTCACAGGATCGACTAGATTGATCCTAGGACTCCTTGGACATTAAGGTTACTCTCACGATCGAACAGATATTCATGGTTGATATTTGAGTGTTGTATATGCGTTTGGCTTATTTTGATCTCTCTCTCAGAAAGTCTAAAGATGTAATCAAAATGTGCGTGCACGAAACTAAGTTACATGAATAAATGCTAATTGTAAAGACATGTAAAATTGCATAAAAGTTAAGTAAATGGTTTCGAATTATAAAACAGTTAATGTAAAGGATTTCTGGAACGTAAAAGGTTTGAAATATGAAGAAAGCGTTTAATGCAAGAAATCTTTAAATGACTTTAAGTAAAAATATGCGTTCGAAGGATAAGACTTGAAGGTAAAGGTATGGAAAATATGACAGTTTTATGAGATAGAAAGTGCTTGAAATGTGAAGAAAACATTAAAATGTAAAACTTTGAAGAAGAGATTTCGAAGTGAAAAGACTGTAAATGAGAAAACTTGTAAATGTTATTTGACAGAAAGATAAAGGAAAGTGCTGGAAATGATAAAAAGGTCATTAAATTAGAAATACATGGTGCTATCATACGTACATTTCTCTTGCATTCGTTTCCCTTGCCATGTGGTAGTTTGAATGTTACTGAGTATTTAGCACAATAGATATGACACACGAAATCCTAATACTAAGACTTCTATTTATACTAATTCGACCATAACGGTCTTGCTATAGGATTATGCCACGTTCAGAACATGCAGGACAATGCCTCTTTCTTCTTTCCACGTGTCCCCAAATGCACCAGCACATAACTTTCAAACTTCGAAAGTCCCGCTTCCATTTGAATTTCAAATGCTTTGGTACTTCTCCGTTTCGAACGCTCTTCCCAGACACAACCTTGTTGTTATTTCGAGACTTCTTTAGATATGTTCCCATAATTGCCACTCGAAACTCCAAGCTTTGACATACTTATTCGAAACACTGCTTCTGCTACTTAGAAACATGACGCTTTACCTCATTTCGATCGAAACGTTTAATTCATTTGGCTTCTAATATCATTATCAAAATCTTCAGCCAACAAATTGCCCCTTTAAAATATGTATTTCGATTCCTCTGAGAAATACCTATTTTAAACACCTACACAAGATTTTGATGTGACTTTCGAATCATCGTAACATTTAATGCATTTGACTCCAGTCACGTCAATCATAGCACCCTTTGGATTCCTTAACCGCCTGGAGCCACTTCACAGCATGGTGCAGTTACAAATAATGATTATCTTTAAATCACGCCTATTACCCATGTTAACTTTACGCCACCTCTTCATCACACAAACCCATGATTTCCACGTATCACACCCTTATTCAGTGGATGCTTAAACTTCCCCATTATAAAACATCACCAACTTAATCTTTTTCTTTTCTTTTCACACTCTAAATCTTTTACCCTCCTTCTCTCGTCAAAAAACCCAAGCTTTCAACATCTTTCAAAAATGTCTTCTTCTACTTCATCCCAACTCAAGAAAGTCTCCAAGAAGAAAGGAAAAACTGCAGGAGCTACCATGGAAAGTAAAATCATCACTCACCAAGGTCAATCCGTTCTTGCCCCTCAGATGATTTCAAAGGAAAAAGAAATGTTGTATGCGTCACAGGTACTCATTCCTACCAATGTTGCTGGTAAGAGGTTAGCTTTAAATGGCCCTCTTACGGTTTTTGAAATATTAAAAGACACCAGGACGATTTTCCCAGTTTGTTATAGTTTTAAACCCTTATTTAACAAAATGGACGCCCCTAAGGTAGTAGAATCTCCTAGTTCAAATACCATAGAAAACCCAACTGTTCCTCCTAAGGACCCCTTTGTATTGGATTATGTAAAAAGTAATTTTAAGCCATTTCGATCTTGCCCCACCTCTGATATTGCTTATCAAAATTGGTTCAAGAAAGTAGAAGCTAAGAAATCCCAGCAATGGGAAGAATTAGGTATCTATAACCTGATTAAGCTATCGAAGCCTGGTTTCACCTATAACCACCCTCTGCTATTCGCGTCCCTCTATTTCTGGGACAGTACCTATAACACTTTCCATCTCCCAGGTGGAATGATCACCCCAACCTTCTTCGACATAGCGGCCATCACTGGGCTATCGCCAGTGGGAGAAACTTATATACCCGACAACAAAGAACATTCAAGCATAATTGACTTCGAAGTCAAGCTAGCCAGTTTTTCCAAGTTTATCAGTCATTACCATGCTGAGGGGGACAATGTATCTGACGTAGATCACATTGCTTTCTTAACCCTGTGGCTGTCAAGATACATTTTCTACAGTAGATTCCTACAGGTAGCTAGTAGGTTCATTCCTCTAGCTAGGGACTTGCATGAAAATCGAAAAGTGTGCCTAAGTGAACTGCTCTTAGTTGACCTTTATGAAAGCCTGAGGTCAGCTGTTTCGAGCCTCAAATCCCACACCTCCAAAAATATTCTGTTGGCTGGCCCTTTTTGGTTACTTCAACTATGGCTAAATGCCATGTTCGAACCCTCCTTATCAACCGCCAACACCATTGATGAGCAAGATTCTGAGATAAATGATAGGATAGTCGAAGGCACTAGGCTTCGAAGATTAACTCCCAATGACGACAAAGATGACTTCAAAGTCCAATTCTCGAAGTACATCATGATATTCTCCAAAAGGCACAAGTTCGAAGAGAGCATGGCGCCTTTTGCTTCGAGGGCTCATGGACCTTCTTGGTTCACCATGGCTCTCTCAGAAGCTATCAAGAGCAAGGAGATTCAGGATGTATGGAGAGCTTTTTTGCTGCCTAGACTCATTTCTTCAAGAATAACTCCAGCCAAGAACCAGATTTTTCTCTTTGCTTACCAACCAAACTTTGTTTCGAGGCAGTTTGGCTTATGCCAACTGATTCCTGAACCTTTATTTCAAACTGAGAGCGCCATCACTTCTGGACGAACTTTCAAGGCACGGGAAGCCAAAATACAGCAAGAACAATATCAAGGCTTTGCCCAATTTGAGCTGATAACCTTCGAACCTACCCATCTCACGGCTAAAGGATTTCTGGAATGGTGGACCAAGTTTTATCAAACTTATATGTTCGATACACTTACAATTCAACAGAAACTAATTGATGCCTTCGATGTGCAGGTACCAACAAAGAAAGGTATGTTTACTCATGCCAAAGAGATTAAAGCTTTCCAAAATTATTTTGAAACTACTTATGACCCCACGCGCTTGGACTCCACTGTGCATCAAGCGGCTGAGACCTTGAAGGAAAAATTTAAACAAAAAGTTTCTAAGTTAAAACTTCCTTCAGGGCTGTCACCTGAGGATAGGTATAGGTTGGCATTCGAAATGCATCCACCTAAATTTCCCAGATTACCTACCTCAGAACTGGCTCTGGCTTGGTTTCCCCCATATCCTTGGTGGTTTACTTGCAAAGAGATGTTCAAATATCTTCAAAGGAAACCAAAGCCATCTGAGACTGTGACATGGGCTCGATACTGGCTTCATGATTTCCCAGGACACCTTCGATACGACCTTTCTGCCATGTCAATTAAATATGATCAAGGCACAGGTGCGAATGCTTGGGAAAATCCCAAATGTCTTTTATTTTCCATATCTTTAACCTTTGCTTTAATTGTTTCGATTTTCAGCCATCAGGATAAAGACAGCTGCCTCGAAGGCGAAAGAAGGGAGCGCCTCTCAAGCCTCCATCGAAACTACTGACAAAGTGACTCCACCCGAAACAACCACTATTGTTGCAACCACAACAACAACGATAATACCAACAACAACCGGTGTTCCAATTCCAACGGTAATCACTTAGCCTTGATGTTTCGAATTCACTCATGCTTTATGGTTTGCATCTAATTCTTCGTTTAAAATCTTTTCAGACCAACAAGCTTCCTCCTACTACTCCCAAGAAGCGGAAATCAAGCACCACTGGGGAAGATCCCAAGGCTGGAGGAAACTTAAATACTGCTTTGAAGAAGAAGCCAAAGAAAGATATTTCGAAAAGTACCGTTCCAACTAGTGTCTCTGGACTTGATTCCAGGGATGCTGCTCCCTCACCCAAATCCAAAAATCCACCTTCGACCTCCAACCCAACATTGGAACGTATAGCTAGTAACCTCTCCTCCGAGAGTCCACAGGTAAATTGAACCTTTAAATTTTTGACAATAATAACTTCTTATTACCTTGGTGAATATTTTTAACATTCTGTTGTTCCTTGCAGAACATCTTGAATCCAGCTTCCACTATTTCGAACTCACCATCCAGAGCTGCTGCTCCGCTCAACTCCTCTCCTCAAGGAGATTCCAGCAACCTGGTTCAAAATAAAGGTTCCTCCAATATGGCGGTTCTGGCTGGAACTTCTGAACAGCAGGATGATCAAGGTACCTCCATTCCTCTGAAAGAGATAAACGAAACAACACTTCAAACGTCTGCAGAGGATTTGCAAAGGGCTTCTCTTCAAAAGTCCCCTCTTGAAACTCTTCAAGAGGACCCAAAGGACACTCAAACTGAAGAAGAGAAAGCTGATTCTGGGCAAAGAGCCGAAGAATCTGCAGACGAAGAATCTGAGGAGGAGAATGCCAATGACGGCTTGACTGCTGGGACGGAGTCCAACGCAAATAGCAGTGAAAGAGACGGTATCGAAGTGGTGGACTTGGATGAGGATGAAGAAGACCAAGAGCACGAAACGAATGAAGGGGATGGTAATGCAACCAACGAACCCATAGAGGTTGAAATGGACGTGGCTCCCCTGCGTGTGGAACTCCCTCAATCCTCTCTGTCTCGAATGACTGGCGAGGAACTGGCACTTCTGAGACGAAATGACCCTATTGGGTACATGAAGGCAAAGTTGGCTCAGAGGGACGTCCCACTTGCTAGGGCTGGCACAAGTTCGACCAGCTATCCTCTTCCCACAGATGAAAGAATTGTTCTTCTTAATAAAATTAGGAAAACTATTCTCAATGTGGATATATTCGAAGTGCTTAAGCAAGATAGTACTGCTTGCTATACTATGAAGGAACTGCTCATAAAGGTCAATCTTTCTACCTGCTCCTTGCCAGTTAGTACTCTCTTGTTCAATCTTCAGGCTTTGTTGGACAACGTAACTGGTTACCTTCTCCAAGACGAATCTGCTGCCAAGAAGGTTCAAGAGAAACGCATTGCCATGGATGCTGCTTATGAACAAGCTTCGAAACTCTCTCAAGAAGCTGAGGATCAAGCTATGCATCTGAAGCAGGCGAAAACTGATTATGAGGCTCGAGCTAAGTCCATACTTCTTTGGGAAAGGCAGATTCTGGAACTTCAACAGAAGGTTAAGGAGGCTAAAGAACAAATAATAGCCTTCGAAACCAATACTGCTGGTAACCAATTCGAAGAGCTTCTCAACCAGGGGCTTGCGGAAATGGAGACTGCAGAACAACTTAAAGGAGAAGTGGCAACCTTGGAAGGAGCCAGGCGGTTCGCTCAGCAGAAACTTGAATCATTTCGAAGCACTTTTAATCGATTGAAAAATAACTCTTATTTCTAGATTTTGATGTTTATTTGACTACAATTTTGGTTTCTTATATGTAATATTCGAACAACGCCATTTTGGCACTTTATCTTGCCATCTTGGCTTTTTATAACATCTTGTTTACGTTGTTACTATTCGAACCTCCTGCAGGCTTGGCTTATATTTCTTTAAATATTTCCCATTAACCTTTAGGATACGTTTATCATCCACGAGTTCTTCGATTTCGTACGCATTGTTTGAGAATACTTTTAATATTCGAAAAGGTCCTTCCTAATGAGGTGACCATTTACCTAACGCTTTATTCTTCTTGTCCATAGGCAATATGACTCTCCAAACCAAGTCATTAATAATGAATACTTTTTTCTTCACCCTTTTATTGTATGTTCTGGCCACTCTTTCTTTTTTCCTCATCAAAATTTCCAATGCATGTAATCTAATTTCGTCCAACTCAACTAATTCATTCATCATCATTTCCCAATATAATGCAGCTGGGATTTCGTTTTGTCTCTGAATTCGAACTGATTGTAGATGAATTTCTACTGGCAACACTGCATCATGACCAAATGTGAGTTGGAAAGGCGTAGTGTTAGTAGCTTCCTTAGGAGATGTTCTACAAGCCCATAATATTTGGTCCAGAGTTTTGTGCCAGTTTCTTGGCTTTTTGCCAATATGCTTCTTGATTAATCCTATTATTACTTTATTTGCTGCTTCGACTTGACCGTTTACTTGAGCATAATATGGCGTTGATGTTAGCAATCTAAACCCCATTTCTTGGGCAAATCCTTGCATCTTTCTACCAGTAAACACAGAGCCTTGGTTTGTAGTTATGCTCTCTGGCAATCCGAACCTATAGATAATGTGCTTTTGTATAAATTCAATAATAGCCTCTTGATCAGCAACTATCAGTGGTATAGCTTCGATCCACTTGGTAAAATAATCTATTCCCACCAAGATGTATTTTTGTCCTTTGGAAGAAGCAGGATTTATTTCTCCTATCAAATCCAATGCCCGTCCTCTAAATGGCCATGGTTTGATGATCGAATGCAACTCACTTGCAGGGGCATGTTGAATTCCTGCATGTTTCTGACATTCCTCACATCCTTTAGCAAAGTCTATGCAATCTTTGAGCATGCTAGACCAATACAAGCCGTATCGAAATAACAGCCATTTCATTTTATGGCCTGCTTGATGTGCCCCACATGCCCCATTATGGACTTCAGACAATGCTAAATATGCCTCACTTTCTCCTAGGAATTTTAATAATACACCCTCTTGGGTCTTTTTAAACAATTCGTTCCCCATGAGGAGATATGACAATGCTCTATATTTTGTCTTTCTATCCACATTTAGAGTTGGGTCTGCTAAATAACTCTTCAGTGGACTTCGCCAATATGCATCTGACAAAGTATTTATGGCTAATATTTAGAATCCCTATTTCTCAGCATATCCCAATCTCATACTTTCCAGATCCGATGGTGTGAATCTAGTAGCCATAACTCTTCCCCTTAATTCAACCAAATCCTTGAAGTTCTTGGTAGACACTTTATAACCCGAAGCCAACTGCGCTAAGTCATTTGCTTCTTGGTTCTCTATTCTTGGTATGTGTTGAATATCCATGTATTCAAATTTCCTCAATAGCCTATTGACTATGACGAAGTATACCATTAAATTTTCCTTTATGCACTTGTATTCCTTTGTGATTTGTTTGACCACTAATTCAGAGTCTCCTTTAATTTTGACTCTGGTTGCCCCCAATTCCAACAAAGCTTCAAGTCCAACAATGAGCGCTTCATACTCAGCTTCGTTGTTCGAACAACGAGGACCATCTAATTTATACTTAAATTTTGTTGGAATTCCTTCAGGAGAAATCAGAAGGACTCCAACACCACTTCCATTCCTGTGGGTTGAACCATCAAAGTACAATTTCCATGGTTGCATTTCGACGTAACTCATGACAGTCTGCTCAACCAAAGAATGGTCCACAATGAAGTCAGGAATCACTTGACCTTTCATAGCTTTTAAAGGCATGAAAGTCAAAGAATATTCTGTTAAGGCTAAAGCCCACTTGCCAACTCTGCTATGCATTATTAGTTTTGAAAGCATATGTTTAATGACGTCGAAATGAGATGAAACATAAACATCAACAGGTTTTATATAATACTTGAGTTTCATACAAGAGAAATACAAGCAGAGACATAGCTTTTCTAAATTTCTATATCTGGTCTCTGCATCATTTAGCACTCTACTTAAATAGTATATGGCTCTTTCGATGCCATTGCTATCTTCTTGTGCTAGCATACTACCTATACTAACTTCAGAGGCAGATATGTACAATCTCATGGGCTTCCCCCATGAAGGTGGAGACAAAATAGGAGGCTGAGAAAGGTAATATTTTATCCTGTCAAACGCCTCCTGGTGAGCTTCGTTCCATTCGAAGGCTTGGCCTTGCTTTAGACGCAGTAACGGAGAGAAAGCTTGGGTTCTTCCACTTAGGTTCGAAATGAATCTTCTGAGGAAGTTAATTTTCCCTAGCAGAGATTGCAACTCCCTTTTTGACGTAGGTGCTTTCGTCTCCATTATGGCTTTGGTTTTGTTCTGGTTGATTTCAATTCCTTTCTTGTGAACCACAAAACCAAGAAAATCTCCAGCCTGCACAAAAAATGCACATTTAAGGGGATTCATCTTTAAGCCATGTTTTCTCATTCGCTCGAATGATTGGCTTAAATGACGCAAATGTGTTTCTGCAGATATAGATTTGATGACTATATCATCAATATACACCTGCATGAAGGTTTCAATGAAATCATGAAAAATTGAATTCATTGCCATTTGATAAGTTGCCCCAGCGTTCTTTAAACCAAAAGGCATCACCACCCATTCGTAGGTGCCTAAGGCTCCTGGGCAACGAAATGTTGTCTTTGCAACATCTTCTTCAGCAATGAAAATCTGGTTATACCCAGAGTATCCATCTAACATACTCAAGTATTCGAACCCTGCAGCAGAATCTACTAGCATTTCTGCCACAGGCATGGAATATTCATCTTTAGGGGTTGCAGTGTTTAAATCCCTAAAATCTATGCAAATTCTTAAAGAACCATTTTTCTTAATAACAGGTACTATGTTTGCTAACCATTCGACGTACCTTGTTGTTCTGATGAATTTGCAACGCAGCAACCTTTCGATCTCAGCTTTAATTTTTGTGAGAACCGCTGGTGCGAATCTTCTGGGAGTTTGTTTGATGGGCCTCTTGCCATCTTTGATTGGCAGTCTGTGTTCGACCAACTCCCTCTTTAAACCAGTCATCTCGTCATAATCCCATGCGAAGCAATCTTTGTTTTCCTTGAGGACTTCGATCACTTCCTTCTTGAGGCCTGGGCTAAGTTTAACACTTATGTAGGTTACTCTTTTCGTTTTTTCATCCCCTAAGTTAACTTCTTCGAGTGGATCTTGTGCCAACATTTTGGCACCTGAGTTTATGGGGTCCCTTTCGAAGCCTAAGGGTTCTTTATCATAGATGGCATCCAACCTCTGATCCATCTCAAACTCTTCGAAGGGTGAGCATTTCGACCCATCCCCACTTACTTCGTTCATCTTTATAGTTGATTTATTTATTTCAGCCTCTAAGGCCGCTTTTGATTCGTTCTCAGCCATATAGGCCGAAATCCTTTCGAAAAAGGTAGACTCAGTCATGGATAAGGTTGTCGAAGTCCCAGCCTACTGGCCGTTTTTGTATAGTGCTTTCGACTCCCTCTTCTTCACTGATTATTGTTCTATCCCAGTAAAGGCCATCATGGCGAAGGGTCATGTAGTAGTGGGCGTTTCTAGTTTCATTAATCTCATCATTTGGAACACACGGAGCAATCTTTGCCAGGTTTTTATCATAATCCCTCTTGTCAACTAAATTGACAGTTGACATAAAGTAACTCTGGTCTGCTTCGATGTTCTCCACGATTCCATCATCTCTCCACAGAACTAGTCGCTGATGCATTGACGAAGGAACTGCCCCCACGCCATGGATCCACTCCCTTCCCAGCAGTAAGTTATAGTTGGCCTTGGCTTCGATCACCATAAACATGGTGGGCCTACAGCTTGAGCCTATTGTCAATTCCAACTGGACCACTCCCAGTGTTTTGCCCACTTTTCCCTCATAATTGGACAAAACCATATTATGGGGCTTGATGTCTCCTTCGCGGATCTCTAATCTTTTTAGCATGAAATGGGGTATCAAATTGACTGCAGCACCCCCATCCACTAGAACTTTGTTCACACCATGGACACCAACTTTCGCCCGAATAAAAAGTGGCTTGAGATGGTTCTTCATTGCAGGTTCTGGATGTTCGAAGAACGCATTTTGTTCCTCAACAGCCCCATTGTCCATCACATAGTAGCACACAGGCCTATGTTTCATCAAATCGGTGGTGTCTTCCTCCTCATATTCATTGATTTCGGTTTCCTGCCCAAATTCGCAGGGAAGCACAGACACCATGTTACAGTTCAAGTTAAATGAAGACTCCCCCTCCGATTCGAAGTTATCTGTTATCATATCTTCATGCTCTTCCGGGCCTGGAGTGTATTCCTTTGGTTCATCGCGTTGTTCTTCAGAGAAGAGCCTCCTATTGACTGGAGGTTTGTCTTCAGTTTGATTTTTTGGTTTGTTGGTGCTAGATTCACCTTGGTTTTTCGTTGAAGCAACCCCTTTGTTTGCCACAGCTTCTCTCTCAGCCTTTCGAATCCTTTGCTGTCTGTGCCACTGGGATCTTGACATGGGGTTCCTTCCTTTGTAATTTTCTAATCTCACCTCCTCCCTTTTTGCTGTGTTGAATTGCCTCCTGTATGTCACAGCATGGCGTGCATTTCGTTCAGCGTTTCTCCATCTATCTTTGCCTTTGTCATTTCTGACCTGTAACCATCTATCGGTTGGCACTTCAGCAGGGAGTTTGAAAGTCACTCTTCGAGCAGCCTTGGGGTGAGGGCTATCAGGCCTTCGCTGTTTGTGTCTGCTGTCGAAACGTGGGCCCATCTGGGAAGTTTCTTGATGGTTCCAGCAAGGGGCGAAGGGAATCGTTTCGAAGGCCCTGGCCATGCTTTAGTCATACACAGCAGAACACCTTGGGCAAATCAAGAACTTGGTTGCCCCTTTGTAGCAGCGAAACACAAATTCCAGCAAACTTTCTCCAGCCTTGGGATAACACCTAAAAAGCTGGTTATCCTGGCGCCAATTGTTGCCAGTTCGAGTCCTCTGTACCCTTTCGAAATTCGCAGCGATTCTTTGATTGCAGAGGATGCTGCACCTAGGGCACAATATCATGCCTGAATCTCCTTTGTGGCATGGCATTAGATAATCCTTGAGACTAGCATCTCCAGTGTGATCATCCCCCATTCTATACTTTTCTTTTTCTAAGTATTTTTCTACTTCCTCCATCTCAGAGCGAGGTCTTTCCATATCCACCATATTTATTTCAACATCTTCCCCCTTAGCTTCATCATCGCCCCATCCTGTGGGCTTTATATCCTTAATCTGAACCTTCGAACTCTCTGGGGCGGAATATTTGACCAAATAGTCAAATTTTCCACTGGGTTCCCCTAGAGTGTCCCATATTTCCTTCTGAGGGGAAATTGGCTGCGTGATTTGGACTTTCTCCAATTCCAGCCTCAAGCCTTCAGTGACTTGTGTTAGTTCTTGGTTTTGATTTCCCTGGCCTTCAGTAGCCTGGGTTTCTCTTGCAACAGCTACAGGTGCGGCAATCGAAGTCTCTGGCGTATTCTGGATGTATTCAGTGACCTCCTTATTGACTTCGACCATCACCCAGTTTTCAGCTTCAGTACCCTTCTCTCCTGTTAGGGCGTCGCTTTGATCAGTTTCCACCATGTTGACCTCTCCAATGCATGCAGGCTCGGAGTAGTTGGTGTCTACGACGTCCAAAGGATCTTCGTCCACTTTCATCTTTGCCTTATCAGCAAACTTTAGTCTGCCATCTTTGATCGCGTTTTGAATTAGATCCCTGAAAAGAAAACATTGTGAGGTTTTGTGGCCTAGGAAACTATGATATTTGCAAAATCCTCTCTTCTTTCTCTGATCCAAAGGAGGTATTTTGACATTTGATGGCACAATTAGTTGGCCATCTTTGACGAGTAAGTCAAAAATCTCGTCACATTTAGTGACATCGAAGGTATAAACCTTCTTTGGAAATTTGTCACTTTTCTCATTTTCAACAATGTCTTTCCCTTTTGTGGGAACTAACAATTTGCAGGAATAAGGCGGGGCCTGTTTTAATTCAGCGAGGTCGATTTCGACCTCTTCGAATTCGAATTCAGGATATTCTTCTGCTTCCTCAGTCCCAACATAGGAAATCCTTTCTTTCTTGCTATTCTTAAAGACTCTGGCTTTTTCGGCCTTCAGTCTTTCGACCTGTCGAACCCTATCGGCTAATTGAGCCATATCCCTCAAATATTGAGTGTCTAGTTTCTTTCGAATAGAATAATCCAAGCCACCAGCGGCCATTTCGACTAACTCATGTTCAGGCACTACTGTGTAACATCTGGATTTCAAAAGCCTAAATCTATTCAGATAATCATTTATGGGTTCGGTGAACTTTCTCTTAACACTGGCCAATTCCTTCAAACTTATTTTTGACTGTCCCATGTAAAATTGTTCATGGAATAATATCTCTAAGAGAGCCCAAGTGTCAATGGACCCAGGAGGCAAAGTGGTAAACCATGTGAAGGCGTTTTTTGTCAAGGAACTTGGGAAGTATTTGATCCTGAGATCTTCATTATTGGCTATATCTCCCGCTTCGGTTAGATATCTCGCTATGTGTTCGACTGTTGACTCATTGGTATCCCCAGCGAACTTTGTAAATTTAGGGACTTTATATCCCCTTGGTAAATCAGTATGCATTATGAAATCTAATATAGGAGAAGCATAATTTGGCCTTCTCATTCCTGTGTTGAGGCCATTCTGGGCCATGACTCTCTCTATCATGGTGGTTAGGTTGTTTTCTGCCAAGATGTTATCGTTTCGAATTCTATAAACGACAGCATCGGCATCTTGATTTCGACCAACCAAAACAACTCCCCTAGGTTGTTCTTCCCGAAACTCTGGGGCTTCTAGCCTTTCGACCCTTGCCCCTGGTTCCATAATTTCTCTTTGTGGGCCCGGGATTATTGGGGCTTCTAACCTTGGTGCCCTGGCCCCCAAGTTAACTTCTTCTCTGGGTGGTCTATAAATTGGGTCGTTAGCAATTTGTTCTATAACAGGCATGTTTGCTCGAAATCCCGCCTGATTCTGCCTACGCCTTTCTGGGGGAGCAAAGAAATCTGCTATTCAACTCATATTGTCAGCGTTTTCTCTGTTTGTCACAGTCACATTTTGCACTATTGGGGCAAATATCTCCTGCATGGTTTGTGCTAACACCCCTATCATATTATGGTTACTGTCATCCATCAATTGCCTAAAAGCCAACTGGTTGTCTGTGGTTAAGATAGGCATCGTGCTATAACCCACTGACCCTTGGTTATTTGTCATAAACTGATTCGCCCCAGACCCAGACCCTAGTTATGGGGATGAATTCGATGTGGAATTGTGTAAACCTGCCATAAAAGATATTGGCATTCCATAAGAGGAGTTTCTGGTTCTATTTCCATCGAAACCGGGTGGTCTAGTTAATGGAGTGGTGAAATGGGATTGTGTCCCTGGTGGTGGAACGAATCCCCCAGGGTAGCCAATGGTTCCAGTATTTCCTAGGATCGAACTATTAGTTAATATGCCACTTACACCATTGGTGGCTATGTTACTGGTTGAAGATGCCACAGACTGTGCATTCAAAGGGATTACATTAGATGTTCCGATCGAAGTGGACGCATTAGTGCCTGTTGTATGTGGGCCATTTTGGTCCCCTTGTTGATTGTCAGAATTAGACATTTTGTCCAAATGTTTTCTTCTGGATGAAGGTTGGTTGCTGTTGGTTATTTTACCACTTCTCAGGTTCATAAAACAGCAAACTTCTTAGGTTCCAACGTCTTTGTAATGGTTATGTCTCAACAATCTTTATTTCTAATATCCAATTATTGGTCCCACCGGGTGTGCCAATTTGTTTCCAGTGATTTCTGGTAAACAACCGCTAGTCTTCCAAACTATCGAATAATCTTTCTGACTGTTATTCAATTCCTCTGGTAACTCACAGGATCGACTAGATTGATCCTAGGACTCCTTGGACATTAAGGTTACTCTCACGATCGAACAGATATTCATGGTTGATATTTGAGTGTTGTATATGCGTTTGGCTTATTTCGATCTCTCTCTCAGAAAGTCTAAAGATGTAATCAAAATGTGCGTGTACGAAACTAAGTTACATGAATAAATGCTAATTGTAAAGACATGTAAAATTGCATAAAAGTTAAGTAAATGGTTTCGAATTATAAAACAGTTAATGTAAAGGATTTCTGGAACGTAAAAGGTTTGAAATATGAAGAAAGCGTTTAATGCAAGAAATCTTTAAATGACTTTAAGTAAAAATATGCGTTCGAAGGATAAGACTTGAAGGTAAAGGTATGGAAAATATGACAGTTTTCTGAGATAGAAAGTGCTTGAAATGTGAAGAAAACATTAAAATGTAAAACTTTGAAGAAGAGATTTCGAAGTGAAAAGACTGTAAATGAGAAAACTTGTAAATGTTATTTGACAGAAAGATAAAGGAAAGTGCTGGAAATGATAAAAAGGTTTTCATTAAATTAGAAATACATGGTGCTATCATACGTACATTTCTCTTGCATTCGTTTCCCTTGCCATGTGGTAGTTTGAATGTTACTGAGTATTTAGCACAATAGATATGACACACGAAATCCTAATACTAAGACTTCTATTTATACTAATTCGACCATAACGGTCTTGCTATAGGATTATGCCACGTTCAGAACATGCAGGACAATGCCTCTTTCTTCTTTCCACGTGTCCCCAAATGCACCAGCATATAACTTTCAAACTTCGAAAGTCCCGCTTCCATTTGAATTTCAAATGCTTTGGTACTTCTCCGTTTCGAACGCTCTTCCCAGACACAACCTTGTTGTTATTTCGAGACTTCTTTAGATATGTTCCCATAATTGCCACTTGAAGCTCCAAGCTTTGACATACTTATTCGAAACACTGCTTCTGCTACTTCGAAACATGACGCTTTACCTCATTTCGATCGAAACGTTTAATTCATTTGGCTTCTAATATCATTATCAAAATCTTCAGCCAACAAATTGCCCCTTTAAAATATGTATTTCGATTCCTCTGAGAAATACCTATTTTAAACACCTACACAAGATTTTGATGTGACTTTCGAATCATCGTAACATTTAATGCATTTGACTCCAGTCACGTCAATCATAGCACCCTTTGGATTCCTTAACCGCCTGGAGCCACTTCACAGCATGGTGCAGTTACAAATAATGATTATCTTTAAATCACGCCTATTACCCATGTTAACTTTACGCCACCTCTTCATCACACCAACCCATGATTTCCACGTATCACACCCTTATTCAGTGGATGCTTAAACTTCCCCATTATAAAACATCACCAACTTAATCTTTTTCTTTTCTTTTCACACTCTAAATCTTTTACCCTCCTTCTCTCGTCAAAAAACCCAAGCTTTCAACATCTTTCAAAAATGTCTTCTTCTACTTCATCCCAACTCAAGAAAGTCTCCAAGAAGAAAGGAAAAACTGCAGGAGCTACCATGGAAAGTAAAATCATCACTCACCAAGGTCAATCCGTTCTTGCCCCTCAGATGATTTCAAAGGAAAAAGAAATGCTGTATGCGTCACAGGTACTCATTCCTACCAATGTTGCTGGTAAGAGGTTAGCTTTAAATGGCCCTCTTACGGTTTTTGAAATATTAAAAGACACCAGGACGATTTTCCCAGTTTGTTATAGTTTTAAACCCTTATTTAACAAAATGGACGCCCCTAAGGCAGTAGAATCTCCTAGTTCAAATACTATAGAAAACCCAACTGTTCCTCCTAAGGACCCCTTTGTATTGGATTATGTAAAAAGTAATTTTAAGCCATTTCGATCTTGCCCCACCTCTGATATTGCTTATCAAAATTGGTTCAAGAAAGTAGAAGCTAAGAAATCCCAGCAATGGGAAGAATTAGGTATCTATAACCTGATTAAGCTATCGAAGCCTGGTTTCACCTACAGCCACCCTCTGCTATTCGCGTCCCTCTATTTCTGGGTCAGTACCTATAACACTTTCCATCTCCCAGGTGGAATGATCACCCCAACCTTCTTCGACATAGCGGCCATCACTGGGCTATCGCCAGTGGGAGAAACTTATATACCCGACAACAAAGAACATTCAAGCATAATTGACTTCGAAGTCAAGCTAGCCAGTTTTTCGAAGTTTATCAGTCATTACCATGCTGAGGGGGACAATGTATCTGACGTAGAGCACATTGCTTTCTTAACCCTGTGGCTGTCAAGATACGTTTTCTGCAGTAGATCCCTACAGGTAGCTAGTAGGTTCATTCCTCTAGCTAGGGACTTGCATGAAAATCGAAAAGTGTGCCTAAGTGAACTGCTCTTAGTTGACCTTTATGAAAGCCTGAGGTCAGCTGTTTCGAGCCTCAAATCCCACACCTCCAAAAATATTCGGTTGGCTGGCCCTTTTTGGTTACTTCAACTATGGCTAAATGCCATGTTCGAACCCTCCTTATCAACCGCCAACACCATTGATGAGCAATATTCTGAGATAAATGATAGGATAGTCGAAGGCACTAGGCTTCGAAGATTAACTCCCAATGACGACAAAGATGACTTCAAAGTCCAATTCTCGAAGTACATCATGATATTCTCCAAAAGGCACAAGTTCGAAGAGAGCATGGCGCCTTTTGCTTCGAGGGCTCATGGACCTTCTTGGTTCACCATGGCTCTCTCAGAAGCTATCAAGAGCAAGGAGATTCAGGATGTATGGAGAGCTTTTTTGCTGCCTAGACTCATTTCTTCAAGAATAACTCCAGCCAAGAATCAGATTTTTCTCTTTGCTTACCAACCAAACTTTGTTTCGAGGCAGTTTGGCTTATGCCAACTGATTCCTGAACCTTTATTTCAAACTGAGAGCGCCATCACTTCTGGACGAACTTTCAAGGCACGGGAAGCCAAAATACAACAAGAACAATATCAAGGCTTTGCCCAATTTGAGCTGATAACCTTTGAACCTACCCATCTCACGGCTAAAGGATTTCTGGAATGGTGGACCAAGTTTTATCAAACTTATATGTTCGATACACTTACAATTCAACAGAAACTAATTGATGCCTTCGATGTGCAGGTACCAACAAAGAAAGGTATGTTTACTCATGCCAAAGAGATTAAAGCTTTCCAAAATTATTTTGAAACTACTTATGACCCCACGCGCTTGGACTCCACTGTGCATCAAGCGGCTGAGACCTTGAAGGAAAAATTTAAACAAAAAGTTTCTAAGTTAAAACTTCCTTCAGGACTGTCACCTGAGGATAGGTATAGGTTGGCATTCGAAATGCATCCACCTAAATTTCCCAGATTACCTACCTCAGAACTGGCTCTGGCTTGGTTTCCCCCATATCCTTGGTGGTTTACTTGCAAAGAGATGTTCAAATATCTTCAAAGGAAACCAAAGCCATCTGAGACTGTGACATGGGCTCGATACTGGCTTCATGATTTCCCAGGACACCTTCGATACGACCTTTCTGCCATGTCAATTAAATCTGATCAAGGCACAGGTGCGAATGCTTGGGAAAATCCAAAATGTCTTTTATTTTCCATATCTTTAACCTTTGCTTTAATTGTTTCGATTTTCAGCCATCAGGATAAAGACAGCTGCCTCGAAGTCGAAAGAAGGGAGCGCCTCTCAAGCCTCCATCGAAACTACTGACAAAGTGACTCCACCCGAAACAACCACTATTGCTGCAACCACAACAACAACGATAATACCAACAACAACCGGTGTTTCAATTCCAACGGTAATCACTTAGCCTTGATGTTTCGAATTCACTCATGCTTTATGATTTGCATCTAATTCTTCGTTTAAAATCTTTTCAGACCAACAAGCTTCCTCCTACTACTCCCAAGAAGCGGAAATCAAGCACCACTGGGGAAGATCCCAAGGCTGGAGGAAACTTAAATACTGCTTTGAAGAAGAAGCCAAAGAAAGATATTTCGAAAAGTACCGTTCCAACTAGTGTCTCTGGACTTGATTCCAGGGATGCTGCTCCCTCACCCAAATCCAAAAATCCACCTTCGACCTCCAACCCAACGTTGGAACGTATAGCTAGTAACCTCTCCTCCGAGAGTCCACAGGTAAATTGAACCTTTAAATTTTTGACAATAATAACTTCTTATTACCTTGGTGAATATTTTTAACATTCTGTTGTTCCTTGCAGAACATCTTGAATCCAGCTTCCACTATTTCGAACTCACCATCCAGAGCTGCTGCTCCGCTCAACTCCTCTCCTCAAGGAGATTCCAGCAACCTGGTTCAAAATAAAGGCTCCTCTCATCTATTACTCGTAGAAGTACGAAACAAACATTAACAAAGTGACTCATGTTCAAAAAAATAGGAAAAATGCAAACAGACTTAAATCGGATATGCATTTCTGGTTTTTGATGTAAACGTTGAATAAAACCGAAAATACATCTCTGATACGACCAGCCCTAGTGACCTTAAAAAAACTATCATTGATCGTAAAAAAACATACCTAACACGTTTATTATGACTCGTAAGCTTGCAAACACTAAAAAAAAATTGAATTATCTAGTCTAAAACACAATTTCTAGGTGAAATTACATTAACTTCAAAAAACTTAAAAATAATTTATAAATGATGATTTTGTTGGTTGAATATGCTTGAACACTAAAGTTTATATAATGTTTGATGATTTCTGATGAGTTTTTCGTAAAATGAAATTATGATATATATATATATATATATATATATATATATATATATATATATATATATATATATATATATATATATATATATATATATATATATATATATATATATATATATATATATATATAATTTATGTGAGTTTATTTATAAACGATTATTTTAATAAGCATTTATGTTGCAAGATACAAATATCCAAATTAGTCTATAATCTTTTACAAAGTGCTAACCACCATAATAAACTAATGACTACCTAACTAATATTTAATAGTTTATTGTGTCAAATGTATCAAAAAAATGTTTATAAAATTATCCACTATACCTAATAAATATTTTATAAACTATAAAATTATTTATTTTTAAAGATAAATAATAAATTATTAAAAAATAAAAATAAAAATGTTAGAAACCATTCTCATTTCTTTTACTGAAAAAAAAACCTTGTCATTGTGAATATGCAAACATTGTCCTTCACTTTGCAACACAGTATTACAGTGAATTAAAGTTGTTGATTCAGAAGTAATAATAATGATCGGTGACCATATAAATTATGATAAAAACAATTAAAATGGCCATATAAATTCTGATTTTCTTTTGTTTATTTTGTTTGTTAGAACAAATTTATATCTTTAACACTATTTATTTATCTCCTAGATCCAAAATAATGCTCATTTTAAATAATAATAATAATAATAATAATAATAATAATAATAATAATAATAATAATAATAATAATAATAATAATAATAATAA